>JAPDVR010000014.1:920000-992500 GCA_026230005.1 Gila orcuttii | reverse complement strand
CCCAGTGAGTGAACACACACACACACTACACCCCAGTGAGTGAACACACACACACACTACACCCCAGTGAGTGAACACACACACACACTACACCCCAGTGAGTGAACACACACACACTACAACCCAGTGAGTGAACACACACACACACTACAACCCAGTGAGTGAACACACACACACTACGCCCCAGTGAGTGAACACACACACACACTACGCCCCAGTGAGTGAACACACACACACACTACACCTCAGTGAGTGAACACACACACACACTACACCCCAGTGAGTGAACACACACACACTACACCCCAGTGAGTGAACACACACACACACACACACACACTACACCCCAGTGAGTGAACACACTTACACACACACACACTACACCCCAGTGAGTGAACACTACACACACACACACACTACACCCCAGTGAGTGAACACTACACACACACACACACTACCCATAATCCCTAAAGGTCCTCAGGAACACTACACTACCCATTAGAGATGGGCATTTCAAGCAAATATAATATGCAAAGTTCGCTGGGTATTATTCGATTAATATTTGAAGATCACACCCCTCCCCCCACACGCTCACGGTAAAACACTGGCTCAAATTCTGCTCCAATATTACATTTCTCTTGACCTACTATAGTCTACGTGTTGTAGCAATTAAAGAACACTTATTTAGTTTCAATATATGTTTAAATGTTATTTTTTAATTTCATCTATGTTGTTGATTATATGAAAAGTGAACAGCATGAGTAAGTTAGGATCATTAGATGCGCAATATATCGGGAGACATGGAGTGGGTCACACATGAGTTTGACCACTTCATTAGTTTTAGTTTTGTAGAAAGCCTTTCATTAAAGTAAATCAATTGCCTGGATTTAATAAATAAGAAGCAAATATAACAGACAATATAATCAGGACATGGAGGCGCCGGCGGGATCACATTGCACGTGAATGGGAGCTCGTCTCATAAATGAACCGAAACTCAGGTATAGGCTACTTGCCTCACATGAGAAATATATATAGAAAGCTTGAAATGTCTACTTTTAAACAAAACAAGCACAAACTAAAAGAAACAGACTATTCTCTGCTTATGTAATCCGTATGAAATGTGCATTTCTCTCTATAGGCGCATTCAATACTGTGAAGATGTGGAGTCAGCATCGTCAACTTCATCTTTGCAGCTGACACTGACACAGATAACACTAGTTTATTAATAAACAATTACAATTAGAGATGCACCGATTACAATTTTCTAGGCCGATTCCGATTTTTCATGAGTTTGAGCTGCCGATTCCGATTTTAGCCGATTCCGATTTAATTTTTCCTAACCACTTTACAGAGCACACACATTTATTTTCTATCTTTTCTTTAATAGAAGATTTTACATAGGACATTTTTTAACAAATTAAATAAAATAAACTATATAAATTATTACTCCTGGTGTGGGAAATTCACACACATCCAAGTGCAGTGTTATGGAAGAACCATTTTCAATTCCTATATTCAACTAAAAAAAATGTGATATTTACTTATTTAGGAAACTAAACTTCGTGTATGAAAACAGGTAATGGCAATAAAATATATAAATAGCAAATAAAAAGGGAGCATCTCGATAGTTAAAGACAAGGTGGTAGATAAAACATTCTTCATTAATGGTGAGGCAATACCGACAGTTTCTGAGAAGCCAGTGAAGAGTCTTGGGAGATGGTACGATGGGGATCTAAAGGACACAGTCTGAGTGGGAGAAGTTAGACGACAAGCAGTGGAAGGGTTGACGAGCATAAACAGCTGCGCTCTACCAGGGAAACTAAAACTCTGGTGCTTTCAGTTTGGTCTACTGCCAAGGTTAATGTGGCCACTGACTGTGTACGAGGTTTCTTTGACAACAGTGGATAAGCTGGAAGCGTTAATAAGTTCATACATTAGGAAATGGTTGGGAGTTCCACGCTGCCTCAGCAGAGTGGGACTTTATAGTAAAGGAATATTGCAGCTGCCAGTCTCTGCTTTAACCGAGGAGTTTAAGTGCGCCAAGGTCAGACTGGAAATTACCTTAGTAGAGTCACGCGACAAATGTGTAAGGGAGGCAGCCCCTGTGTTAAAAACTGGTAGAAAGTGGTCAGCAAAGAAATCTGTGGAAGAGGCAAAGGCTTCCCTTCAAATTGGTGATATCGTGGGACAGGTACAGCATGGAAGAGGGGGTTTTGAGCTCAGTTTAGCTCCTCCTAAATGGCACAAGGCAGCCCCAGCTCAAAGGAGGAAGCTCGTAGTCAACGAGGTGCGAAAGCAGGAGGAGAGGATGAGGTGTATAAAGGCCATTTCCCAGGCCAAGCAGGGAGAGTGGATGAGATGGGAGAGTGTGGAACAACGCAAGATGGGCTGGCAAGACCTTTGGTCAATGGAAGAGAGTAGGATCAGTTTCCTTATCAGGTCAACATATGATGTTCTCCCATCACCACAGAACCTAAACCTCTGGGTAGGAGAGGATCCCTCTTGTCCTTTGTGTTCATCACCTGCCACATTAAGGCACATTTTGACAGGATGTAAGGTGGCTCATAGCCAAGGTCGGTTTACTTGGCGCCATGACCAAGTACTCCGATGTTTGGCTTTAGCATTGGAAGACAAGCGTAACATGCAAAACATTACACACAGAAGACAATATTCCTCCGCCCAGGCGAGCAACCACCAAGAAAAGGTGTTAAAACCAATTCTCGCCCAGGACAACTGGAAGCTGCTAGGGACTGGAAAATGCTGGCTGATCTTGATCAACGGCTTATTTTTCCACCTGAGATTGCCACCACTAACCTACGACCAGATATTGTTTTGTGGTCTGGATCAGCACGCATTGTTCAACTGATAGAGTTAACAGTGCCATGGGAGGATGCGGTAGATGAGGCATATGAGAGGAAGAAACTGCGGTATGCTCAGCTGGCCACTGAAGCAGAACAGCGAGGATGGAGAGTCCGGGTTTATCCAGTGGAAGTGGGTTGTCGAGGATTTGTGGCACACTCCACAACCCGGTTCCTTAGAGATGTGGGATTCAGTGGCCAAGAGTTGCGTCGCACAGTAAAGAACTTATCTGAAGCAGCAGAGAGGAGCAGCAACTGGCTGTGGTTGAGACGGAAAGAGTCTGGCTGGCTGTGTACAGGCCGCCACGCTACGGTTTCGAAAAATTCTTGAAAATTTGAAGAGTCTGTTGGTTTATTTGTATAGTTTGCATAGTAATTACAGTTATTACGTTCCTGTGTATTTTGCGTGAATGAGGATTGGTGTTTGGACAGATATTGTGTTTTGCGGTAGTATGCCATACGGAACCGTTGCCACTGACCGCTTTAACGTCCGCAGTGGGGCTCGACAGCCTTAGTCAAACGGGTTGGCGCGTATGGTCGGGTTGTGGAGAGATTGTGGTTAGGTCACATGTGAACTACGAGGAAGGAGCAACCTCAGCAGCAGGAGGGAGGTAAAGGTCAGTTAGCTGGGCTGAGTTGAGTGGGGGACGGAGGGGGGTGACTCTGGGACGCCAGAGTCACTGTCGAGCCCTCCTGAGGTGTCGTGGGCTAGTCGACGAAACACTGAGGATGGAAGGTGCCCACTTGAAGACCCTAGAGATGTCCCCTACTCTGCTCAATCCAGACGGTTGTCATGAGGGGACCGCACTGTGGTTGCAGCCGTTGTGTGTGCTGACACGCAATATTAACACCAAACAGAAGGAGATTCACATCACTATTTGGAAAGAAGCGTGAATGGATGGAGAAGTATAGGTTACTGTAAAGCTACGTCTTAGTTCGTGCTTATCTTGGCGAAAGCCGAGTACAAATCAGCATGAAGTTTTACATCTTCTCTCGTGTAATGGAAATCTAGCCTTACAGTATAAAGATATTTCTCAAAACACACACACAGGCCTATTGCAATCACATCAATGGCAAGTTTTATTTCACAAACAGTTCTTCTCTCTCTGCCACATGTCCAGGCTAAACAAGCGCTAAACTCGGGCAAGTGCAGGGAAACGATTGGGAAATAATAGAAACAAGTTTAAATGGGTACATTTTCTATAAATATTGAGTCTTCATTTTCTTTTCTGACATAGCCTACTCCAGTTCTTGTTAAAACACACCAGACATGCAAATTCTGTGCATTTTGGGCACTTCTTGGGTGAAATCATATTTATTTTGTCCAACAAAAGTGTGCTTTCACTGTAATTGAGCGCGAGCAGCGCAGCAGAAATAGACTCTGCGCCGAAACCCGCGCTTCACCGTTGATCACGGGTCGCTCACGCGCTGCTCCTGCTCGACGCTTACACGACGCTCCTGCTCGACGCTCACGCGCTGCTCCTGCTCGACGCTCACGCGCCGCTCCTGCTCGACGCTTACGCGACGCTCCTGCTCGCGGTGTGAATGCACTCAGTGATTAACATACACGCCGGAAAAAAAACCCGCGCTGCTCACGCTTGCGGTGTAAAACGGCTGTAATTCACGAGGTTTCCTACATGTGCGTTTCGTGTGCACGTGTGATGCTGATGCTGTTGCGCGATGTTAATCATGCGGTGCCCGAGTGCATTTGACCGGCATAAAATCGTAATATGTCAGACTGACCGGCCAGTCGCCGATCACGTGAAAATCGGCCAATTCCGGTCACCAGCCGATCAATCGGTGCATCTCTAATTAAAATATATCCTTGCTATATTTGACACCTACATAATCCATTACTTTTGCTGGTTCTTTTTTGGCAAGCTTTATATGTGCGCCTGAGTCCGGAATAGGCTATAGGCCTATATATTACATAATGCTCATTATGGTTTAGTATTCTCTCTCCAGTATACATTTAAATAATTGATATAAATATGCGATTAGACTGATGGCTTAAATGAACATCTCCTGATGGACTAGAAGAAGCTTTAGTCCAGAGGTCTTCAATCCTGCTCCTGGAGGACCGCTGTCCTGCAGAGTTTAGTTCCAACCTGCTTCAGCACACCTGGCTTTGTATATTCAAGTGATCCTGATGAGCTGATTCAGGTGTGTTTGATTAGGGTTGGAACTAAACTCTGCAGGACAGCGGCCCTCCAGGAGCAGGATTGAAGACCTCTGCTTTAGTCAGTAGTTGGGCATTCTGGGGTGAGCGAGCGTAATCTTCAGAAAGGGAATATTCCCACTCTGATCACATGATCTGGTGTGAGACTGTGGTCTTCCTCTGCTGTCTGAGAGTTGATTGACAGTTTCCTCTGCTGTCTGAGAGTTGATTGACAGCTTTTAGGTTCGTTATTCGCGTCACCCTCCGGTTACATCAGTGTTTCTCAACCTCTCCTGCAGGGACCCCCTGACAGGACATGTTTTTGTTTTAACCCTGAAATGGCACACCTGATTCAATTAATTAAAGGCTCAAAGGCTTAATGTGTAGCTGACTAATTGAATCAGGTGTGCCATTTCAGGGTTAAAACAAAAACATGTCCTGTCAGGGGGTCCCTGTAGGAGAGGTTGAGAAGCACTGGGTTACATGAACGCATCAGCACCGAAAACAGGGATTTTTTTAGACAATAGCACAACCTATTTGATATTCTACAATTAAATCAACTAATCAAATATTCAAAAATCGTGACTCATCCCTACTACCCATCATCCCTAGAGTTCCTCAGGAACACGGACACTGAACACAAGGCCTGGGTGGGCGGAGAGAGATGCATTCTGGGCTGGAGATATAATATCTCTGATTATAGAGACTGCTGTAGGATATATATAGATGCACAGGAATGCTTACAGTTTTTGACACGTTAGAGTGATAAAGAAACGTACAATGACAACAAAATACTGCGATTTATGTAAATTACCTATAAAAGAGTAAAGCGGTGTAAGCTGTGAATAAAGGGCTCAATACGTTACTCACACTGACGGACACACACACACACACACCTGAACGACACCTCAGACAGCATCAGATCAGTTCTCCATCACTGCTCATTACGCGAGAGCGGTCGAATACACACGCAGTTGTCAAAGCTACCGTCTTGGCTTGAGTAAATGTGTGTAAACGCATGCAAACACACGTAAACCGCTGAGAAATGAAACGCATGTGTATCAGTGTATTAGATCAGTGCATTCGCTCTTAAAGCAACAGCAGCCTAATAGTCCTGCTGCCATCTGTCATTAATGCTAATCACACAGAGAATCGCTGCTCTCGACTGAACCCGTGTTCATAGAGGGTTATGCGTTTGATTATTACTTTAATCGTTTCCCAGCACTAAATAATCACGATAATCTCATCCAAACTAAAAGTTTGTTTCCATAATATATGTGTGTGCTTTGCATATATAAACACACACACGCATGTATATATTTAAGAATTTTTATTTATGTATAAAATATTTATATTTTTCTGAAATATAAATTATGTATAAATATATATACATGCAAATATTTATTAATTTAGTTTATATCTCTTTAAGTAGGTGCCATATATAGAGAAATGTTTTGATGAATTCCATGTCATATTCATATTAATGAACTAATTCACAAATTGCACATACAGTTAAACCAGAATTGATTCAGACACCTTGCTCTCCTCACTTATATTAATGAACTGTAGTTTCCTGCACACACTAGTAAGAAATATCAAAAATGATAACTGGTGTCTGAATAATCTTTGACTGTATACTGAAATATTCACAGTTTGCATTTTGTATTCCAGACAGAGCTTTCTGTTCTCAATGCTAGGCAGGTCAATATGAATGTGTTTATTGAAGTGATTTCAGTCAGATCTGATGTGTGTGTGTGTGTGTCCGTGTGTGTGTCCCTCAGCCTCAGAGGAGCTGACGATCGCTGGCATGACCTTCACTACCTTTGACCTGGGTGGCCACGCTCAGGGTGAGTAGTGTGTGTGGTTCAGATCCTCTGAGCTCACTGGTGTGTGTGTGTGTGGTTCAGATCTTCTGAGCTCACTGGTGTGTGTGTGTGTGTGGATCACATCCTCTGAGCTCACAGGTGTGTGTGTGTGTGTGTGGATCAGATCCTCTGAGCTCACTGGTGTGTGTGTGTGTGTGTGTGTGTGTGTGGATCAGATCCTCTGAGCTCACTGGTGTGTGTGTGTGTGTGTGTGTGTGTGTGTGTGTGTGTGTGGATCAGATCCTCTGAGCTCACTGGTGTGTGTGTGTGGATCAGATCCTCTGAGCTCACTGGTGTGTGTGGATCAGATCCTCTGAGCTCACAGGTGTGTGTGTGTGTGTGTGGATCAGATCCTCGGAGCTCACAGGTGTGTGTGTGTGGATCAAATCTTCTGAGCTCACTTGTGTGTGTGTGTGTGTGTGTGTGTGTGTTAGGGCTGTCACTTTACGTTCGAAAATCGATTGCACAATCGATCGGACCAACCAACACAAGTTTCGAAAACGAAAATAGGGAATCGATTTTAACTGCCTTTTTTTTTAACCAAAAATGTGTTTTAGGTGGACAGATCAATACAGTACACAGAACATGTAGGATGTTGGAAAATAACAATGTCTTTTCTGTTAACCAAATGCTTTTTAATATTCGCTATTACTTCAGTGCAAGTGAACAAGCGCACCGTTATTTGTTGCTTAGTGACGTGTGTGTTCAAGCAAGCCAGAAATGCGCTAAATCCACGCAGATTTGGCTACACGAACTTCCCCAGCAAAGTGAGTAAACATAGAAACACGCCAAATTGGCTCGTGATATGACAGCGTTACCCGCCAAAGTTCATTTTTATCCGAATTTGGCGGGTTTTAATTTCAATCCTTGAATGTTGCACTCCTGTTTGTCATTGTGCACAAAACTTCACGCCAATAAATCATCAGAAATATTGCTGACTTGTGCGTCTCAAGCGCCCTCTTTACGTTCGTCCTAATGCCTGTTAGTTGTCCGTGGATTTGCCAATATTTGATGTTGAAAATGGAAACGTCTTTAGACATGGAAAAATCGATTTTACAATCGATTAAATGAACACATATATCTCAAAAATCGAACAGGATTTTTTCACAAAAGTGACAGCCCTAGTGTGTGTGGATCAGATCCTCTGAGCTCACAGGTGTGTGTGTGTGGATCAGATCCTCTGAGCTCACTGGTGTGTGTGTGTGTGGATCAGATCCTCTGAGCTCACAGGTGTGTGTGTGTGGATCAGATCCTCTGAGCTCACTGGTGTGTGTGTGTGTGGATCAGATCCTCTGAGCTCACAGGTGTGTGTGTGTGGATCAGATCCTCTGAGCTCACAGGTGTGTATGTGTGTGGATCAGATCCTCTGAGCTCACAGGTGTGTGTGTGTGTGGATCAGATCCTCTGAGCTCACAGGTGTGTGTGTGTGTGTGTGTGTGTGTGTGTGTGGATCAGATCCTCTGAGCTCACAGGTGTGTGTGTGTGTGTGTGTGGATCAGATCCTCTGAGCTCACTGATGTGTGTGTGTGTGTGTGTGTGTGTGTTCTCTACAGCTCGGCGCGTGTGGAAGAACTACCTCCCAGCCATTAATGGTATCGTGTTCCTGGTGGACTGCATAGATCACGGCAGACTGGCCGAGTCCAAGACAGAGCTAGACGTAAGCTTATTAATACATGTTTAAAAAGTGAATTTATTTTACAATATTGTAATCCACATCCTGTCCAGAGTTGTCCTCCAATCAGTGTGCAGTTTAAAGCAATGCAAACTAATATAGTGAATGTAGGCGATGTTCATTTAAACATTATGTGCAAAATACAGGGTCCAAATATAAACGAGGGTTTAAACTGTAAAATCTGAAAATTTATAAGGGTTCAAATGTAAATATAAAATAAGGGTTTAAATGTAAATATAAAATAAAGGTTCAGATTTAAATATAAAATAAGGGTTTCAACTTAAATGTAAAATAAGGGTTCAGAGTTGAACTGCGCAGCACTTGTTCACTGAAGTGTGAAGTTGAACAGTCGCTGTGTGTGAGGATGAGGCTCACCGTCCACACGCCGCCACTGCGAGATACTCAAAATCAATCAAACCCACAGCCAATCAGAGCCGCGTGTGGGCGGAGTCTCGGCAGCAGAGAGTAATCCTGACGCACTCGCAAGATAATGCATGAGAACATAATCACAAATATTACACCATTTACACATTATTAAAAATACACTGGCTACTGAGTTACTACACAATCTTTGTCAAATAATACACTTGTTTGTTCACAGTTTGAATGTTCTTGTTTCCATTTGTTTATTTTCAAGATCTGAGGTGACTTATCCATTGTTGCTTTTACAGCTACAGAGCTGGAGCACTAGATGATACTCCGTCACATTACACGCTTTTAACGTTTAATAAAGCACATAAACACTAGCTGAGATCATCATCGCCACACGTGTGTTTGTTCCAGCGCGACGTCGCAGAAAAATATAAACCGTTTCTGAAATATAATCATCGCGGCTGGTTAGCACACAAACTCTGATTAACATGGAGAAGAGCCTTTTATCGCGTGTAGTTAGGACACGGTGGAAACGTAAAATGGAAATATTAATATATTCGTTGGGTTAGGTTAGGGTTAGTGTTGGTATAAAAGGCAGCCATGGTATATCTGGGATCTTCGTTAAGTATAAACTGAGTCCATTAATGGTGAGGGTGAGCGAGGAGCATATGCCTCTCTCTGTGTTTCTTGTGAGATTGTGTGGCATCATTGAGGGAATCTTTTCAACTTCAGACCTGCTTCACAGATTGATTGGGTATTTTGTTGACCACGCTGTGTGTTTCCAGTGCACAGACACGGTTAACCCATGATCTCTGTGTGTGTGTGTGTGTGTGGACCTCAATAACAGGCACTCATGACAGACGAGACCATCGGGAACGTGCCTATCCTGATCCTCGGCAACAAGATCGACAAGCCCGAGGCCATCAGCGAGGAGAAGCTGCGCGAGATCTTCGGGCTGTACGGGCAGACCACGGGCAAGGTGCGGTCACACACACACACACACACACACACACACACATATATCATCAGTGTGTTTAATCTCACCCTGTTCTCACCCAGATTAATAACTGTCCACACCAGCGCGTGATGATATTTATCATAAGAGCTGCAGTTTTGGGGTCTGTCGCTTTAAATGCTTGAGCTCGTTAAAGCAGGATGGACTCTGATTGGCTGTTAGTGTTTTTATCTCTCATTGGCTTGAAAAAAATAATTCTGAAATGATTCCTGTGATATTGTTACTGTATCGTTATCATTATGGTTGTGTTGTGATGTGGACTCGGCTCCTCTGATACTCTGGGCTCGAGTACAGTCATAATCTAATCAGCTTTAAGTCTGAAGAGCAAATGCCAAAGTGGAAGATTTGTTAAAACATTTCCTGCAAGAGGATCATCCATGTGACCAAACACACACACACACACAATCTCAATCCCAATCCCACAACCCCTCCAAACACACACACACACACACACACACATCTCAATCCCACAGCCCCTCCAAACACACACACACACACCTCAATCCCACAGCCCCTCCAAACACACACACACACACCTCAATCCCACAACCCCTCCAAACACACACACACACACACCTCAATCCCACAACCCCTCCAAACACACACACACACACACCTCAATCCCACAGCCCCTCCAAACACACACACACACACACACACACACCTCAATCCCACAGCCCCTCCAAACACACACACACACACCTCAATCCCACAGCCCCTCCAAACACACACACACACACACACACACACCTCAATCCCACAGCCCCTCCAAACACACACACACACACCTCAATCCCACAGCCCCTCCAAACACACACACACACCTCAATCCCACAACCCCTCCAAACACACACACACACACACACCTCAATCCCACAGCCCCTCCAAACACACACACACACACACACCTCAATCCCACAGCCCCTCCAAACACACACACACACACACACCTCAATCCCACAGCCCCTCCAAACACACACACACACACACACCTCAATCCCACAGCCCCTCCAAACACACACACACACATCTCAATGCCACAGCCCCTCCAAACACACACACACACACACCTCAATCCCACAGCCCCTCCAAACACACACACACACCTCAATCCCACAGCTTCTCCAAACACACACACACACACACACCTCAATCCCACAAGCCCTCGCCACTGCAGTCTCAGTTCAGTGTCTTGGCACAACATTGACCAAGTGTGCTGAGAATTGCATGAAAATAATAATCCATTTTATTGATAATGCACTTTTTTCATACCAGGATTATTAATAAATCCTCACTCAGCCTGAAGTAACCAACGTCCTGTCGTTCAGAGATAATGACTGTAAATCAGGAAGTTGTCCGGCTCGAGAGCTATATACAGGGGAAACTCCAAAAATTAGAATATCGTGCAAAAGTTATAATTTTGATGATGGCTTAGTTTATGAAAACCCCAAATTCAAAATCTCAGAAAATTTGAATATTACATGAAATCAATTAAAAAGGATTTTAAATACAGAAATGTCGGCCCTCTGAAAAGTATGATCATGCATATGTATATAGTTATATATACTAAATATATAAGTTTGACCTCAATCTTTTGCACAATATTCACACTTTCCGAGTTTGAGGTGTGTGTGCTGAGTTGAGTGACTGCAAGGTGGCGCTGCTGAGCTGTTCCTCAGCTCTTGCCCATGATGACAGTGTAGTGTGATACAGTACAGTGTGATACAGTGCAGTGTGATACAGTGACACAGTACAGTGTGATACAGTGCAGTGTGATACAGTGCAGTGTGATACAGTGCAGTGTGATAGTGTGATGCAGTGCAGTGTGATACAGTGACACAGTACAGTGTGATACAGTGCAGTGTGATACAGTACAGTGTGATACAGTGCAGTGTGATACAGTACAGTGTGATACAGTGCAGTGTGATACAGTGATACAGTACAGTGTGATGCAGTGTGATACAGTGATACAGTACAGTGTGATACAGTGCAGTGTGATACAGTGACACAGTACAGTGTGATACAGTGCAGTGTGATACAGTACAGTGTGATACAGTGCAGTGTGATACAGTGATACAGTACAGTGTGATGCAGTGTGATACAGTGATACAGTACAGTGTGATACAGTGCAGTGTGATACAGTACAGTGTGATACAGTGAAGTGTGATACAGTACAGTGTGATACAGTACAGTGTGATACAGTGCAGTGTGATACAGTGATACAGTACAGTGTGATACAGTACAGTGTAATACAGTGAAGTGTGATACAGTGATACAGTGCAGTGTGATACAGTACAGTGTGATACAGTGCAGTGTGATACAGTGCAGTGTGATACAGTACAGTGTGATACAGTACAGTGTGATACAGTGCAGTGTGATACAGTGATACAGTACAGTGTGATACAGTGATACAGTACAGTGTGATACAGTGCAGTGTGATACAGTACAGTGTGATACAGTGCAGTGTGATACAGTGTGACACAGTGCAGTGTGATAGTACAGTGTGATACAGTGCAGTGTGATACAGTACAGTGTGATACAGTGTGATACAGTACAGTGTGATACAGTGCAGTGTGATACAGTGATACAGTACAGTGTGATGCAGTGTGATACAGTGATACAGTACAGTGTGATGCAGTGTGATACAGTGATACAGTACAGTGTGATACAGTACAGTGTGATACAGTGCAGTGTGATACAGTGACACAGTACAGTGTGATACAGTGCAGTGTGATACAGTGATACAGTACAGTGTGATGCAGTGTGATACAGTGATACAGTACAGTGTGATACAGTGCAGTGTGATACAGTGCAGTGTGATACAGTACAGTGTGATACAGTGCAGTGTGATACAGTGATACAGTACAGTGTGATGCAGTGTGATACAGTGATACAGTACAGTGTGATACAGTGCAGTGTGATACAGTGCAGTGTGATACAGTACAGTGTGATACAGTACAGTGTGATACAGTGCAGTGTGATACAGTACAGTGTGATACAGTACAGTGTGATACAGTGTGACACAGTGCAGTGTGATAGTACAGTGTGATACAGTGCAGTGTGATACAGTACAGTGTGATACAGTGTGATACAGTACAGTGTGATACAGTGCAGTGTGATACAGTGATACAGTACAGTGTGATACAGTGATACAGTACAGTGTGATGCAGTGTGATACAGTGATACAGTACAGTGTGATACAGTGTGATACAGTACAGTGTGATACAGTGACACAGTACAGTGTGATACAGTGCAGTGTGATACAGTGATACAGTACAGTGTGATGCAGTGTGATACAGTGATACAGTACAGTGTGATACAGTGCAGTGTGATACAGTGCAGTGTGATACAGTACAGTGTGATACAGTACAGTGTGATACAGTGAAGTGTGATACAGTACAGTGTGATACAGTACAGTGTGATACAGTACAGTGTGATACAGTGCAGTGTGATACAGTGATACAGTACAGTGTGATACAGTACAGTGTAATACAGTGAAGTGTGATACAGTGATACAGTACAGTGTGATACAGTACAGTGTGATACAGTGCAGTGTGATACAGTGCAGTGTGATACAGTACAGTGTGATACAGTGCAATGTGATACAGTGCAGTGTGATACAGTACAGTGTGATACAGTGCAGTGTGATACAGTACAGTGTGATACAGTGATACAGTACAGTGTGATACAGTGCAGTGTGATACAGTACAGTGTGATACAGTGCAGTGTGATACAGTGTGACACAGTGCAGTGTGATAGTACAGTGTGATACAGTGCAGTGTGATACAGTACAGTGTGATACAGTGTGATACAGTACAGTGTGATACAGTGCAGTGTGATACAGTGCAGTGTGATACAGTGCAGTGTGATACAGTGCAGTGTGATACAGTACAGTGTGATACAGTACAGTGTGATACAGTGTGATACAGTGCAGTGTGATACAGTACAGTGTGATACAGTGTGATACAGTGCAGTGTGATACAGTGCAGTGTGATACAGTGCAGTGTGATACAGTGCAGTGTGACACAGTACAGTGTGACACAGTACAGTGTGACAGTACAGTGTGACACAGTACAGTGTGACAGTACAGTGTGACACAGTACATTGTGACACAGTACAGTACAGTGTGATACAGTACAGTGTGACACAGTACAGTGTGACACAGTACAGTGTGATACAGTACAGTGTGACAGTACAGTGTGATATAGTGCAGTATGATACAGTGTGATACAGTACAGTGTGATACAGTACAGTGTGATACAGTACAGTGTGATACAGTACAGTGTGATACAGTACAGTGTGATACAGTGTGATACCGTACAGTGTGATACAGTACAGTGTGATACAGTACAGTGTGACACAGTGCGATACAGTACAGTGTGATACAGTACAGTGTGATACAGTACAGTGTGATACATTTACATTTAGTCATTTAGCAGACGCTTTTATCCAAAGCGACTTACATCTGAGGACTAAAGCAAGCGAGTCATCGTGAAGAGGGAAGAACGACGCAAGAAGTGCTCAAAATACAAAGTTCAGGCATTGCTCAGAGTAGCAAAAGCCAGACAAGGGAAGATTTAAAAGGTTTAAAGGAGATTATTAATTTTTTTATTTTTTATTTTTTTTGTTAATGTTAAGTACTTACGGAAGAGATGAGTTTTCAGTTGTCTTTTGAATGCTGTCAGGGATTCTGCATTCCGGACGAGGGTGGGGAGATCATTCCACCAGCATGGAACCGTGAATGAGAATGTTCTGGAGAGAGATTTAGTGCCTCGCTGTGATGGCACCACGAGCCGTCGCTCCTTGGCCGATCGTAGGCTTCTGGTAGGGACATAGACTTGTAGTAGGGAGTGAAAGTAGGACGGAGCTGAGTCTGTGGTAGATCTGTAAGCAAGCGTCAAAGCTTTGAATTTGATGCGAGCAACGAGTGGTAGCCAATGCAGGGAGGTGAACAGCGGAGTGACGTGGGCCCTTTTGGGCTCGTTGAAGACAAGGCGGGCTGCACCATTCTGGATCATTTGTAGAGGTTTAGTAACACATGACGGAAGTCCAGCCAGAAGAGCATTGCAGTAGACAAGCCTAGAGATAACTCAGTTAGGAAAGGCCTGATCTTCCTGATGTTATACATTGCAAACCTGCATGATTGAGCTGTCTTTGTAATGTGGTCTGTGAAGGTCAGCTGGTCATCAAATATTACTCCAAGGTTTCTGACCGACCTTGATGGGGTGATTGAGGATGACTCTAGCTGGATAGAGAAGTCGTGCTGTAGAGACGGATTGGCAGGGAGAACGAGAAGTTCAGTCTTTGCCAGGTTGAGCTGCAGGTGATGTTCCTTCATCCAAGCCGAGATGTCAGCCAGACAGTTTGAGATTCGTGCAGCTATTGTGGGATCATCTGGTTGAAATGAGAGGTGGAGCTGTGTGTCGTCAGCATAGCAATGATAAGAGAAACCATGTGCCTGTATGATGGGTCCCAATGATGTGGTATAGATGGAGAAGAGGAGCGGCCCAAGCACTGAACCCTGGGGAACCCCTGTGTTCAGTTGATGTGCTTTGGATACCTCGCCTCTCCATGCAACCCTGAAGGACCTACCTGTGAGATAGGACTCAAACCAGTGGAGGGAAGTTCCTTTGATGCCCAGTGATGAGAGGGTGGACAGAAGGATCTGATGATTCACAGTGTCGAAGGCAGCAGAAAGATCCAGCAGAATGAGAACTGAAGATTTGGAAGCAGCTTTTGCGATCCGCAGGGCTTCTGTGACCGACAGTAGTGCAGTCTCAGTTGAATGGCCTCTCTTGAAGCCAGATTGGTTGACATCTAGCTGGTTGGTCAGAGACAGGAAAGATGACACTTGGTTGAAAGCAACTCGTTCAAGTGATTTCGCAATGAATGGTAGGAGAGAGACAGGTCTGTAATTCTCTAATAGTGATGTGTGTAATGTTGTTTTTTTAAGCAGTGGAGTTACCCGAGCCTGCTTGAATGCTGAAGGGAAAATGCCAGTGTGGAGGGATGAGTTGATGATGTGTGTGAGTGCTGGTAGAAGTGTGGGAGAGATGGCTTGTAGAAGGTGTGAGGGGATGGGATCTAGAGGGCAGGTGGTAGGATGACTGGAGAGGAGAAGTTTAGATACTTCTTCCTCGGTTAGCGGAGAGAAGGTAAAGAGAAGGTTTCCGGTAGTGGGAGAGGATGGTTTGGGTTCCTGTGTGTGTGGAGTTGAGAACTGACTGCTGATAGTAGTTGTTTTGTTGGTGAAGAAGTTAGCAAAGTCATCAGCAGTTAAAGAGGAGGTGGGTGATGGTGGAGGTGGACAGAGGAGAGAGTTGAATGTCTTGAAAAGTGTTCGTGTGTTAGAGGCGCTGTTGATCTTGCTGTGGAAATATGAAGATTTTGCAGCATGAACATCAGCAGAAAAGGAAGAGAGCAGAGATTGATACATACTCAGGTCAGACGTGTCTTTTGATTTGCGCCATTTTCTCTCTATTGCCCTGAGTTTGGTCCGGTGTTCACGAAGAACCTCAGATAACCAGGGGTTAGAGGGAGTAGCGCGTGCTGGCCTGGAGGAGAGAGGGCAGATATTGTCTAAAGAAGAAGTTAAAGTGTAGCATAAAGTATCTGTTGCGGTATTCACATCTAGAGATGAGAATTGTGAGGGTGAGGGAAGAGAAGATGACACAGCAGAGGAAAGATGGGAAGGAGAAAGTGAGCGCAGGTGACGTCTGAAAGTAACTGGTAGGGGGGTTGGTGGAGCATGTAAGTAAGTAAGTAAAATTTATTTATATAGCACCTTTCACAGACAAGAAGTCACAAAGTGCTTTACAATCAGTCAATAAAAAGGATATAAACATGCATAAAATAAATATACCATAACACAACACACAAAACAATCTTTACAAACATAAAACGACAAGTAACCACTGCTGTTAAATAAAAGCAAGTCCAAAAAGATGTGTCTTCAGGAGTTTTTTAAAAGAATTGACAGAACCCACAGTTCTCAATGTTAATGGAAGCGAGTTCCATAGCCTCGGTGCCACAGTACAAAAAGCACGATCCCCTTTAGTCTTAAGACGTGTCCTAGGGACAAGTAGGAGGTCCAGACCAGAAGACCGTAAGAGCCGACCCGGTGAGTGTTTATGTAAAAGATCCTGAACATAGAGAGGTGCCTGACCGTGCAAGGCTCTATAAGTGATAACTAAAATTTTAAACTGCACTCTGAATTCAACTGGGAGCCAATGAAGGTCCTTGAGAACTGGTGTAATATGAGACCACTTACTGGTATCCGTCAGAAGCCTTGCAGCTGCATTTTGTACAACTTGTAGTCGCTCCAAAGACGACTTATTTAAACAAGTGTACAGAACATTGCAATAATCCAGACGTGACGAGATGAAGGCATGGACAAGCATCTCCATCTCTTTTCTTGAGACCACTGATCTAATCTGAGCAATGTTCCTAAGATGGAAAAAACATGAGCGAACTACAGACTTTATATGACTATTAAAACATATGGCTCTATCCAGAAGGACACCTAGATTTCTTATCTCATTACAATCTGAAATGGCTGAAACCCCCAAAACCTGCTTAATCTTAGGTGTAATATTGTCAGGAGCAAAGATCATCATTTCAGTTTTATCCTTATTAAGTTGCAAAAAATTGTTTGCCATCCATTTATTAATGGAGACTAAACAATCCTTAAGAACCGACAGTTTATCTAGACTATCAGGTCTAAACGAAATAAGTAACTGAATATCATCTGCATATAGATAAGAAATTGTTTTAAAACTATTAATAATCTGTCCAAGAGGAAGCATATACAAATTAAACAACAAAGGGCCCAGCACAGAACCTTGTGGAACACCACAGAACAAAGGTACAGAATCAGACATAAAGGATCCAACAGATACCGAAAAAGTCCTATCGGACAGATAAGATGAAAACCAATCCAGAGCTGAACCCGAAATACCTACTAAACAGCGTAATCTATTAATCAGAGTGCAGTGATCTACCGTGTCAAATGCTGCGCTGAGATCTAACATAACCAACACGGAACATTCCCCCACATCTGTGGCCATCAAAATGTCATTTGATACCCTGAGTAAGGCGATTTCAATAGAATGATTTTTGCGAAAACCTGATTGAAATTTGTCATAAATGTTATGAGTCTCCAAAATATCATTTAACTGCATTGCCACAACCTTTTCCAGGATTTTAGAAATGAAGGGCAACTTAGAGATAGGCCTATAGTTGTTCAACGATGTAACATCAAGATTACACTTTTTCAAGAGCGGTTGAACAACAGCGTGTTTAAAACACCTAGGGACCTGGCCCAACTTTAGGGAAAGGTTAATAATTGAGACCAAACATGGACCAATGGATGTAATAGTTTCCATAACCACAGAAGCAGGCAAAATATCCGCCGGACTTTGGGAAGGTTTCATCGTACAAACTATCTTTACAAGATCATTAAAGGAAATTGACTGAAAATAGCTTAAGATTGAGGGCCGCTCTGTATTACTTACAGCGGGGATAGCTGATGGTAAAATGCTAGCCCTAACAGCCATAACCTTACCCACAAAATGAGACAAAAAATTATTACAATCATCGTTAGAAGAAACAGGTACAGATGATATAACAGGAGACACAAGACCATTAATAGTGTCAAACAAAGTCTTAGGATTCCTTTTACAAGTTAAAATCAAATTTTTAAAATAAAGCTCTCTGGCCACCTTGATCATCTCATGTAAATCAGACAGTAACTCTTTAACATACAGACGATGAACCTGGAGCCGCGTAGATTTCCACAAGCGTTCAGTCTTCCGACACACACGTCTGAGACTACGATGGCATCATTTATCCATGGAGAAGTATTAACCACGGGAATATATCGATTCCTAAATGGACCCACTTTATCCAGTAACAAAGTGCAGTGGTCATTAAACGACTGTACAGAACTGTCAATATCATTCAAGAAAATAACCGAGTTGGAATCAAAAGCGGACGAGAAATTTTCAACAGCAACTTGGGTAATCATGCGAGAACAAGACACCCGCTTGACCGGCAGTGGTTTTTCGTTACACGCAAGATTAAATAAAACACATTTATGATCACTAACATAGACATCCTCTGTACACACATCATCAATATTTAAACCATGAGAAAACACTACATCAAGCAAGTGTCCTTTATCATGTGTAGGACCAGAGACATGTTGAACAAAATTAAAAGTATCCATTAAATTTAAAAAATTTGAAACAATATTACATGCAACATTATCCACGTGAATATTAAAATCACCGACAATAATAACTCTATTCAACTTAATGATAGAGGATAAAAAGTCAGTAAAGTCGCTTAGGAAAGGACCCAAAGACCCAGGAGGCCGATAAACAAGAATACAATAAAAAGAATTTGATCGACCAACCTTAGACATCTGTAATTCAAAGGACGAGTACGTATTGGAATTCATCAACTGACAAATAAACTGATTTTTGTAGACAACAGCAAGTCCACCCCCACGGCCCACGAGCCTTGGTGTGCTGATGAATGAACATTCCACAGGACAGAGTTCAATCAAATGGGAAAACTCCATACTCCGTTGCCATGTCTCCGTCAACAACATAAAGTCCAAGTTTTTATAAGTGAATAGTTCATTGAGCAGGAATGACTTGTTTCTGATTGATCGAACATTCAACAAAGCCATCTTAAGTGGAGCAGATCTACCACCAGGAACAACGACAGAGGTACGCGGCAGCGGCCTCAAGTGCTCATCGCACACACCGCGACCAGTCGAATAAACTCGCCGGGGCCGAAGAAACGGACCGCTGTAGACGCTCGGAACCAAGGGGCGAAGACACGGCAATCTGGAAACAGCACAGCACTGCTCCAACTTCCAGAGTTTCCTGAGATGCACCTGTCTCCCAGCCCTTTTTCCTCTCCTTCTCCTCCGCTTTTTAGTACGTCTCTCAAGACCCTCTCCTTCCTGCATGCAGACGGCCGATGCAGGTGGACAGCGGTACAGGGTTGATTCGACCAAGCCACTCCAGGTACAGAAGCCGCCACACTTGGTCACAGATGAACGGATTGAAATCAACGTTTGGCGATCATACGCCCACACGGCAAACACATCATAGGAGGACAAACTTAATAACAACAACGCACAAAAAATAAATAAAACAAAACGAAACGATCCTCCAGCCACAGCGGCAATGCCAAACACAGGCGCCATCTTGAGACCTTTCGGATGTCAAGGTGGAAGTTGCAAATAAAATTAGCATGGGTAGTGAGCTGTAGATTGAAAGTTATGAGGAAATGATCTGAAACATGGAGAGGTTTCACCAAAATGTTGTCTGGGATGCAGTTGCGTGTGTATACCAGGTCCAGTTGGTTGCCTGATTTGTGAGTACCTGTGGTGAAGAGCTGTTTGAGATCGAATGAGGCTAGAAGAGAGATGAAGTCTGTTGCATACGCCTTTTCTAGATGAATGTTGAAATCACCAAAGACTACGAGTGGGGTGCCATCCTCAGGGAAGCTTCCCAATTGACCTGGGGGGCGATAAATAACTACAATATGGATCCTAATGGGAGTTGTAAGTGTAATTGCATGATATTCAAACGAGTTGTTATTGCATAGAGAAGAGAGAGTTGAGTATATCCAGTTGTTAGAAATGAGAAGACCAGTACCCCCACCCCTCCCAGACGGGCGAGGGGTTTGGGAGAAAGAGAAGTTGTTAGAGAGAGCAGCAGGGGTTGCTGAGTCTTCTGGACGGATCCAGGTCTCAGTCAAGCCCAGTATATTAAGAGTAGAATGGGATGCAAAGGCTGGAATGAAGTCAGCTTTATTGACTGCTGACTGACAATTCCATAGACCCATAGAAAGAGAGAGAGGTGTGTGTGTGGATAAGAGAATGGGACGCAGATTAGCAGTATTGCGCTGCCTTCTGTGCTTGATGAGTGCACGTTGTCGAGAGACAACAGGAATGTATTGAAAGCACATGTTGAGAAGGGGAAATACGATAGAATTGAGAAAGGAAAATGAGAGAAGATGATACTTAAGTGCCTTGCCGGTGTCCTTGCTCGGTCTTTACCCGAGTCGGTCTTCACACGAGGAGGCTGAACGCTTCCGCTGCCGCTTACGCGACAGCGCGCACACTACAAAGATATAATGCCTACTAACGCCTGAGTGAGGACAGATGTTTCTGACCAGCAATTAACACAGCAAACGCAAATTACCCGAATAATGGGAGAAATCGAAACTGGCTGTTGGACAGCGCTCACTTAAGTGCTATAAAATTTAAACTGCAATACTATTCAGAGCGGCTGTTATATATAAAGTGGAAACGCGTCTAATTAAAATACAAATATGTGAGAAGGCAAACAAAGAAAATAACCAGAGAATCGAAAACAACCTTACCTTGTGCTAGATAATACACTGAAACAACAGGAGAACTGGATATTCAGAAAAACGACTTGCGCGCTCTTGTCTTGTTCACGGACTGACCGCTTGTCCTGTGAACCCGCTTGATACAGTACAGTGTGATGCAGTGCAGTGTGATACAGTGTGATACAGTGCAGTGTGATACAGTGCAGTGTGATACAGTGCAGTGTGATACAGTACAGTGTGATACAGTACAGTGTGATACAGTGTGATACAGTACAGTGTGATAGTGTGATACAGTGCAGTGTGATAGTGTGATACAGTGCAGTGTGATACAGTGTGATACAGTGCAGTGTGATACAGTGCAGTGTGATACAGTGCAGTGTGATACAGTGCAGTGTGATACAGTGCAGTGTGATACAGTGCAGTGTGATACAGTGCAGTGATACAGTGCAGTGTGATACAGTGATACAGTACAGTGTGATACAGTGTGATACAGTGCAGTGTGATACAGTGCAGTGTGATACAGTACAGTGTGATACAGTGCAGTGTGATACAGTACAGTGTGATACAGTGCAGTGATACAGTGCAGTGTGATAGTGTGATACAGTGCAGTGTGATACAGTGTGATACAGTGCAGTGTGATACAGTGCAGTGTGATACAGTGCAGTGTGACACAGTGCAGTGTGATACAGTGCAGTGTGACACAGTGCAGTGTGATACAGTGCAGTGTGATACAGTACAGTGTGATACAGTACAGTGTGATACAGTGCAGTGTGATACAGTGCAGTGTGACACAGTACAGTGTGACACAGTGCAGTGTGATACAGTGCAGTGTGATACAGTACAGTGTGATACAGTACAGTGTGATACAGTACAGTGTGATACAGTGCAGTGTGATACAGTGATACAGTGCAGTGTGATACAGTGCAGTGTGATACAGTGATACAGTGCAGTGTAATACAGTGTGATACAGTACAGTGCAGTGTGATACAGTGCAGTGTAATACAGTGTGATACAGTACAGTGCAGTGTGATACAGTGCAGTGTGATACAGTGCAGTGTGATACAGTGCAGTGTGACACAGTGCAGTGTAGTGATCGACCGATATTGATTTTTTATAACCGATACCGATTATTTGCATGTTTATGTGCCCGATAACCGATATGAAGAACCGATATTTATTTACTGTTATACTTCTGTTTTTGACACAATTATTACAACACAAATGAACTGAACAAACCATTTTATTTAAAACTATCACTCCCTCCCATATAATATATATATATATATATATATATATATATATATATATATATATATATATAATAATATATAATATAATCACTCCCTCCTATATAATATATAAATATAAAACTTTATATTTATACACAAATAAATAGAGGGGTCTGAGTCCAAAAAATGAAGTGCCTTTGTTTAAAAATAAAAGATTTGATGAGGTAAAAAATATAGCACAAAAATTATTCTAACATACTGGGGGGAAAAATCTAAATTACATGAATTTTAGTAGTGTAACTTAATACTCCCAGTTAAGCAGAACTAGGTTGTAGTGTAGAAAACAGAGTCTTTCAGCATTCTGCTCTGTAAGCCTGCTTCGTTTGTTTTCATAAATGGTAAATAAATCAAATTACAATAAAAACATTTATATTATTACATTATATAATTTATATCTAAATTATACATATAATTTATAAGCATCAGCAGCAACAATGTTAACAATAGGCAAAATAAATGTTAAAAGTCTAATGTTTTCATATGGAGAAAATAATTGACAGGGGAGTCATATCACCTTTGCAGAAATGTAATTAATTTTAAACAGTTTTAGAAGGTTTATGTGCCGTTTAATAGGTTTAAACTAAGAGTGAGGAATAATTCACTGGGTAATATTAATTCACTGAATAATATCAGCTGGAATATAACATTGTCAGGAAAGTAACAAACAAAACAGCATATACATCATTGCAGTTTCCAACTAGTATGTTATTAATTATTAATAATATTTTTTAGGTCTAGATCATGAAATGCTTTCTGACAAAGTGCTGTTTATCTATGCATTTTCACCGAACTATATATAGGCTACTCAACCGCGATCGAGCGTGCAGATAATAAATAAATAATTTCCACAAAGCGGTATATTTAGATGTGTATTAGCGAAATAATTGCTATGTAGTAAATGATAATATAATCTAGGGAGTTTAAACAAGATAATCTTGTCAAAAGTTTCATTCAGTGGCCGTGCTTGAGCATTCCTGATCATCAACCCAGTGAGTGCTCAGCAATATGAACAAACTTTTTTTCGAGACTAATGGTGAGCAAATACAACAGATAAACAATTAAATTCAGCACTTTTATTTTCAACATGCAGTCATTCATGTCTGTTTTATTTAATTCATGTAAAGTTACGTCTTTATTGGGGCAGGACATGACGGATTACGCTACGTGGCTCCTTGAGTTCGTCTCAATTTTTTAGAACCAAGCTGCATAAACTATATCAGGCATTTATGTCTCAAACATAATTTCTGCATGCCTGTTATGTTAAATAAAGTTGAATAATTAAAGCAAAGCAAGTAGAACATATACTTACGTGTGCACAGAGTTGTTGTTGACTGATCTCCTCAGACGCGGCTGCAATGGCGGAATTCTCAAAACGGCCACAAGATGGCGCCGTTTATTGGCAAATCCGATATTACAAAACCGATACCCGATTATGGGAAAATGCTTAAATATCGGGAAAAATATCGGTAAACCGATACATCGGTCGATCACTAGTGCAGTGTGATACAGTGCATTGTGATACAGTGCAGTGTGATACAGTGCAGTGTGATACAGTGCAGTGTGATGCAGTGCAGTGTGATACAGTACAGTGTGATACAGTGCAGTGTGATACAGTGCAGTGTGATGCAGTGCAGTGTGATACAGTGCAGTGTGATACAGTGCAGTGTGATGCAGTGCAGTGTGATACAGTGCATTGTGATACAGTGCAGTGTGATACAGTGCAGTGTGATACAGTGCAGTGTGATGCAGTGCAGTGTGATACAGTGCATTGTGATACAGTGCAGTGTGATGCAGTGCAGTGTGATACAGTGCAGTGTGATGCAGTGCAGTGTGATACAGTGCAGTGTGATGCAGTGCAGTGTGATACAGTGCATTGTGATACAGTGCAGTGTGATGCAGTGCAGTGTGATACAGTACAGTGTGATGCAGTGCAGTGTGATACAGTGCATTGTGATACAGTGCAGTGTGATACAGTACAGTGTGATACAGTGCATTGTGATACAGTGCAGTGTGATACAGTGCAGTGTGATGCAGTGCAGTGTGATGCAGTGCAGTGTGATACAGTGCAGTGTGATACAGTGCAGTGTGATGCAGTGCAGTGTGATGCAGTGCAGTGTGATGCAGTGCAGTGTGATACAGTGCAGTGTGACGCAGTGCAGTGTGACGCAGTGCAGTGTGACGCAGTGCAGTGTGACGCAGTGCAGTGTGACGCAGTGCAGTGTGACGCAGTGCAGTGTGACGCAGTGCAGTGTGACGCAGTGCAGTGTGACGCAGTGCAGTGTGACGCAGTGCAGTGTGACACAGTGCAGTGTGACACAGTGCAGTGTGACGCAGTGCAGTGTGACGCAGTGCAGTGTGATGCAGTGCAGTGTGATGCAGTGCTACAGTACAGTGTGATACAGTGCAGTGTGATACAGTACAGTGTGATGCAGTACAGTGTGATACAGTGCAGTGTGATACAGTGCAGTGTGATACAGTGCAGTGTGATACAGTGCAGTGTGATACAGTGCAGTGTGATACAGTGCAGTGTGATGCAGTGCAGTGTGATGCAGTGCAGTGTGATACAGTGCAGTGTGATGCAGTGCAGTGTGATACAGTGCAGTGTGATACAGTACAGTGTGATACAGTACAGTGTGACAGTACAGTGTGATACAGTGCAGTGTGATACAGTGCAGTGTGATACAGTACAGTGTGACAGTACAGTGTGATACAGTACAGTGTGATACAGTACAGTGTGATACAGTGCAGTGTGATACAGTGCAGTGTGATACAGTGCAGTGTGATACAGTACAGTGTGACGCAGTGCAGTGTGATACAGTGCAGTGTGATGCAGTACAGTGTGACGCAGTGCAGTGTGATGCAGTGCAGTGTGATGCAGTACAGTGTGATACAGTGCAGTGTGATACAGTACAGTGTGACGCAGTGCAGTGTGATACAGTGCAGTGTGATGCAGTACAGTGTGACGCAGTGCAGTGTGATACAGTGCAGTGTGATGCAGTACAGTGTGAGACAGTGCAGTGTGATGCAGTACAGTGTGACGCAGTGCAGTGTGACGCAGTGCAGTGTGACGCAGTGCAGTGTGATACAGTGCAGTGTGACGCAGTGCAGTGTGATACAGTGCAGTGTGATGCAGTGCAGTGTGATACAGTGCAGTGTGATGCAGTACAGTGTGATACAGTGCAGTGTGATACAGTGCAGTGTGACAGTGCTGTGATTGGACGAGTTCATCACAGAGTAATGCTGAGACACCGCTGTGTCCCACTTCCTCATCCGGCCCTCGGCTCATTTCAGCCCGGAAATATATATATATATATATATATATAATACATTTAAAAAAATTGAGTGTTCATCTTAGGGTCCAAGACTCCAGGACTTTTGTTGCAATCGAACCACGAATGTACACACAAAAAACTGAATGGATTGGAGGAGTTTTGTTTTTGAAATTTAAAACCGTAACACATCCTTCCCTCGCGGCTCGATCTGACCGTCAGGAATGAGTGGAGTGTGAGGAATGCTTCAGGACACAGACAAACACAAAAATGCTCAAAATACAAACTAAAAATGCTAAAACTTTACCAACATTTTTTACATTGTCTACTATATCGGACGATTTTAGGCATTTTCCTAACTATCGGTATCGGCATTTATAATGGCCGATAAATGAATATTTAAAAAAATGCGGGTACGGTGATTCATGTAAGGGTGGCGCTGCCAATAAAGCACCTAAAAGCTGTCACAAGAACTGGCAAAAGTAATGATTATGAATACAACAAATATAGCAAGGAGACATTTTAATTGTTTATTAACAAACAAGTGTTTCCAGTCAGTGTCAGCCAAAGATGAAGTTGACGATGCTGACTCGCGATCTTCAGTGAACGCGTGCCAGAGAGAAATGCACATTTCATACCATTACATGAGTCTGTCTTTCGTTTTGAATTGTTCTGTTTAAAAGTAGACATTTCAATATAGATATATTTCAATTCTCAGGTCTATACGCTGAGTTTCGGTTCATGAGACGAGCTCCAGTTCACCCGCAGGCGCCTCCGTGTCGAGATTATCTATCGTCTGCTATCTACTTCTTATATATTAAATCCAGGCAATTGGTTGATGAAACATTGATTAAAATTAAGATACAATTAATACAAAACGAAATTCACTTTGAAACGAAAGGTTTTGTGCTTTCTGTTTGATGTCTATGTGAAAGTTTCAAAGCATATTTTAGTGCCGCTTTCAGAGCGCTCACGTCCGTAGTGCTGAACTGTCGAGTCTGTAGCATTGTTTTTTCCTCATAAATGCGAACACGAAAAATAAAATAAAATAAAATGAATATTTTATGTAGCCTGTGGAGACTGAGAGCCAACCCTTCTTCATCCAGTGGGTAGTAGCCTACTTGTGATTTGCGCAGTGTAATTCACAGAATTGATTTCTCTGCTACAAGCCTCTGTCACGTATTGTGTGAGTTTGTGACTATTGCAAGCGCACAGCCGAGAAGTCCTTATTATATTGTCTGCTATATTTACTTCTTATTTATTAAGGCAATTGGTTGATGAAACATTGATTAAAATGCGTGGCGCGAGCGATCTCCGACAGTAAACTGATTCTGCTTTGTCTCGGGTAAACAGCTGTTGTGACGCGAGCAGTAACGGCCGCGTCCGGTGTAGACACAGTGTTAAAGCTCATTCTGCCTGATAACGCTACGTTACAACATCAAGCAATATTCCTAAAATGTATATAATTATAACACTTTATATAGGGCCATTTTGCATTAAGAGTAGCCTAGTTTCACGTTTAGTACATTTTGCTTACTAATTATTTAAAATAGTATAAAAGTACTGTACATATGTAATTAAAAACGTTTTCATTATGATATTATTAATTTTACTTTAGTAAAAAGATCTGAGTTCTTCCTCCACTGGTAGAGATTAGAGGAATTAAGAGTAAAAATAGAAGATAATAAGGTTTTGTCAGTGACACTTTTTATATATTTATTGATACAAGTTATGACTAAATTAAAAGACAAAGTCGTTAGTGAAGATTATGCAACAGTATTTAGAATATAATATAATATAACATGCAATGCAAACTAGTTTGGTCACAGCTCAACTGTATAATTCTCATTCTATCATTCCCCCTGCCTCCATTACATATCTGTGTCACACAAGTGTTTGATCACCACATTTGAGTGATCATTGCAAAACGTGTTTATAAAATATATTTATTCTGTTTATAGCTACTGTGTAAAGTACCCATCAAAAGTTTGTACACACCAATAGGAAAGTGTCCAAACATTTAACTGGTATACTGTACTATAATACACATAAATAATATTGCTACTGTATTATAATATACACATAAATAATATCGGCCGATATATCGGTATCGGGCTTTTTTTACGCCCTAATATCGGTATCGGCCCCCAAAAATCCATATCGGTCGGGCTCTAATGTCTACATATGTATCTGAATACTGACTTTATCAGCTCATTTGCTCATACAGAGATATAAGCCCATCTACAGTCATGAAATATCATCTTATATTATTTATTTCCCACAAGAGGCAAAGACTCCCAATGTAAGATATTTAGAGCTGAATTAAAATGGTTATGCATGAAATTGTGAGTTATTTTAAATTTAAGTTTAATGTGAGGATTGTGCTTGAATCACTATTTATTTATTTATTTATTTATTTATTGATAAAATCTAGTAATTTAAAGGTAAATAAAATTAAAAATCTCCCAAAAAATTGCATTAAAAAATGAAATAAAATCGTCTTTCTGGACAAAAAAAAAAAAGAAATATAATTTTAGGTATTCGGGTCATGTGACCCGTGAGGGAAGGGTGAAGGTGTGTGTGCACTGTTAAAGCACTGATGTGAGTTTAGGACCAGCACTGCTGGGAACAACTGATTAAAAAATGTAAAAAAAAAAATTGTGTGTGTCTCCGCAGGGCACCATCGCAGTGAAGGAGCTGAACACGCGGCCGCTCGAGGTGTTCATGTGCAGTGTGTTGAAGAGACAGGGTTACGGAGAGGGCTTCCGCTGGCTCTCACAGTACATCGACTAGAGGAACACACACACACACACACACACACACACACACACACACCAACCGCTTTCTCACATTACTTCTTTCCGAGACCAGAACCCAGCAGTGCTTCTGCACATGGACTCAACACAACACACGTCAGGTTTATAAACTCTTCATCCGCTGGTCTTCTGTTCATCAGTAAATGATTCTTCACACGTCCTCGGCCCGAGAGCACTCGCTCGCATCACATCCTGCTCACAGGAAGTGCTCTGACCCCTCCGAGTGCCACTTCCTGTCGGACGAGGCTTTGAGATGAAGTTGTGGCTGCTGATTCGCAGTCCGCTGATGTGGCCATCTTCAGTTGCATATCGGTTTATTGTTTGCCCAAGATCTCGAGCTCATTCCCACACTGATGGACCAATCGCTGTTCTGTTTTAATGAGGTGTAGTCGGAGATGAAGCTGTGTGACATCACTCAAACACAGATGATTATATGCTAATCGAGTAACACACACACGTTTAACAGAGCTTGCCTTGATCAGAAGCATCGAGGACAGCTATTAATCGGTGACATGGACAAATGTAATTTATGTAAATGCCGTATATGGATTTTTTAAAGCTGTCCTTGAATAGCTCTTAATTTGAATAAGAGGGATGAAAACATTATGCATGCCTTGTTCCATGATTATTATTAATCATTTTTGTTAGTGTTTTTTTTAAGGAAACACAAATAACAGTGTAAAGCATCCAGATGCCCCGGCGGTGTGTGTGTGGAGTCGCGGTGGAATGGCACACATGCGTTACTCTGTGCTGTCCCAGCATGCATCACTGCCGTTCCCCACTCCAACTGTGACGGGTCAGCTGTTTCCATCAGAACCTGTAATAAATGTTTGCAATTAAAGCAAGCCATGTTGAGTACACTTCTTTTGCTGAATGAAATAAATATTTTGGATGTCAGTTTTTGGTCATCTTTACACACACACACAGAGAGAGAGAGGAACTTCACACATGAGGCTCTCCTGCAGTAAAACCACTACAACTCAAACACAAGTGAACATTAGCCCATCTTCCTGCTATGAGATGTCACATGACTGATCACATGACTGATCAGTGGCACTGTTCTGGAGCAATCTTGGAAAGCGGCTAGCAATAGCAACTAAGCTAGCTTTGAAAGCATAAGATCCCGCCTAAAGCCACGGCTCCTTCAAAACATGATCGCACACAACCAGGAGTGTGTTTCCCGTACAGCTAGTGTGTGTAACTCGCTGCTGCACTACTATAGCGTGGAAGGCATTTTCTGCCAAAATTAAATAAATCAATTAAATTATAAAAATGAAAACTAAAACCATTAACCATTTCATTACAGGAAACTGTATGCAAAATATGTGACAAAATTGATAATGAAATGGTTAATCTGCTTTTAGTCATTGCATCCTTGAGGAGTCCACTAGCGAGTCACGACTGTTTCCCGGAACCGTATTGTCGCAAACTGGCGGTTCGCCACGCTGGCTAATGATGTCACGCAGGCGTTGGAGTAATAATTACTGTTAATGAATCTGTTTTAGATCGAATTAATGCGAGATGTTTTTCTATAAATTACAGACATGACATCTGAGGACTATTTCTCATTTTTCTCAGTTATTTTGCTTTATTTACAGATTCAATCATAGTCTCGTTCTTACACACTAGAGCTCGTTCACACATGCGCACTCTTCAAAAACTAAACTTTAAATCTCTTGACAAACTAAAAGACATAAATGACATTTGTATGTATTCTAAATAAAAGACACAGGTTGTACTGAATGTCAGCTTGCTTATTTTGCTCAAGATCAGGATGCATTGAGTCCACATGTCATGAAAATATGAATCTACTTCTAAACACAGCTCAAGATCTGTCGTTACAAACACACAACTCTGTGATGCATTTGCGAATGTTCAATGGTTTCGGGAAACACAGATCAGAGTCTGAGAAGCATCACGAGAGACAGTGTTAAGCTACCTCATGCCTCAGAGCACAGAACATTACAGTAACACTGAACATAAACTAACTCTAGTTGCTCCTCCTGACAGGTGCAGACTCATTTCAGTGTTGATGGAGCTGAGATTAACGCCACGGGTTGCCATCCCATAATCACATTTATTACAGCATGAGGAACTGATGAAGGCCGTCCACAACCTTACAGTCACACTGACGACGGGTGAAAAAAACAATTTTTGGTCTTGAGATTTCCACAGAACATGTCTGTATATTTTTTTTACATGCTCTTAAATAAGACAGTAATCCCAATGAAGCCACGATTTACAGCGCTTTCAGAACAGAGGAGTGAGTGTTTTTAGGCTCTCCGTGTAATACTGATGCAACCAGACGACAGACAGCTGTGTGTTTATAGAGTATTTTACAATGTCTTCAAACGCAGCTCGGCCAATCACTGTCAAGGCCTGGAACTATCCGTTTAATACTGCTTTTATTTATGCATTTTTCACATCCACTTTCAATATACATGTACATCAACTATCATTTCTGAGCTCGATCTCCATGTGATTTTATTATCAAAACAACCATTATTGCCTTTTAAATAAAAAGACAAAAATTCCAGTGCTAATACCACTGAGAGAAAAATAAACAAATACAGTGTTAATAAAACACAAAATAAACTCATACAATGTAAAAATGAATATTTTCTTCACATAAATAATGTGAAGCCATCGAGTTCCTTCGTGAAGACGAGGGCGACTGTAGGATCTTCTGAATCATCTTCACTCCTGAGTTACTCTGTGTTGGTTCATGATGACCGTTCCTCTCCCGTCCTCCAAGCTGTGTTTATCTCTTCTAATGAAACTGATCAGAAACAGCTCATATTAATGAGGAGTTAATGCTGTAATATTGATGTTTGGAGTGATGAAGACGTACCTTCTGCATGTCTGCATCTGCTCCAGTGTCTCGGGCAGCACTTTCTGGAAGGTCTCGGGCAGAAACAGGTTCGTGATGGAGGACGCCACGGTCAGGCTTCCCATCAGGAGGTAGGGAACACACTTGCTGAACGTGCCTTTATGAGCCGAGAGGAGAACACAACGGCATCACAACAATCCCACTCAAATCTGTTCTTTTTTTTTTTTTTTTAATAAGTATTTTTATTAGGATTTTAAATTTTACAAAAGAGTGAAAGAAAACAAAATAAATTAAGATGTATACAGCTCAATGAATGATAATATCAGCAGAAACAACAATATGAATAATTATTAATATCATCCACCATTAATAACGATAATATATAAATAAAAAAGAAAATAAAATAATTAAAAGAAATAATAATAAAATAAAATAAAATAAAAAAGGGATAAAATAAAAAGAAATAAATAAAAGCAACCAGGGCATATGCAGTTTCAGAGCACAAGCAAAAATTGCGTAGAGGGCAGAGCAGACGTTACTGATCAGAGTCAGTGTTAAACTGGGTAAGATGATCCAGAAATGGTTGCCATATATTATAAAATTTATCAAGGTTACTCATAATTCCGTACCGCACTCTCTCCATGTGGAGTATTCCAGTTAGGTGAGTCAACCAGGTCTTGAACTGAGGAACAGTATCTGATTTCCAGAGTCTTAGAATGATGCTCTTAGCAATAATCATTCCATAAATAATAGTGCTTTGTACAGAGACATTATGGTCTGACAAAGAAACAGAATATCCAAATAATGCAATCTCTGGATCAGGGTTAAACACAAAACCATACATGTCAGAGAACCACTTAAAAATGTTACACCAAAACTCGTAAAGCTTAGGGCATGTCCAAAAGAGATGGGTAAGAGAGCCCTCTGCAGATTTACACCGGTCACATGTAGGAGAAACGGTGGGAAAAATTCTATGTAATTTAGATTTTGAATAGTGCAATCTATGCATCACCTTAAATTGAATTAACTGATGTCTGGAGTTAATTGAACAAGAACGAACCGTGCTAAGGCTCTCCTCCCACACTTCAGCTCCGATCTGTGTACCCAATTCCTCCTCCCAAGCATTTTTTAAAGAATGTGTAGAATAACTAATTTCTTCAGAAAACACAGTAACAAAATTTGAAATCAAATGTTTGTAACCAGGTGATCCCAACAACAGTCTATAAATCTTCCTTTCCTCTGGCATAGATTCAAAATTAGACACTGCATGGCGTACATAATTTCTAATCTGTAAATGTCGGAAAAAAGTGTGTTGTGGGTAGAGAAAACTTCTCTTTTAATTGAGAAAAAGAAGCAAAATGTTTGTTAATGTATAAATCCTCCAAGGTAACAATACCATTCAACCTCCACATATTGAATGTTGCATCTGAGAGCGAAGGGGGAAATGTGTGATTTCGGTATACTGGGGTGAAAATAGCAGTGTCAGGTAATCTGCATACTTTCTTAATTTGTCGCCATATTTTCAAACAGTTTGAAACAATAAAATTATCCACCTTAATAGATGTAGGCAATACGGGAGTTGAAAAGAGAAGTGCTGGAAGCGAACTATTTTTAACGCCATTTTTTTCAATGGCAATTTTTCAATAAGTTGAAAAATTCAACTTAAAAATTAATTTAGGGTTTTTGGGCAAAACAATGCCAAGATACTTAAGTCTGTCTGTAATTTTGAAAGGGAGATTTTGTAGGAATTCAGTATCAAGATCACCACATAAAGATATGAATTCACTCTCCTGCCAATTAATTGTATATCCACAGACTGTACCAAAAGATTCCATAAGATCTAACAGCAAAGGGACAACATCATCTGCGTATAAGGAGATGTGATGATCTACATTTCCCAGTCTTACAGGCTCAATAGATGGATGGTTTCTAATACTAATCGCAAGGGGTTCGATCGCAATTGCAAAAAGCAAAGGGCTGAGGGGACATCCTTGACGTGTCCCTCGATGTAATAAAAAGGACTTTGACTTTTCTTGATTTGTGAGTACGGAAGAGGTTGGGTGAGCATATAATGTTGTAATCCATGACACAAAACGACTACCAAACCCACATTCCTCCATAACTCTCACCATATACGGCCATTCCACCTGATCAAAAGCCTTTTCTGCGTCTAAGCACAGAGCAGCCACTTTAGAGCCTTTTTTATATTTATGGTACATTATGTTCATTAATCTTCTAACATTAAAAAATGAAAATCTATTAGGAACAAAACCAGTTTGATCCATATGTATAATGGATGAGATGTATTTATTTAACCTATTAGCTAATAATTTTGTAAAAATTTTAATTTCAGAGTTAAGTAAGGCAATAGGCCGATAAGATGAAGGCTCAGTCTCATCCCTACCCTCTTTTAATATTAGTGAAATATTAGCATCATATAATGTGTCAGGGAATTTTTGAGTTTCAAGAGAATGAGTGAACATCCTCAGTAAAAGGGGAGGCAGCTTTCCAGAATATTTTTTTATATAATTCAATGCCGAAACCGTCTGGCCCCGCCACTTTGCCGTTAGGAGAAGATCCTATAGAATCAACAATCTCTGGGATAGTAATTTCAGAGTTTAAAGCCTCAAAGGCAGCGTCACTCAATTTAGGAAGATTCAAATGTCCTAGCAAATTAGAAATGTCCCCTTTTGCTTTTGATGTATATAATTGTTCATAATATTCCCTAAAGCGATCATTTATACTTTTAGGATCCACAAGCATGTCCCCTGCTTTTGATTTTAGTTTGTGTATGGCTTTATTTGCTTGTAAACCCCTAAGCTGTCGCGCCAGCAATTTATGGGGCTTATCCCCTAACTCAAAATATTTTTGTCTTATCCTCAACAATTGATCCCATACCTGTCCTGATAAAATAGTATTGTATTCATACTTTAATGTAAGAATATTCTGCAAGGTAGAGGGGCTAGAGGAAATTCTATAGGAGGGTTCCAATTGAGATAATTCCTCTTCTATTTCTGCAAGGCGTCTACGTTTGGCTCGTCTGGCCGAAGACTCAAAAGAGATTATATGACCCCTAATCACAGCCTTAAAAGATTCCCATAAAGTGGAGTCAGTGACTTCAGAATTATCATTAATATCTAGAAAATCTGAGATTTTTCTCAGAGATAAATTGGCAAAACGATTCATCAGAAAGTAGAGAAGGATGAAAACGCCAGCAATATGGTTTAGTCTTATGGCCAAGATCAAGAACCACTGAAGTCGGAGAATGATCAGAGATTAAGATGTTGTGATAGTCTGAGGAGATCATGTTTGATATAAGTTTTGAGTCAAGCAAAAAATAATCTATTCTAGAAAAAGACTTGTGCCTTTGTGAAAAAAAAGAATAGTCTCTACCTGTGGGGTGTATCAGTCTCCATATATCAACTAGATTCATAGAGGACATAAGGTTATTTAAAACTATGGAGGCAGAAGGTGACTTATTTGGGCTGACCTGTCCAAAACATTATCAAGCACACAGTTAAAATCACCACCTAAAATAACAAGCGAATCAGCAGAATCAGACAGTAAATTAAATATTTTAGCAAAGAAAGTAGGGTCATCAAAGTTAGGCCCATATACATTAAGAAGTGTAACATGAAATGAATAAATGTAACCAGTTACCAAAATATATAGACCGTTTTGATCACTCAAAGTAGAAACATGTCTAAAAGGAACTGTCTTACGGATTAAAATTGCAACTCCTCTTGCCTTGCTAGAGAACGTGGACTGAAAGATATGGCTAACCCAGCTGCATTTAAGCATCTTCTCTCTCGTAGGCCTAATATGGGTCTCCTGTAAGTACATCACATCAGCGGACAGAGATTTCAAATGCGAGAATACTTTAGCTCGCTTGATCACATGACCCAGGCCACGCACGTTCCAGCTGGTAAAAGTGATGCCGCTGCCCTTTGAAGGTAAACTGGGATTCATACAAAAGTTGAAAATAAACAATGTACAAGCCTGGCGCCCTTTTAAAACAATTTATGGTAAAACAAAAAAAAATAAAAAAGTACAACTTGCTGAAAAAGAACATTACCCCCCTACCCCCGTCCCACTTCCCCAAACAAAGTGAGAACACGCATCCCAAAAACTCACTGAGGGGTTGCTGGACCATCGGAACAGCGGAACTACAGCTAGAAAGCCCTAACTCCCTCTCCAATCACTTGAACAAGTTATGAACAAAGGAAACGGTCATATAACTTTACATGTCCCAGTCTGAGTAACGGTAACTGTTGAATAAAAGTCACATACCGAGCTGTTAAGCCAGCATACATGTAGCCAATAAATGCTTTTCAAGACAGCGTCTCGATGAAGGCCTCCGCTTCCTCGGCCGAGGAAAACACCTTGTCAGTGGTACCATGAGTGACGCGCAGTCTTGCCGGATAAATGAAGCCGCTTCTCACACCGGTTTCTCGGAGATGCTTCCTGACATCATTGAATGCCTGCCGCTGCTTCATTATTTCAGCTGGGAGATCGGGAAAGATGTGTATCGGTCTGCCCTTGTAGCGCAGAGGAAACTGTTGACGAGCCAGCTGAAGTATTTCTTCCTTTATTTGAAAGTGATGAATACGGGCTATCATCACACGCGGTCGCGCGTCTTCTCCAGAAAACTGTCTCCCGAGACGATGTGCTCGATATACTTCCAACGGCTTCGAGAAGTTGCTAGCGCCCAGCAAATCTGGAAGAAACTTCGTCAGAAATTCCGTGGGGCGCCCATTCTCTATCTTCTCAGGTAAGCCTACGATTTTAATGTTTTGTCGTCTGGAGCGAGCCTCTAGATCGATCACTTTCTCGCGGAGTGATTTGTTCTCTGACTGTTCTTTTGAGCACTTCTGTTCGACAAGGGAGAGGCGGCGGTCATAATCGGCAGTAGCATTCTCCACCTCCTTAATTCTATCCCCGAGACACACTAAAGATGCTTGAGTGGACGCCAAAGATGCTTCCAGAAGATCAAATCGATCAGTCATCGTTTTGTTCATATTCTGTATTGCCAGAAGTATACTGGTAGATTCCGCGTCAGCTTCGCCACTCGACCTCGGGGATGCCGCGGCCTGTGCTGCCATCTCCAACTGTGATTGAGCAGGGGATTCATTCAATGCTTTATCCAACTTCTTCCCCCTTTCAGCTTTTGGCTTAGTCATTATACAGCTCTTCAATAAAGACACATATAAAGTAAATCCGGTAGAGAAAAAACCCGAGAAATTTAAACAATGACCGAATAATTGGAAATATGGAGAGGAGCTCAGCAGAACATGTCTACTCCATGCGGTGCTCCATAGCGCGCCCCCTTTTGGAATGAAAATTATCAAGATTAACGAAGGGAAAGATATTGAAACAATAAATATAGAATTAGTTTCAGAGATACAGAAAAGTAAAGGAAAAAGGGTGGAGACAATAGTTCCATGGTGGAATGAGAAGTGTAGCAATCAGAAAGAAAAGGAAAGCATTTAAATACTGAAGAAAACTCATAATTGGGAACATATGATCATCTATAAGAAAACTCAGCAGAAGGAGAGTAAAGAGAGTACTGGGGAATGGTGAAGCATTGAGAGTCATTTTGTGAAGAAATAGTTAAAAGGCCTCCAGTTGAGGAAGTGGATCATGATTAAAGAGAGGAGTGGAAGTGGGAAAGAATATGAATATCCAGTGTTAAGTATAGGAGAGGAAAATGCAATAAGTGACAAAGAGAAAGCAGAAATAACACATTAGGTAATAACAAAGCAGATCTAGATGCGATTTTAAAATAGTAGAGGTAAATTCCAAAGACTATAATATTAATTCATTTAGGCAGAGCTGTTTGATTATTTTATTACTTTTGATCTCAGGAAACGTTAAACTTAATCCAGTCTCTGCCTCAAGGGTTGAAACACCTGCAGATTTTAAATCAAGGTGGACTTGGTTTCATTCATTTAAATGTTTGGAGCTTAAAATGTATATGGTCCGGATCAGTCAACTGATGTGGATGTGATTGTTTTAACTGAAGCTTGGCTGAACAAATCTGTTTTGGACAAGGATATTTGTATTAATGGCTATAATGTATACTGGACTAACAGACCAAAAAGGAGTGGGGGCGTAGCAATGTTTATAAAATAAAAAAAGGTTTCATGTTAAAGTATTGCTCTCTAAATCAGTGAGTAAACAGATTTAGAGGTTTCTTGATGTTCTAAATCTCTCAGCATACGTGTCTGGCCTGGCCAGATCCTTTCAGATTTACATTATAAAGAATTAGTAGTTCTTGGTGACTTAAACTGGCATTGGTTGCATTCAGCAACTGATGAATTAAAAACCTATTGGGATCCATTAAATCTTTTTCAGATTGTTGACAGTCCCATATTAGAACAAATTCAAAATGTCCGGAAAAATCTCTAATAGATTTAATGTTAACAAACGTTCCGCAGAAGTATTCCACTGCTTCCATATTTGCGAAGGACATTATGTGACCACTGTGTCATCGCATCGGTTAGAAACACAAAAATTCCTAAAACCAAACCACACATCATAACAAGGCGTGACATGAGACGTTTCTCTGAACAAGGGTTCCTACACGATTTGAACAATTTTGAGTGGGAAAAAATTGATTTAATTCCTGATCTTGAAATAGCCTAAGAATTATTTTATGCACATTTTTCTGCTTTAGTAAATAAACATGCCCCATTTAAAAGGTACAGAGAGAAGGGTCGGAATAATGCATGGTTTCTTATCCAACATGCTTCATGAGCGTAACCTGGCATGGGCAAAAGCCAGGAGAACAGATCTAAATTCAGATTGGCTTAATTTCAGGCAAATACGCAACGCATGTACGGTTGCAGTCAGAAAAGCTAAAGCTGAACATTTCTTTATACAATCATCGAGCAACCTAAATAATTCATAAACTTTTGCAAAACTGACACAAACTCTGTATTTACCCAGGAATAAGACGTATGGTGCGGTGATGCTGCCGATGCGAGCGGCTGAGGAGCACATGCCGAGTCCCAGGTTCCTCAGGACCGTGGGATATAGCTCCGCTGTGTAGATGTACACCACCGTGAAGGACATGGTGAAGCCGAACTTCCCAGCCATCTCTACAGCCAGAGCCAGAGAGTGAAGATCTGTGGAAAAGCTTGTCGTTACGCTGGTCCTATAATGCCTTTTCACAAGATGTAAAATAAGTCTCTGATGTCCCCAGAGTGTGTATGGGAAGTTTTAGATCAAAATACCCAACAGATATTTTTTATAGCATGTTAAAATTGTCACTTTTTGAGGGTGAGCAAAAATGTGCCATTTTTGTGTGTGTCCCTTTAAATGCAAATGAGCTGCTGCTCCTGGCGCAGAGGGCGGAGCTTCAAGAGCTTATGTGTGTGTGTGTGTGTGTGTGTGTGTGTGTATATGTATGTATGCGTTTGTGTGTGTGTATGTATGTGTACGCACTGAACATTTCAAAAACTTTTAGCCTTTTATGTTCAAACGGGAGTCGGACAATGATGGAGAGACGTGAGTGACAACATGTAGAAGCAACAGGAGAAGTTTCTGAACGGTTAGTTGATGAATTTATGTAGCCGATGTGTAATTATCTTCTAGTCATTAATTAGCATATTCTGTCATGTTATTCTAAAAATCCCTTTCCCGGGGGCGGGGTTTATGTAAATTCTAGTGTTTGTGATGTCACTAACCCGGGAAGAATGTCGTGGAGTTCCTACCAGCCGTTTGTTGTAGTCCTTAAAAAGTGATTTCTGTAAAAGAAAACATCTCCCTTTGCTTTGAAATTTAAGCGTTGTAATTTTGCTTTTACTCAAACAGCAACATTACACACTAACTAAAGTTAAAAAAGTGAAATCATAATCAATCATTTAACACGTGGATGTATTTTGCAAGCGTACAGCACAGCTTTCATGATAAATATGTGAGTAACAGGATTAACCTCTTTTCCTTGAAATGTCCAAGTCCGGTTTTATTTGCATAGAGCGTAAGCTAATCCTTGACCCGTAGTAAACTCACATGCATTCATAGGATTGAGTCAATAAACCGATTGCTAATGCTTTTTCTTCAAAGTGCACTAAACTTGCACTCAATTCTTCAAATTCTCCTCCTCTGCTCTTGCTTACTGCTCTTTTATGGCTTTAAGGCCTTGTGATATTCCTCATTTGTAAGTTGCGCTGGATAAATCCTCTGCTAAATCCTCGACTGCTGGCGGTAGATCCTTTTCCTCTCTAGCACCAAAACTTTGGAACAATCTTCCTAACATTATCCGGGAAGCAGACACAGTCTGTCAGTTCAAATCTAGACTAAAAACACATCTCTTTGCCTTAGCATACACATAACACAGTATAGACTTCGATAATTCAATGTTAGGCTGCATAGTTTAGATCAGCCGGAACCGGGAACACTTCCCATAAATCCTGATGTACTCGTTACATCATAAGAAGGATGGCGTCTACGCTAATATTAGTCTCTCTGTTTATCCCGAGGTTTACCGCAGTCCGCCGGATCCAGGCCGTATCCGGATCTGATGAAGGACCTGCGCCTGGACACACACACACACACACACACACACACACACACACACACACACACACAGGACCTGCGCCTGGACACAACGACAACGCAGTCCTGAAGTGTCACTAGTCTCCCCTGTGAAGGCCTCCTTCCCTTTACCTCTGTACTGATAAACGTTGTCGGAATAATTCCGGTTCACGTGGCTACGCCGAAGTGATAAAATTCTGTATTATAAATTTTAAGGCCAGACAAGTAGTTTGTTGAGGGTTAGTTTTGTAGGGAAGGACTACATGCCTGCACACATATAATTCAAACGCGCATACCTAGAGAATGAACTCTTAATTCACATGTGCACGACATCAGCGTTCTCGCGGGTTAGCGTTTTTAAAGTTTGCGTAGAGAGAACTTAAGAGTTTTCTGTTAAAACGGTGTTGTGTTAGCGGCCCCTAAGTTAATAACTAATGATCGTTGCGACGGAAGTGAATCAATTAAAACTAACTTTAGCTGGAAAATAACTTTATTCTAGAGCTGTCATAAAGCCAAAACAATCTCTGTTACTTTGATTTCCTATTATCACTGTAAAGCAGCTTTGGAACAATCTACATTGTTAAAAGCGCTATATAAATGAAGATGACTTGACTTGACTTGACTTGCTAAATGAGTAAATGACTCTTATAGTTCCACCAAGTTTTCAACACTATCCCTCTCGGTAAGGTCAAGTTGCATGGACGAGAGTTTTTTTATTTTTTTACTCTGTATAGGATCTCTGCTCGAATCTTAATTTTAGGATAATTTTCGAAGCCTGAACCTTAAGTCGGGCTTTATTTGAGCTGTGTTGTGTTGTGAGTTTGACGTGAGTTGAGTTGTTGTTGTGTTGTGTTGTGTGTGTTGTGTTGTGTGTGTTGTGTTGTGAGCTCTTACGGTCGGGGGTCAGCTGCAGCAGGAGCAGGAATCCTCCTCCTGTAATGAGGAAAGCAGAGAGCACGGGTCTGCTGTGTTGTGGTGTGTGTGTGTTGTGTTGTGTTGTGTTGTGTTGTGTTGTGTTGAGTTGTGTTGAGTTGTGTTGAGTTGTGTTGTGTGCTCTTATGGTCAGGGATCAGCTGCAGCAGGAGCAGGAATCCTCCTCCTGTAATGAGGAAAGCGGAGAGCACGGGTCTGGTGTGTTGTGGTGTGTGTGTTGTGTTGTGTTGAGTTGTGTTGTGTGCTTTTACACTCAGGGATCAGCTGCAGCAGGAGCAGGAATCCTCCTCCTGTAATTAGGAAAGCGGAGAGCACGGGTCTGCTGTGTTGTGTGTGTTGTGGTGTGTTGTGTTGTGTGTGTTGTGTGTTGTGAGCTCTTATGGTCGGGAATCAGCTGCAGCAGGAGCAGGAATCCTCCTCCTGTAATGAGGAAAGCGGAGGGCACGGGTCTGCTGTGTTGTGTGTTGTGTGTGTTGTGAGCTCTTACAGTCGGGGATCAGCTGCAGCAGGAGCAGGAATCCTCCTCCTGTAATGAGGAACGCAGAGAGCACGGGTCTGCTGTGTTGTGTGTGTTGTGGTGTGTTGTGGTTTGTGTGTTGTGTTGTGTGTTGTGAGCTCTTACGGTCGGGGATCAGCTGCAGCAGGAGCAGGAATCCTCCTCCTGTAATGAGGAAAGCGGAGGGCACGGGTCTGCTGTGTTGTGTGTTGTGTTTGTTGTGTGTGTTGTGAGCTCTTACAGTCGCGGATCAGCTGCAGCAGGAGCAGGAATCCTCCTCCTGTAATGAGGAACGCAGAGAGCACGGGTCTGCTGTGTTGTGTGTGTTGTGGTGTGTTGTGGTTTGTGTGTTGTGTGTTGTGAGCTCTTACGGTCGGGGATCAGCTGCAGCAGGAGCAGGAATCCTCCTCCTGTAATGAGGAAAGCGGAGGGCACGGGTCTGCTGTGTTGTGTGTTGTGTTTGTTGTGTGTGTTGTGAGCTCTTACAGTCGCGGATCAGCTGCAGCAGGAGCAGGAATCCTCCTCCTGTAATGAGGAAAGCGGAGGGCACGGGTCTGCTGTGTTGTGTGTGTTGTGAGCTCTTACAGTCAGGGATCAGCTGCAGCAGGAGTAGGAATCCTCCTCCTGTAATGAGGAAAGCGGAGGGCACGGGTCTGCTGTGTTGTGTGTTGTGTGTGTTGTGTGTGTTGTGAGCTCTTACAGTCGGGGATCAGCTGCAGCAGGAGCAGGAGTCCTCCTCCTGTAATGAGGAACGCGGAGAGCACGGGTCTGCTGTGTTGTGTGTGTTGTGGTGTGTTGTGTTGTGGTGTGTGTGTTGTGTTGTGTTGTGTTGTGTTGTGTGTTGTGAGCTCTTACGGTCGGGGATCAGCTGCAGCAGGAGCAGGAATCCTCCTCCTATAATGAGGAAAGTGGAGAGCACGGGTCTGCTGTGTTGTGTGTGTTGTGTTGTGTGTGTGTGTGTGTGTGTTGTGAGCTCTTACGGTCGTGGATCAGCTGCAGCAGGAATCCTCCTCCTGTAATGAGGAAAGCGGAGAGCACGGCTCTGCTGTGTTGTGGTGTGTTGTGTTGTGTGTGTTGTGTGTTGTGAGCTCTTACGGTCGGGGATCAGCTGCAGCAGGAGCAGGAATCCTCCGCCTGTAATGAGGAAAGTGGAGAGCACGGGTCTGCTGTGTTGTGGTGTGTTGTGTTGTGTGTGTTGTGTGTGTTGTGAGCTCTTACGGTCAGGGATCAGCTGCAGCAGGAGCAGGAATCCTCCTCCTGTAATGAGGAAAGCGGAGAGCACTGGTCTGCTGTGTTGTGGTGTGTTGTGTTGTGTTGTGTGTGTTGTTTGTTGTGAGCTCTTACGGTCGGGGATCAGCTGCAGCAGGAGCAGGAATCCTCCTCCTGTAATGAGGAAAGCGGAGAGCACGGGTCTGCTGTGTTGTGTTGTGTGTGTTGTGTGTTGTGAGCTCTTACGGTCGGGGATCAGCTGCAGCAGGAGCAGGAATCCTCCTCCTGTAATGAGGAAAGCGGAGAGCACGGGTCTGCTGTGTTGTGTTGTGTGTGTTGTGTGTTGTGAGCTCTTACGGTCGGGGATCAGCTGCAGCAGGAGCAGGAATCCTCCTCCTGTAATGAGGAAAGCGGAGAGCACGGGTCTGCTGTGTTGTGTTGTGTGTGTTGTGTGTTGTGAGGTCTTACGGTCAGGGATCAGCTGTAGCAGGAGCAGAAATCCTCCTTCTGTAATGAGGAAAGCGGAGAGCACGGGTCTGGTGTGTTGTGTTGTGTTGTGTGTGTTGTGAGCTCTTACTTTTGGGGATCAGCTGCAGCAGGAGCAGGAATCCTCCTCCTGTAATGAGGAAAGCGGAGAGCACGGGTCTGCTGTGTTGTGGTGTGCAGGGGCGTCGGACTGGGGGTAAAACCAGTACTGATTACCAGGGCCCCAAGGGGAGAGAGGGCCCTTGAAAAGTCTGGAATATATTTTATTTGGGAACATGGGGGCCCATCAGGACTGCCTATACATAGGGCCGAGGATCTTGTGCTACACCCCTGGTGGTGTGTGTGTTGTCAAGTCAAGTCAAGTCAAATATATTTATATAGTGCTTTTCACAATACAGATTGTATCAAAGCTGCTTCACAGTATCAATCAAAACAACTTAACAATGTTTGTTTATTACTGGAAAAAAGACATCCAAGTTTGGTAGAGCGGATCAATGGTATGATTGGTTTATTAATTTGAATATCCCCAACTGAGCAAGCCAAAGCCAACAGTGGCAAGGAACCGAAAAACTCCATCCAGTGACCTAATGGTGTCCTAACACCCCATCAGATGACCCAATGGAGAAAAAAAAACCTTGGGAGTACCCAGGCTCAGTCGGGGGCCAGTTCTCCTCTGGCGTTTATGAACTAGAGGCCGAATTTACAGTAACTGTAAGATAAAAAATGTATATGAATGCCTGGCTAAATAGATGCGTCTTCAGTCTAGTTTTAAACTGGGAGAGCGAGTCTGAGCTATGAACAATATCAGGAAGGCTATTCCAGAGCTTCGGAGCTAAATGTGAAAATGCTCTGCCTCCTTTGGTGGATCTGGATATCCTAGGAATGACCAGAAGCCTCGAATTTAGTGATCTTAAAGAGCGCGATGGATTGTAAGGCGATAGAAGATCCGTTAAATAGACTGGAGCTAAACCATTTAGAGCTTTATAAGTCAAAAGCAATACCTTGTATTTAATCCGGAACTTTATAGGTAACCAATGAAGTGATGATAAAATCGGTGTTATATGATCATATTTTCTTGATCTAGTAAGAACTCTAGCGGCTGCATTTTGGACTAACTGTAGCTTGTTTATTGAAGATGCAGGACAACCAGCTAATAAAGCATTACAGTAATCTAGTCTCGAGGTCATGAATGCATGAACTAACTTTTCTGCATCAGAGACTGATAGCATATTACGTAGCTTAGCAATGTTTCTAAGGTGGCAGTTTTTGTAACATGAAATATGCTTTTCAAAAGACAGGTTGCAGTCTAATGTAACACCCAGGTCTTTTACTGTAGCGGATAAAGTAACAGGGCATCCTACTATGTTAAAGTCGTGCTGTGAAAGGTTTTGTGGACGGTTTTTAGAACCGATAAGTATTACCCCTTTCTTGTCTGGATTTAATAAAAGAAAATTACGCGTCAACCAATCTTTTAAATCTTTAACACAATCTGTCAATTTGGATAATTTAGCGTATTCATCTGGCCATGATGAAATATATATTTGAGTGTCATCAGCATAACAATGGAAACTAATTCCATGTTTCTTTAGAATATTACCAAGTGGCAGCATATATATTGAGAATAATAAAGGGCCTAACACAGATCCCTGCGGCACTCCACAGTTTGCCGAAGTTATAATCGATTTTTCTCCATTTAAGTAGACGAAATGGTAGCGGTCAGATAAGTATGACCTGAACCAGCTTAATGCTTGTCCTTGAACACCAGTGTAATTTTGTAGTCGATCTAAGAGTATTGTGTGATCTATAGTATCGAACGCAGCACTAAGATCAAGTAAAACTAGTACTGAGATACAGCCTTGGTCCGAAGCTAAAAGTAAATCATTTGTGATTCTAACAAGCGCAGTTTCAGTGCTATGATGTGGCCTGAATCCAGACTGAAACTTTTCATAGATGTCGTTTTCTTGCAAGAAAGAGCCGAGTTGAGCGGACACAACTTTTTCTAATATTTTTGACATAAATGGAAGATTCTAAATGGGTCTGTAATTTGCTAGGTTATTTGGATCTAATTGTGGTTTCTTAATAAGAGGTTTTATAACTGCCAGCTTGAACGTTCTTGGAACATGACCTAAAGATAAAGATGAGTTAATAATATTGAGAAGAGGCTCTTCCACTACAGGTAACACTTCTTTCAGTAGTTCAGTTGGTATAGGATCTAATAAACATGTTGTTGTTTTAGATGAAGTGATAAGTTTATTTAACTCTTTTTGTTCTATGGTTGTAAAGCATTGTAATTGTTCTTGCGGGGTGATAATTGCGGCCGAATTATAAGGCGCGAGCAAAGATCGAACGTTTACGATTTTGATTCTGATGCTTTCAATTTTCTCGGTGAAGAAGTTCATGAAATCATTACTACTAAACTGTAACGAGGTATTTTGTTCAGACGATGTCTGTTTATTTGTTAGTCTAGCCACGGTATTAAATAAAAACCTTGGATTATTTCGGTTGTTTTCTATTAATTTGCTGAGGTGCTCAGCCCTGGCCGTTTTAAGTGCCTTTTTATAAAGTGACATACTGTCTTTCCACGAGATTCTAAAGACCTCTAAATTAGTTTTTTTCCATTTACGCTCTAAATTACGTGTTTCTCTCTTTAAAACATACGTAGTATTATTGTACCATGGTGCTATACTTTTTTCTCTGACCTTTTTTAATCTAATGGGTGCAACAATATCCAATGTTCTAGAGAGAATGGTGCTCATAGTGCTAGTTAGTTCGTCTAGTTCATCTGTTTGTTTGGGTTCAGGCAGCAGCTGAGACAGATCAGATAAGCTATTTGAGAAATGATCTATGGTGGATGGACGAATTGTTCTACCTGGTCGATAACGTGGCGCAGCATGACATATTACAGCAGTGCGTAATATACAAGTTACCAAGTAGTGGTCAGTGACATCATCACTTTGTGGAATGATATCTATATCGGTTGGATCGGTTCCATATGATATAATTAAATCGAGTGTATGATTAAGACGATGAGTTGGTCCGGTGACGTTTTGCTTGACCCCGAAGGAGTTTAATAAATCTGTAAACGCAGCCCCTAACGCATCATTTAAATTATCTACGTGTATGTTAAAATCTCCAACAATTAATGCTTTATCGACGTTGACCAAAAGATCTGATAGAAAGTCAGCAAACTCTTTTAGGAAATTGGCGTAAGGCCCTGGAGGTCTATATACGGTATCCAATGCTAGAGATAATAGGGATTTTTTTCTTACATCTAAGAGCGTAATGTAACGTATGTAATAAAAGATGTTACCAGATAATTCATGGAAAACGCCACCCCCCCCCCACTTTATTTTTTGAATAAGAACACTAACAGTTAAGAATCAGTTCGCCGCCACACCAGCGGAGGGCGCTTGAGCGCTCCTGTGAAATATACTATTGAGACTAGATTTGTCCCGGGTGCGATCTCAGAAGTAAAGCTGACGCGCCAAGGGAAAGACGCTTATCCTGTCTGTCTCTTTACTATTTCACAGGTAAATAAAATACACTTTAGACATACTTCCAACTGTTCATGAGATAACGAGAAGGTTTAAACAAGTAACTGTGAAGTGTTTAAAGTAACTTTTTCGTGTTTAACTGTGTTTATATAGATTTGATTAACTCGACGTTTATAGATATACAGATTAATCAGTTATTAAATACATTTAGAAGCGTTTCAAGACGGATCACATTGTTGTAATGTTTAATTGCATTAGTAATGCAAGGGTATTTGTTATTTGTGTTTAAACTGATTAAGTTGAGTATATGCGACGCAGTTATAATTCGAACGCCATTTTGAATGCTTTACGGGTACACGTGTCGTGTAAATGTGTGACACGAGGTAATGAGAGTGAAATGGTGTATAGAACATGGCGTTCGGGTTTCAGAGGTATTATTGATTTATGTATTTTTCATACTGGGTACATTTAAGCTTTACACATTTGTGTGTGAGAATATTTTGCTTATGTGTGTAACCTAAAAGTGAGATTTATGTGAATTTTTCATGTTTTATTTTGTATCTGTTCTTCTATGCATATAGTATGTAATATAAAAAAATATATTACTTTGTGGTTATGGATCACAGGAGTGTATTCAGGTACTGAGAGTGGGTATCAGTTATATTACATATCAGCTATGTGCAGATGAAGTTATTTTTCTGAATGTAATTCAAGAAATGTTTACAGTTGTTGCTACTATTGTGCGATCGCAGAAGTAAAGCTGACGCGCCAAGGGAAAGACGCTTATCCTGTCTGTCTCTTTACTATTTCACAGTGTTTCACAGGTGCACAGTGCTTCACTGCCTGTGTAGCCTTGCTGCCAGCCCAGATTTCCCCTAGGTCTGAGGCCGGTAACAGTAACATTTAGCACTTCAAACGAATTAAACCTATGACGAGTTTTCTGAGTAACATTAAGGATATCTCTGTAGATTGTTGCAACACCGCCGCCACGACCGATCAGACGGGGCTCATGCTTATAACAGTATCCTAGCGGAGTAGACTCATTTAGACCGAAATAATCATTTGGTTTAAGACAGGTTTCAGTAAGGCACAGAACATCGAAATTATTATCTGTGACCATTTCATTTACAATAACCGCCTTAGGTGTGAGCGATCTAATGTTTAGAAGACCTAGCTTTAGAAATTGTTTTTGTTCACTAATAGCGAGATTTTTTGTTTTAATAACAATTAGATTTTTTCTAGATCCCGCAGTAGATTTATTATTTGATCTTAGTAAACGAGGAATAGACACAGTTTCTATGCAATGTTCTACACTAGTATTAATATCAATTAAATTGGTGCAGTAGAGACTGTGATTTGGATTTTTGGTTACTAGTCAAATGGTATTTAACATCTTGGAGATGTTATCCGACAGAAGATCTGCCCCGATTCTACTTGGGTGTAAGCCATCAGCGCGGAAGAGCCTTGGTCGCTCCCAAAACAGATTCCAATTATTTACAAAAATCAGTTTCTGCTCATTGCACCATGACAATAACCATTCAATTAGCGTGAATAATCTACTGAATTTTTCATGCCCTCGTCGGTACGTAGGAAGCGGCCCAGACAAAATAATCGATGTTTCAGGCGATGCGCTGCGTACCGTATCGATAAGGCTCCTGAAGTCTTTCTTCAGAACCTCCGTCTGTCGCAGCCTAATGTCGTTAGCTCCCGCGTGCAGCGCAACAGCTCCGACGCGCTCGTCACCGTTCAAGATCTCAGTTACCCGCGCAGTGATATCGAGAACACGAGCACCAGGAAAGCAGTGACTGTGCACCTTACTTTTACCTAACGTAGCGTGGACGTGTCGGACGGTGGAAATCGCCGATGATCACAGCATCGCGTTCCGTTTCGCGAAGAGGGGAGAAGCGGTTCTGAGCGGAGATCTCGAAAACTGGGAGGGGCGAAAAGATTCTTGTCCTGGCTCGCGGCTTCCGCGGAACCACCCAGGCTTCGTGGTGGTGTGTTGGAGCCGGAGTGAATGAAATCATGGCTGATCGTGACCTGGACGCTCGGGACCAATGCTGAGAAACGCACGGAGTAGACGAGGTCAGCGTCAGCGGGTTACTAACGTTAATCACTGATCCGTGTGCATCAGCGCGTGATGTTTCAAGAGCTAAACGCCGGTCTCTCAGCTCAGCTTGTCTCTCTAGAAAGTTACGGATCTGCTTTTCTACAGCTTCTAATTCAGACTGCACCGCGAGCAATTCAGATCTGTTCTCATCTGCACCAAAAGGTAGATAACATACACCTGATATATTCGCCATTTTAACAGATGGACAGTAAGTTAGCAATGATGCAACCAGTGATGCTATTAATATTTATACTAATTTAATTTTAGTAAATTAGAACTAACTCAAGTCTTGACTCAAGTCTTGGTTAAAAAACGTCTTTTTAGTGGTATGGGTGTAATGTAGACGCACGATAGACGGGAAAACAAACAAACAAACTCACAGCAGGCAACGAGGCTGACAAAAGCAGTCGATCGCAGGGCGAACAGCAGTGAAGCGGTGTCTCGCTCTACGACCAACGACCAATGTTCAAACCGTATTTGCGCAAACAAACGCAAACAAACAAACTCACAGCGGGCAATGAGGCTGACAAAAGCAGTCGATCGCAGGGCGAACAGCAGTGAAGCGGTGTCTCGCTCTACGACCAACAACCAATGTTCCAACCGTATTTGCGGTTCCAGCCGTATAATGGCTTGAGATGCATCTGGCCAACAGTCCGAGTTGTAATTATGAGTTAAATGATGGTTCAGAACAGAATAAAGAGAGAAATACAGAAAAACAGAAGGAAATACGAAGCTAATACGAGGCTTAGACAGCCACGACGCAAACTCACAGCTCACAGCAGGCAGCGAGGCGGACAAAAGCAATTGTTGTGTTGTGTTGTGTGTGTTGTGTTGTGTTGTGTGTGTTGTGTTGTGTGTGTTGTGAGCTCTTACGGTCGGGGATCAGCTGCAGCAGGAGCAGGAATCCTCCTCCTGTAATGAGGAAAGCGGAGAGCACGGGTCTGCGAGGACAGCTCTTCAGGAGGAACGTGGACACGATGTACGCCGGCACCTCCGTCACCGCGGACAGGAAGCAGTTGAGGAACGGGTCGCCGCTGAGGTTAGCCGTGTTCAGGGACAAGCCAAAATATCCAACGTTGATGGCCATCCTATCAGAAAAGGACAATCACTGACACATGAAACACAAACATTATTTTGTGTTGTGTATTTCAAAAACATATTTTTTGGGTGAACGATCCCTTTAAGGAAACATCCCATTGAGGCTGTCAGAGCAGAAACTAAAGCTGATGCTCTCCTGTGTTTTTTCCTCCTTCTCCTTTCATATTTATTTGTAAATTTCACATGCTTATTTTGTCCATTAGATCTATATATCATAACTCCCTGTTAGCTGAATAAATGATTTGAAATGATAGATGTGAATATGATGTGAAAGCATAATGTCTCACCACAGCAGTAAACACATGAAGGTGGTCTTGCGGATCTCGCTGGTCCTCAGGACGTCGAGGACGCTGTACTGGTTGCTCTGGGATCCCGCCGCTTTAACCTAGCGATGGATGTAGAAACACACATTTGTCTTGGCATCATCCCACGTATAAAAGCCTCAAGAGCAGTGGCCAGACCTGGCTGAAGATGACCTCTGGCGCAGAGACCTTGTTCTTCCTCGCCGCCTCCCTCACGATGGCCTCTGACTCTAGCACTCGTCCCTGAGAGAGAAGCCAGCGCGGAGACTCCGGGATCAGCCTGGGGAAACAGGGAAACTGGGAGATGGAGAGCAAGAACTGGCCAATGAGTCTAAATCAATTCACATTAGACCTTCAGCAAGTGGACGGGATTCGACGCTTTTTTCAAAACAAAAAAAACCAACATTTATCAAATGATAATAAATCCAAAATAAAGGAAACAGTCTTTAATCCAAAAATCCTCACACATCTACTTAACTAGACGAGACTGAAAGAACTAAACAAAACAGGGAGTGTATATATTCACAGACTGAACGAGTGACTGAAGAACAGGCGAAGAGAATCTGGGAACTCACTAGGAAACTGGTGTCACAGGCAAACAGGAACAGGGAAAACGTACTCGGTTACTAACGTAACCTCGGTTCTCTCTAGAGAGGGAACGAGTACTGCGTAATATCTTACGCTATGGGGAAAACCTCTTTTCCACGAGATATTGAAGCCAAAAATTATCCTTAATTTTGAATTAATGCAAAACGCTGTGCAGCAGCATGCAGACATAGGCAAGACGGCTTGCGTGCCTATTGGCTGCCCTGCGGCAACAGCAGCAGCCTATCGAGAGTGGCCCTGCGTGACACATACCCAATGGGGGCACTTCGCGCCCATTTCGTCACGTCCCGCCAGAAAAGGCGTGGTCCCGCCCTATAAATATGGCTCGATTAGGCTGGTACACTGGTTTTCATCGCCGAAGCGAACCAGAGCTGTGTATGCACGGCAAGATACGCAGTACTCGTTCCCTCTCTAGAGAGAACCGAGGTTACGTTAGTAACCGAGTACGTTCTCTTACGAGAGTATCTCTCGTACTGCGTAATATCTTACGCTATGGGGAACACAATGCAAAACGCCGTGCGTACTGGGATCCGACACCAAAGTCCCAAGGGCAGTAGCCCGGGGCTCATATAGTGCATAATCACCATAGACTCACAGAGAGTCGGAGAAGAGAGGCTGCAAGCATCATTCCCCATAAAATAGCACCCTACAGGAGCTAGTTATGTTAACATAACAGACAGAGTGAACGTGTTCAGCCTGAACTGGGTAATAGTACGGGTTATTCAACACCCATGGAGCTGTTTCTATCGCTCAGTGAGCGATGCACAGACAAACTCAGCATCTGGGCCGCACTGCGGGGCAGATAGCACTGAATTCTAAACCGACAGAAGCTTGGCTTGTAAGGCGGGAACCTCTAGGTTATAAAACCTTATAAATGTAGACGGCGAGGCCCAGCCCGCGGCCGTACAGATATCTTGCAAGGTAACCCCACTATACCACGCCCACGACGAGGCCACGCCTCTTGTGGAGTGCGCTCTGACACCCAAAGGACACTGCAGGCCCTTAGAAGTGTAAGCCAGTGCTATGGCGTCGACTACCCATCTGGATAGGCTCTGTTTTGATGCGGCCAGGCCCTTGGAGCGTCCGCCAAACAAAACAAAGAGCTGCTCGGTCTGTCTGAAGACAGACGAGCGGGACACATAAGCTCTCAGTGCCCTGACAGGGCAAAGGAGACTAGCATCTTTCTCCTCATCATGAACCGAGAGAGCGCACAGGGAAATGACCTGGGCCCTGAACGGTGTGTTGAGGGATTTGGGCACGTACCCGTGCCTCGGTTTGAGTATGACCTTAGAGTCATTAGGCCCAAACTCCATACATGACGCGCTTACCGAAAGCGCTTGTAAGTCCCCTATGCGCTTCACTGAAGCGAGAGCCAAAAGGAACACCGTTTTGAAAGACAGATGCTTCATGTCTGACAAATGGAGTGGCTCGAACGGGGCACCTTTCATGGCTTCCAAAACCGTAGAAAGGTCCCACACCGGGACTGAAGGAGGTGTGGGAGGGTTTAGCCTCCGAGCTCCCTTGAGGAATCGCACGACTAGGTCGTTCTTCCCCAGTGACTGGCCAGACACAGGTTTTATAAACGCTGCTATGGCCGCCACGTACACTTTGAGCGTGGATGGGGACCTGCCCTTATCCAGCAGCTCTTGAAGGAAGGAGAGTACTTCCGTGACCCCGCAGTCTACAGGTGAAAAGCGCTGAGCTTGACACCAAGCAGAGAACACAGACCATTTCGAGGAATAGAGCCGTCTAGTAGACGGGGCCCTTGCCTGCGTGATCGTGTTTAGCACTCCCTCCGGGAGGCTAGCGGGTACCCGTTGATGGCCCATGCATGTAGGGACCATAGTTCCGGGCGAGGATGCCAAATCGAGCCCTCGGCCTGAGAGAGGAGGTCTTTCCTCAACGGTACTGGCCACGGGGCAGTGCTGGTCAGCCGCATCAGGACTGGGAACCAAGTCTGGTTTGTCCAGAGCGGAGCCACAAGCAGCACTGGACATCCATTTTCCCTGATTCGTTCCAGCACTTGAGGCAGGAGCGAGACGGGGGGAAAAGCATAGAGGGGACGGCGGGGCCAGACGTGGGCCAGCGCGTCCTTGCTCTTGGAGAAATATTTCGGACAGTGAGCGTTCTCGTGGGACGCGAACAGGTCCACTTGCGCTCTGCCGAATGTCTCCCACAGCAGTTGGATCGTCTGCGGGTGCAGCGACCATTCCCCTGCTGGGACATTGTTTCTGGACAGTCTGTCTGGTCCCAGATTCAGGTGACCAGGCACGTGCGCCGCTCTCAGTGAAAGCAGGTTGTGCTGAGCCCAGACCAGGAGGCGTTCCGTTAGCCTGTAAAGGTTTCGGGACTTGGTGCCGCCCTGGCGATTTATGTATGCCACCACTGACATGTTGTCCGACCGGACCAAGACGTGGTGACCCATTATCTGGGGACAGAAGCGCCGTAGCGCGCTGTCGACTGCCATCATTTCCAGACAGTTTATGTGTAGGAGCTTTTCCTGTTCTGACCACTGGCCAAAGAACGGTCTGCCCTCGAGCAGCGCTCCCCATCCCGAGGTGGAGGCGTCCGTGGACACCACCTTCACACTCGAGGGAGTCCCCAGACTCACACCTGACTGATACCAGTCGGTTATCTTCCAAGGTTCCAGAGCTGAAACGCATTTCAGATCGACCCGGAGGCGAAACCGACCAGCGGTCCATGCCCTGGGAGGAACTCGCGCTTTCAGCCACAGCTGCAGTGGGCGCATGCGAAGCAGACCCAGCTGGAGCAATGAAGCTGCTGAGGCCATGAGGCCCAGCATTTTCTGAAACCTTTTGAGCTGGACAACCCAGCCGCGGCGGAAGGATTTCGCGGCGCTCTGAATGTCCCGTTCGCGCTCTGGCGTCAGACGCGCTGTCATGGATAGCGAGTCCAGCACTGTTCCCAGAAAAGAAATTTTCTGGCTGGGAAACAGCGAGCTCTTCGCCCAATTGACTGTGAGACCCAGATTCTCGAGATGCTCGAGTAATGTGGCCCTGTGTTCTATGAGCTCTGATCGTGATCGAGCTAGAATCAGCCAATCGTCCAAGTAGTTCAAAATTCGCATGCCCTGGAGTCTCAGGGGTGCGAGAGCCGCGTCCATGCACTTCGTAAATGTACGGGGTGCCAGGGACAGGCCGAACGGCAGGACTTTGTATTGGTATGCCTGGCCCTCGAAGGCGAATCTCAAGAATTGCCTGTGACGTGACGCTATTTGTATTTGAAAATAGGCGTCTTTCAGATCTATTGACATAAACCAGTCTTCCCGGCGAACTTGCGCGAGGATTTTCCTGGTTGTAATCATTCTGAACTGGCGCTTCGCGAGCGCTCTGTTCAGCTGTCGCAGATCTAGAATGGGTCTGAGACCCCCGTCCTTTTTGGGTACCAGAAAATACCTGCTGTATAAACCCCCTTCGGTCTGAGCCTGAGATAAAGGTTCTATCGCCCCTTTGCTCAGTAGTTTCGCTATCTCGGCTCGAAGTAGATGAGATACTTCGTTTTTTACCGTCGTTTCGACTCGCGCCGCACAACAGCGGGGGCGTCGAGCGAACTGCAGCGAATAGCCTCTTTTTATAGTGTTCAGCACCCATTCTGATACCCCGGGAAGCTTTGCCCACGCATGTGCGTGAATAGCTAGAGGTAGAATGAAATCTGGGCTTAGCGGCGGCATAGCGGCGGCCGGAGAGCTCCGGTGTGCTGAGAAATAAACACTGTGTTTGCAATGCGCGAGGCGGGGGGTGCGCTGATCACAGCGGGCAGCCCGACCGCGCTCAGCTTCTCTCTGACAGATTGTGGAGAGAAGGCGAGCGGGACGAGCCCCGTGGGCTTCGGCATGTCTGCGAGGGAATGTGGGCGCGGGATAGCGGGCACACTCACTGCACTGAGAACACTGTCGGCTCGCGCCGACTGAAAATGTGTTGGTTTCGTTTTTACAGAAACCGTGGGACATGCTTCGTGTAGTGTTTGTGGGCACTGTGTCGTGGGCACGTACACTACATTCATTGCACAATCGACATGAGTCGATTTTATTCGTGCTAGCCCTGTATTGTGGTGGGCTATGTCTGCGTGTGGGAATGGGCACTGAGACGTGGGCATTCTTACAACACTCATAACACCATCGGCCGTGGCCGGAATACCAGAAAATACACTCTTTTGGGATTTATCTGGGTCGCCGTAAAAATGGCATTTGTGTGCAGGCAAGCGGGCTGTGGTGCCGGCTTGTTTACTGCGAAATACACTGGAACAGTCACATCGTTTGGAACTGAACGAGCGAGAAGTTTCGGTGGAGTCTGGCCGCGGCGAGACTTAAACACCGTGGGTTTTAGCTGACTGTATGTGTGTTGGTTTCGTTTTACAGAAAACGTGGCACATGCAGTGTGTAGTGTTTGTGGGCACTGGGTTGTGGGCACATTCACTACATTTAATGCACAATGACATGAGTCGATTTCATATGTGCGTGCCCTGCACTGTGGCGGGCTGTGTTTGTGTGTAGAAATGAACACTGGGCTGTGGGCATTTTTATTACACTCATAACACCATCGGCTTTGGCCGGAATACCAGAAAATACACTGCTTATATGATTTTTCTGGGTCGCCGTGGAAACGGCATTTTTGTGCAGGCAAGCGGGCCATGGTACCGGCTTGTTTACTGCAAAATACACTGGAACAGTCACATTTTCTTGGAACTGAACGAGCGAAAAGTTTCGGTGCAAGTCTGGCCGCAGCGAGACTAAATTTTTATCTGCTGCGAGACCTGGGATCGAACACGGGTCTCCCGTGCGAAGGGCTTTGGGTTTCGCCACTGAGCCACAGGGGGAAATGACAAAAGCTTAAAACAGCTCGAGCAGATAAGAGAGCGTCATCACAGATTGTGTGTGTTGGCGTTTGTTTGCAGGCGTGCGTGTTATACAACAGGCTCATTGCTGCAATATTGACATTTTCAGCCGCTCAAACTAAGAGGAGCTGAGAAATGTTTGAGAAATGGAGATTGGTCCGACCTCGGCGGGACTAAAAACACACTCTTTCCTCATTTCGCCGGTGACGCATGCCCACGGGGGGCGGGGGTGGGGTAGCTTTCTTATAACGTAAAGAAAGCTAGCCGCGGTTTTGAAGCTGGCCTTCTCTACAGATGCAGCTATCTCGTCGTCATAATGGCGGAAGCGGCGGCGCGCGGCGGCCGTTGTCCGTCAGCGAGCGACTCGAGTGAAGCTGGTGAAGCTGGCGGGCGAACCGGCGAGCTATCACGGGCTGGAGAAGGCTCGGGGCTGTTTCGTCGACCTCAATGGCGGAAGCGGCGGCAGACGGCGGCCGCTGTCCGTCGGTGAGGGACTCGAGCGATGCCGGCGAAGCTGGCGGGCGAACCGGCGAGCTTTGGCGGGCAGGAGAAGGCTCGGGGCCGCGCTGGGCACGGCGCTTTTTACGGCGCGGCGCTACAGCGGGTTGAAGTGCAGGCTCTGAGAATGATGCCAGGCGAGTCCTCAGAGTCACCATAGGCAATAGCTCACAGTGAGGGCATCCGCCGTCGACGAGAGCGAGAGCCGCGTGATCCTCACCCAGGCAGGAAACGCAGAATGGCGATCCTCTTCACTGAGTGTGGCTCGGCACGAGCCGCAGGATCTATGCATCTTGAAAAAGACGCAGCTCTTTTAGGAGAGAGAGAGACAGTGAAAAAATGTGTGTCGCAGCGGCGAACACACACACACACTTGCAATAAAAGGATATGACGCCGGAAAGCGTAGCAGGTACGGCGGCTAAAGGCGGCGATGCCAGCGACTTCAGACTCAAAGGCTCGTCCCGCTGTGTGCTTATCTCAGACGGCGCGGCTTCTCACTCCGGATCCAGCGATGCGTGATGCTTCGCTGAAGAGATGAAAATCAGTGTACCAGCCTAATCGAGCCATATTTATAGGGCGGGACCACGCCTTTTCTGGCGGGACGTGACGAAATGGGCGCGAAGTGCCCCCATTGGGTATGTGTCACGCAGGGCCACTCTCGATAGGCTGCTGCTGTTGCCGCAGGGCAGCCAATAGGCACGCAAGCCGTCTTGCCTATGTCTGCATGCTGCTGCACAGCGTTTTGCATTAATTCAAAATTAAGGATAATTTTTGGCTTCAATATCTCGTGGAAAAGAGGTTTTCCCCATAGCGTAAGATATTACGCAGTACGAGAGATACTCTCGCAAGAGAACATAACCAGAACACAACGAAACTCAAGCAGAATAGATCATACATGCACAAACCAACAGCTGTGGAACGTCTGTAGCTTGAGTTCGGATAACTGTGTAACTTGTGTGTCCGGTCCCTCATTCACATGCAGATAAGGGGAAGTCAATAGAACGAACAGTGTTGTCTCCAGAGGTGGGTCGTAACACGCTATATCTACTCAGTTACATTTACTCAAGGACATTTTTTGGAAAATATGAATTTTTAAGATTACATTTAAAGTCCCCCTGTGGTGAAAATCCAACTTTTAATGTTGTTTATGTCTATGTGGTGTTTTTACAGTTTTTTACAGTCGCTAGGACACATTTCTCAATACTTAGGTCACTTTTTCAAAACTCTTCACACAGTTCTCCAAACCCATTTTGAGCTCGGCACAGCAGTTCATTCCACTTTCAAAATGCACTAAAACTACCAAATCACTTCATACATGTCTCAAATCAACACATTCTTCCAGAACACTAGCAAAGGTTGACAGACAACAAACACACTTTGTCACCCACAAAACAATGACCTACAAAACACTAACAACAGGTAGCATTATACAATGTTTTCTTCTGTAAAACAAGCACACTCTCTACTGTTTAGAATTCACTGCAATAGATGTTACTGGAATGAATCAGACATGATGCAGAACGCTTCAATATATTTTGTCTTTTTTTTCATTTTTTTTTCACAGAGTAATTCCAAAATACAATAATTGTATATACACACCATCCACCGATACAGATACAATAGGAATCAGATGTGGTTGGTCCAATTGTCCAATTGTTTTTATTGCATTTCATTTTTAAATTCGAAATATATTTCATTACAATATTACTGTAGAAATGTAGCAAATTGCTGTCATATTCAGTTTTGTATTATGTTATTGTTTTGAACATAAGTTTAACAGTTTTGAAAACAGTATGTAAGCATGTGCATTGGCCTGTAAACACAGAGTTTTGGTGGTTGTTGTGTCAAAGTGAGAAAAGAATTAATGTAATTTGAAAGATGTAGTCATTGAATGCATTTTGTGCCAAAGCAATGATAAATGATCCACAGTTTAGCCCACATATACTTCTGTTGTGCTCACTGTGTGAAGAGTTTTGAAAAAGTGACCTAAGTATTGAGAAATGTGTCTTAGCGACTGTAAAAAACTGTAATATGAAAAACTTTAAGACAAACCTTAAGACTTATGTGTAAATTCATAAGTCAACACCATTGCTGAGTATTTTCTCCTTAAAACTGCAGTGAACCAAAGACAGTCTCAAAAACATTAATTACCTTAAAGGTGAATACTTGTTAGATGGAGTGGATATGAACCTACAAACTACTGAAACCACACGTGCACGAGTCCTATTGTTTGCCTTCAGCAATGATTAAGATCTTTATTTAGCCTGTGAACGACTCTATACTACAGCTAATACATGTTATTTTTATTTCTATCTATCTATTTATCTATCTATCTATTTCTCTATCTATCTATACAGTAATGTTATTGTATTGATTTGACACGCATGGACATAATGGGAAGAAAACATCCCTGTTGTAATACATCATCATCATCATCATCTTGCTTGTTCTGACTTAGAACTGGTAACTTAGTAACTTGCTACTTGACAAGTCTTGTCATTGGATACTTTTTCACTCTTGCTCAAGTAATTATTAGGGGTTCAACCATGTGTCTTTGTCAGAATTTCTGAGGATCATCATTCCTCCCTAAAAGTGATGGGGTAGAGCACCCGTAAGTCGTAGAGGCTTGGATCGTTGAGCACTGGTGGCACCATCCCGTCTACAACGGCTCACCCGATCGGCCTGACAGAATGTTCAGGTATTTTGGATTTTTTGAAAAACCTACTTTTGCGAACTAGTCCTAGGTTTTTCAATCAGAACCAAACCAGTGCAGCAAGATTCTCTGGACTCTGATTGTCAATAATTATCGAAGTGGAAATTTCAATAGGCATTGATGACGGGAAGGCAAAACGTTCGAAGGGGCCGTGTCCACTTTTACTAAAACGGCTATAACTCGTGAACAGAATGAGATAATTTCACCAAACTTTGGTACAGCTATGTATGGCTCGGTCTGTGGTCGCGTGAAAAGGGATGTGGCGATTGGCCACTTGGAGGTGCTATAAAATAAAAAAATAACATGATAACGGCTACAGATACGCAACGGTCATTCTGATTGACTGGAAAACTGGCATGTGGTGTCTTTGTCCAAGGTGCCGCGATTATCTATGAGGACATTCACGTATCTCGGAAAACACGGCTGATGAAGGCATGTCAGACATGGGCCTGTTTGACTCACGGTCCTAGAGGCCTGTGACAAATTCAAAAGAAATCAGCGACTTACAATTGCTATGTATGTCAGAGGTCGCACGCCTCTGGAGCAACTAGGGGTTAAGTGTCTTGCTCAGGGACACATTGGTGTCTCACAGTGGATTCGAACCCGGGTCTCTCACACCAAAGGCATGTGTCTTATCCACTGCGCCATCACCACCCCCAAAAATACCACCAGCTCAAAATACCACCCAGATTTTTTGTGTGTGTCCATTTAAATGCAAATGAGCTGCTGCTCCCCGCCTCCGTCCAGATGACAGACGATCTTTTTCATGTGCTTCGGATACTATGGGATATAACAGCCGAATGTCTCTCAGGCAAAATGTAAATAATACCCAGTATTCAGTGCAGCCTTACATGTTTGAAGCGGAGTCAGACACAGATGAGAGACTCAGGAAGAGGCTGCAAATGTTGGACTATACATAGATGTTTCTGAATGGTTAGTGGATACATTTATGTAACTTAGTTGTTGAAAAGTTACGTTTATTCATCTCATCGACTAGCCTGTACAGTCATGTTAATCTATAAACTGTTGTATGCTTGTGTGTGAACTGTATGAGGATGCCCAAAGAGCCAGAACATATGCTGCATGGAGATATAGCTGGTATGGTTTAGTTTACGGTTATAATGTGGGACTGCTGCTTCATTCAGGGGATCTAGTGCAGATCATCACCAGTCATGCGCGGGTTTCCCTACTCTTACATAGGCGTAGGGGGAAATTTGAAACAGCTTGTTCTGAGAGATTGATAATGATATATGGGGATTATAAAAAAAAAGTACTGGTTTTATTTTTACCATTATAGGCTGGTTGTTTACACTGTGGACACACATCTGTGTTCAAACACCTTATAAAAGTGAATTTTGCTTAATAGGTCCCCTTTAAAACATATATTTCCTTGGTGTCTTTGATCTGTGATCTGTTGGTGTTAGGGCTGCACGATATTGGGGAAAAATACATTGCGAGATTTTTTTTTTCTGCGATATATATCGCGATATGAAAATTTCACCAGATGACTTGAATAGCTCTCTTTGGAAAGAATGAATCATCTGAATGACTGGTGAATTTGTAATGAAGTAAATCTGCATAGAAACTATTATAGTTAACTAATGTAGTTAACTAGAGTTTAATAAATGGAACCTTATTGTAAAGTGTTACCGATTTGTTATGTCTCGTGAGTTCAGTGTTGGACAGATCAGTTGTTTAACCATTCATTAAAGTGAGTCGGTTCAAAGGAGTCATTAGTTCGCGAATTGGACGTGTTTTAATGGACCACGGTACACGTTGTGTGATTATCCCGGCAGTTAGGAGGACATCGCACTAGGTTTGTGTCAACACAGAAAACATTTCATCACTGGATAGATTTTTTTTGTTTGTTTTGTTTATTGAAAGTGTGGTTTATCTGAATGTGTGGGAACGCTTTTCATAGAAGATTTTTTTTAGCACAATCCAGCGGTAGTTCAGGAAAAAATATATATCCGAATGCTTCACGTGAAACTTCGGTCTTCCGACCTTTTATCATTGTGTATTCTCAAAGATATTCAGTCAACTTAGGCCCTGTCCCAAATGGCACACTCCGGACTTGTGGACTTCCTCAGAGTCCACACTTCGGTGACGTCATGTAGTGCAGACCTATAGGGCCCTTAGCGCGAGTCCGCGAGGGCGCATTGAGAGGTATTTTTGGGACAGACTCGATCGTCACGCCGGAAACAGGAAGAAGGTCTCAGCTCAGACGTTGAAGCTGAATAAACTTAAAGGTCATCTCATCAGTCCCTTTATTAGAAAAATATCATAAAAAAAATTACAGTCTTTAGCATCGAGAACAGGATTTATTTTATTTTCCCAAATCTTATGTCCATGTGAACTACACAGCCTGCTTTTACAGTTCTATAATTGTATATGCCACCTGGGCATTAGAATAGATGTCATAGTTATGTAAATGATCAATACAGTTTTACATAATAATACATAATGTTCAATTTTAACACAAAATTAAAATGTAAATGAGTTTAAGAAAAATGTATAGGTTTCAATATTCATACTACGTTTATATGACTCAGTAAAGCCATGACATTCGGTTCTATTTATGTAATGAATCATAATGCAATCGTATTATTTAACACGCTATTATTATGTTTGAGATATCAACCACTGGTCGATAATGTTTGTATAAACTGTAAGTAACAACTGGTAAAATGTAGCCTACGCCTATATCATAAAGCCATGTTAACAGTCCGTGAGTCCGTTAACAGTCCATGTTAAATCTCCTCCCATCCGTTTTCTGATTGGCATTTTGCAAGGATTCCTGGGTAGTTAAAGTGCCGCTTCAAGGGTACAAAGGGGGCGCTGCTGAGCACACTTCATAGCGTTAAAATGCTAAATGGGACGGCCTACGGACTCGTAGACTCGGTGAGCATGCGCAATTTAAGTCCACGAGACCGAAAGTCCGCATGAAGTGCGCCATTTGGGACAGGGCCTTAATTCATTAATGCGCGAGGGAGGGAGAGTACGGTGGCCGATAGGTGCTAAACAAATCACAATTAAAAAAACAAAATAACAAGTCAGAAAACAACGACAATTCAGAAAACAAAATAACAGTTCAGAAAACACAATGACAAATCTGAAAACAAATTAACAAATCAGAAAACACAAAAACAATTCTGAAAACAAATTAACAAGTCAGAAAACACAACGACAAGTCGGACAAAACGAAAAAGGTAGGTATATGTGGCGAATGGAATACTGATCGCTGATTGGACGAGACATCTGTCAATCAAGACATGCAGATAATACAGGCAGAAGAAAGATCGATTCGCGTGTGCATGTGTAAATATTAGCTGTATCGTCTACGATAATTTTTTTATTATGTGCGAGGCTGTGAGCTGACATTATCGAATAGGTCCCTCACTTTGCAAAAAACGAACATAAACACTATTAGAATGCAGTTATAATGCCCTAAAAATTCCAAATATAGGGGCAATGCCCCTGCATGAGCTTTTGTTTTTTCTACATGTGGTTTTATACAGATCAATAAACAAGAAGTTCATATTGTGAATTACAATTTGTCGCTTGAGGGAGACTCGAACTCAGGTTGTTCGCGTCAAAAGCTAAATCTGCTGTTCTTCCAACACGCAACTCTCCCACTTAACCAGATCGAGTTCTATTATAATTTTGTCTGACCAAACCAGATAGTGGTAGGAAGATTTTAATTTGAAAAGTTTTGTTCTCCATAATAATCTCACTAAATTAGCCAGTTAAATAGACAGCTCTAATATTTACACATGCACACGCGAATCGATCTTTCTTCTGCCGCAGTCTGCTGTTCTTTCTGCATGTCTTGATTGACAGATGTCTCGTCCAATCAGCGATCAGTATTACATTCGCCACATAATACCTACCTTTTCCGTTTTGTCTGACTTGTCGTTGTGTTTTCTGACTTGTTAATTTGTTTTCAGATTTGTTTTTGTGTTTTCTGATTTGTTAATTTGTTTTCAGATTTGTCGTTGTGTTTTCTGAATTGTTATTTTGTTTTCTGAATTGTCGTTGTGTTTTCTGACTTGTTATTTTGTTTTTATAATTGTGATTTGTTTTGCACCTCTCGGCCACCGTAGGAGAGAGAGCAAGACAGTTTGAAACATTGAAAACGGTGAGAGTGTGCGCGCGCGACCGGGGCTCTCTCTCTCTGCTCGTTCTCTCAGTTTAACAAGCGCAGCAGTCAGACATCTATCACTCACCGGTCAAATAAGGCTTTGGCGGGACAAAAATACGCTTTGGCGGCCGCCAAAAAATGTTCAATGCAGGAAGGGCATTCTGACTTTATTTTGAATTCTCGCGTTCGTTCAAGCTCAGAAATAAGAGAAAGACCACTGATCTTTGTGTCTGCTCGGCTCACAGAAAACAACGCACAAGTTCCAGTCTTCTTACGCTTGATGTTTAAACTGACAGGACTTAAAAACACATGCAATTGATAAACTTTCACTATATGATGGTTAAACTTTGCAATAATCCGCGAATCGCAAGCGTTACGGGCCGGGGATCTGCTGGCCGTACTGATCATGAATCACGGATCAACTACGATCCCTATAGGCTACATCGCAACATCCTACGATGTGACTATCGTGGATGCGCACATCGCGATATCGATGCCAAAACGATACATCGTGCAGCCCTAGTTGGTGTTTGTGGAGACTCACCACCACAGCGGGATGTATACCACCGTCACCCACGACAGAACCCTGAGCAGAACCCTCCAGTCGCGCACCGCGAACGCGATCCACGGCAGAACCATGTAACCGATGCAGTAATGCAGAAACGCTCCCAGTGTGGTGAACAGAACTCGCAAGGACTTACTCAAGACTTCACTACCTGTGAACATACATGTGTAGGGTTATACAACAACATGATTATATTCACTTCTGTTTCCTTCAATAACATCTGATCTTATCACATGCTTACCGAGGACGAATGCTGTGAGGTACAGGGATATCTGGAAAGTGCCAACAAAGAAGTACAGCAGGCAGAAGAGCAGCCAGGAGTGAGAGAAGGACTGAGCGAACATCAGCAGCGCTTCAGCCGCCAGAGACGTGAAGAGAACCTTCTTCCTGCCGAACCTGAGACACGAGACAGCAGACATCAACTCTACTGTACAGATGTCAACTCTACTGTACAGACGTCAGCTCTACTGTACAGACGTCAACTCTACTGTACAGACGTCAGCTCTACTGTACAGACGTCAGCTCTACTGTACAGACGTACAGACGTCAACTCTACTGTACAGACGTCAGCTCTACTGTACAGACGTCAACTCTACTGTGCAGACGTCAGCTCTACTGTACAGACGTACAGACGTCAGCTCTACTGTACAGACGTCAACTCTACTGTACAGATGTCAGCTCTACTGTACAGACGTCAGCTCTACTGTACAGACGTACAGACGTCAACTCTACTGTACAGACGTACAGGCGTCAACTCTACTGTACAGACGTACAGACGTCAGCTCTACTGTACAGACGTACAGACGTCAGCTCTACTGTACAGACGTACAGACGTCAACTCTACTGTACAGATGTCAACTCTACTGTACAGACGTCAGCTCTACTGTACAGACGTACAGACGTCAACTCTACTGTACAGATGTCAACTCTACTGTACAGACGTCAGCTCTACTGTACAGACGTCAACTCTACTGTACAGACGTCAACTCTACTGTACAGACGTCAACTCTACTGTGCAGATGTCAACTCTACTGTGCAGATGTCAACTCTACTGTACAGACGTCAACTCTACTGTACAGACGTCAACTCTACTGTACAGACGTCAACTCTACTGTACAGACGTCAGCTCTACTGTACAGACGTCAGCTCTACTGTACAGACGTACAGACGTCAACTCTACTGTACAGACGTACAGACGTCAACTCTACTGTACAGACGTACAGACGTCAGCTCTACTGTACAGACGTACAGACGTCAGCTCTACTGTACAGACGTACAGACGTCAACTCTACTGTACAGATGTCAACTCTACTGTACAGACGTCAACTCTACTGTACAGACGTCAGCTCTACTGTACAGACGTCAACTCTACTGTACAGACGTCAGCTCTACTGTACAGACGTACAGACGTCAACTCTACTGTACAGACGTCAACTCTACTGTACAGACGTCAACTCTACTGTACAGACGTCAACTCTACTGTACAGACGTACAGACGTCAACTCTACTGTACAGATGTCAACTCTACTGTACAGACGTCAGCTCTACTGTACAGACGTCAACTCTACTGTACAGACGTACAGACGTCAACTCTACTGTACAGATGTCAACTCTACTGTACAGATGTCAACTCTACTGTACAGACATCAACTCTACTGTACAGACGTCAACTCTACTGTACAGACGTCAGCTCTACTGTACAGACATCAACTCTACTGTGCATATGTCAACTCTACTGTACAGACGTCAACTCTACTGTAGAGACGTCAACTCTACTGTACAGACGTACAGACGTTAACTCTACTGTACAGACGTCAACTCTACTGTACAGACGTCAACTCTACTGTACAGACGTCAGCTCTACTGTACAGACGTCAACTCTACTGTACAGACGTCAGCTCTACTGTACAGACGTCAACTCTACTGTACAGACGTCAACTTTACAGTGCAAACGTCAGCTCTACTGTACAGACGTCAACTCTACTGTACAGACGGCAGCTCTACGTCAACACTACTGTACAGACGTCAGCTCTACTGTACAGATGTCAACTCTACTGTACAGACGTCAGCTCTACTGTACAGACGTCAGATCTACTGTACAGACGTCAGCTCAGCTCTACTGTGCAGACGTCAGCTCTACTGTACAGACGTCAACTCTACTGTACAGATGTCAGCTCTACGTCAACTCTACTGTACAGACGTCAACTCTACTGTACAGACGTCAGCTCTACTGTACAGACGTCAGCTCTACTGTACAGACGTCAACTCTACTGTACAGACGTCAGCTCTACTGTACAGACGTCAACTCTACTGTACAGACGTCAACTCTACTGTACAGACGTCAGCTCTACTGTACAGATGGCAGCTCTACGTCAACTCTACTGTACAGACGTCAACTCTACTGTACAGACGTCAGCTCTACTGTACAGACGTCAACTCTACTGTACAGACGTCAGCTCTAGCTCTACTGTACAGACGTCAACTCTACTGTACAGACGTCAACTCTACTGTACAGATGTAAGCTCTACTGTACAGACGTCAACTCTACTGTACAGACGTAAGCTCTACTGTACCGACGAGCAACTCTACTGTACAGACGTCAGCTCTACTGTACAGACGTCAACTCTACTGTACAGACGTCAACTCTACTGTACAGACGTCAGCTCTACTGTACAGACGTCAGCTCTACTGTACAGATGGCAGCTGTACGTCAACTCTACTGTACAGACGTCAACTCTACTGTACAGACGTCAGCTCTACTGTACAGACGTCAACTCTACTGTACAGACGTCAGCTCTACTGTACAGACGTCAACTCTACTGTACAGACGTCAGCTCTAGCTCTACTGTACAGACGTCAACTCTACTGTACAGACGTCAACTCTACTGTACAGACGTCAGCTCTACTGTACAGACGTCAACTCTACTGTACAGACGTCAGCTCTACTGTACCGACGTCAGCTCTACTGTACAGATGGCAGCTCTACGTCAACTCTACTGTACAGACGTCAACTCTACTGTACAGACGTCAGCTCTACTGTACAGACGTCAACTCTACTGTACAGACGTCAGCTCTAGCTCTACTGTACAGACGTCAACTCTACTGTACAGACCTCAACTCTACTGTACAGACGTCAGCTCTACTGTACAGACGTCAGCTCTACTGTACAGATGGCAGCTCTACGTCAACTCTACTGTACAGACGTCAACTCTACTGTACAGACGTCAGCTCTACTGTACAGACGTCAACTCTACTGTACAGACGTCAGCTCTAGCTCTACTGTACAGACGTCAACTCTACTGTACAGACGTCAGCTCTACTGTACAGACGTCAACTCTACTGTACAGACGTCAGCTCTACTGTACCGACGAGCAACCAGAACATCTTCAGGTTTGGGGGGGGGGGGGTGTTGCAGCTTGCAGGAAACTAAACCTCTAGTTGCATTGCTTTAAAGCTTACTAGATCTGTAAAGCACACAGCTCATACAGCTTTGGACAGATATTTTGCATCATTTTTACAGCATTTGCCAATTTGATGCAAAATATCTGTTGAATGACTGTCCGCTCTAACTGAAATGTGGACAGAAGCATTACCTGTCAGAAAGTTGGCCAGAAACCAGAGAGCCCAGCAAGTAGCCCATGTATAAAGTTGAGGTTGCGAACGGCACTCTCCACTCGCTGTCACACACCAAATCCCACTGTGGGACAAAACACAATAACATGGCAGCTTATCATCAAAAGTTCATTTGGACACGGCCCGTTGTTGTTATCATTATATTATTGGTCCGAAGTGTCACCATTATGTTCAGTTATATTCAGTTCATAGACTTTTGTTTTCATTCCTCTCATGTGTTTCCTTGTCCGTGTTTCCCACCACTGATCAGTCACCATGGACACTAATCACACTAATCACATTAATCACAGCTGCTAATCGTTTAGTTAATCGCCACTGTGTTGAAGTTCCTGCCTGTGTTCTGTCTAGTGTCCGGTATTGATTGTGTGTTGCAGGCTGTCTCTGAGTTATTTATTAAACAACCTTGTTACCTTTCAATCATCTCTGTCTTCCTTGGATCTAATCGTGACAAAAAGACATATACAGCTATTGAGAAGGATGCGACAGACCATTTCAATTCCATTTGAGGACTTGAGTTTACATACACGCAAACAAATAATAATCATCATGGCATAGTTTGTTATTAAGAATTTGCATGTATTTAAACTCACATTCCAAAAAATCACCACAGCTCTGAAACCTCTTCTGTTTATTCAGTTAAAAACACGGTTAGCTGAAGACGATGGTGGAGCTGAAGATGTCAGTGCTGTATCTCCACCCGTCCACACATCTCTCCAGCGTGATCTCGGTGAGGTTCAGGTGTGTGTGAGTGTGTGTGTGTGTGTGTGTGTTTCTCTCTCTCACCTCCGAGACGATGGTGGAGCTGAAGATGTCAGTGCTGTATCTCCACCCGTCCACACATTTCTCCAGGCTGATCTCGGTGAGGTTCAGGTGTGTGTGAGTGTGTGTGTGTGTGTGTGTGTGTTTCTCTCTCACCTCCGAGACGATGGTGGAGCTGAAGATGTCAGTGCTGTATCTCCACCCGTCCACACATATCTCCAGGCTGATCTCGGTGAGGTTCAGGTGTGTGTGAGTGTGTGTGTGTGTGTGTGTGTGTGTTTCTCTCTCACCTCCGAGACGATGGTGGAGCTGAAGATGTCAGTGCTGTATCTCCACCCGTCCACACATTTCTCCAGCGTGATCTCGGTGAGGTTCAGGTCCCGTGGAGAGACTCCGTGTGCCGACAGGTTTCGGACTGTCCCCAGGCTGTATCTCCGACACGGACTCGCCTGCAGTTTCCCATTGACCGTCTCCTCAGGAATAACCGCTCTCATCCACTCCTCGGTCAGATTTCCCTCCGCGACCTGACAGTGATGAGACGGCGAAGCCCCGATGAACACGATGTACAGGCCGTGAAGCCCGGTGGAGATGTAGATGGCGTTCAGGAGGAAGAAGAGCCGCGCAAAAAACGGCCCCTTTTGCCCCAGAAACGCGGTGTCTTCATCATAACTCCCCATTCTGCTGGAGCTGGAGATCACAGGAGTCAGCTGAGGACGGACAGCATGTTCAGATCCGGGTTTCAGAGTTCGGATCCGGGTTTCAGTGTTCAGATCCGGGTTTCAGAGTTCGGATCAGGGTTTCAGAGTTCAGATCCGGGTTTCAGAGTTCAGATCGGGGTTTCAGGTCTTCTGAAACTCACAGGAGAAGATCGCTGTCCACCGCCTGAACACATGAGAGAAGACCGGGAGTTTTGCACCGGAGCTTGACTTTAAACATAATGTACATGGCAACTAATCCAAGGCACATTTTTCCACTAAAAGGGGCCAAAAGAATTACAATCTGATTAGCTGTAATGGGAGTGACACTCGGAGCGGGATAATCTCCGGCAGTGTTCCTGCAGAGTTAGGAATGACTGGCAAGTGCTCGACTTAATCTTTCTGTTGTCAAGCTTTGAAGTGTTTGAGTTTCGTGTCTCCTGAACTCTTATCAAACTCTACAGCTGTAATAACCCAACCCTACGTTCGGCCGACGCTTTCAGGTGCACAACTCCTTTTGCTGTCGGTTTAAAATCAACACCATCTACCAAATTATATATCAAATTTTATATATATTTCCTCATGGATTCATGGCAATGCTAGTTTTTTTTTCTGTTTCACTGCATGAGCTTGAGAAAACTAAATGTTAAATTTGCCATGAGCTTCCATTAGAAGTTTTTTTTATAATCTCTAGGACTCATTTCTCACCACTAAAGTCAGTGTGTGTGCTCTCTTCACACACACTGATCCGCATCATATCTACACACTTCACACACTGATCCGCATCATCTCTACACACTTCACACACTGATCCTGTGTACCTGTGTGTGATAAACCCAGGATCATAGCAGTGCTCACACTAAATACATTCAATGACCACATCTTTAAAACGAGAGGAATTCATTTCACACTTAAACACCAGCAAAACTCTATGAACCTACAGGACAATTTACACATTTATAGACTCTTTTCAAAACTGTTAAACTTCAGTTCAAAACCAAATATAGTACAAAACTGAAGAAGACAGAAATCTGCAACATTTCTATAGTAATATTATTTAGAAAAAAATTCTGAATCTAAAAATCTAATACTATCAAAGTAATTAGATGTAATTGAACATGACACAAGTGTTAGTCTTTTCAGTTTCATCACCATCTGTACAAAAGGAATAATTTTGTTCAGTAGTGAAACATGGATCATGTAACATAAACTGGCGTGAACTATAAACAGCAGAGAGTGTCAATATTTCTCTGTAAAGAAAGCATACAAAAGAAATCACTGTCCTGTTGTCTGTGTTTGTGTGTTATGAGTGATTAAGTGTGTTTGTTGAGTGAATCCTCTGCTAGTGTTCTCTGCGAGTTGATTTGAGACACGAATTACGTGATTCAGTAGTTTTAGTGAAATTAACTGCTGTGAAGTTATGGAAGCTTTTTCTGCCACAAAATTCAAAATAAAAAAGGTAATTCTGAGAAAAAACTCGCAATAAAATGTCGCAATGACCTTTTTTTATTTTTTTATTCTGTGGCAGAAACAAGCATTCATAGAAAGTTGGTTATGATAACTGTTAAGAGTTTTAAAAAAAATGACCTAAATATTGATAAATGAGTCCTAGCGATGTTTAAGACCTGTACTATAGCAGTGTAACTGTACAATATAGTAGTGTAACTGTACAATATAGCAGTGTAACTGTCCAATATAACAGTGTAACTGTAAAATAGCAGTGTAACTGTACAATATAGCAGTGTAACTGTAATATAGCAGTGTAACTGTAATATAGCAGTGTAACTGTACAATATAGCAGTGTAACTGTACAATATAGCAGTGTAACTGTACAATATAGCAGTGTAACTGTCCAATATAGCAGTGTAACTGTCCAATATAACAGTGTAACTGTAATATAGCAGTGTAACTGTACAATATAGCAGTGTAACTGTACAATATAGCAGTGTAACTGTCCAATATAGGAGTGTAACTGTCCAACATAACAGTGTAACTGTAATATAGCAGTGTAACTGTACAATATAGCAGTGTAACTGTACAATATTGCAGTGTAACTATAATATAGCAGTGTAACTGTAATATAGCAGTGTAACTGCAATATAGCAGTGTAACTGTACAATATAGCAGTGTAACTGTACAATATAGCAGTGTAACTGTAATATAGCAGTGTAACTGTACAATATAGCAGTGTAACTGTAATATAGCAGTGTAACTGTAATATAGCAGTGTAACTGTCCAATTTAACAGTGTAACTAATATAGCAGTGTAACTGTAATATAGCAGTGTAACTGTACAATATAGCAGTGTAACTGTAATATAGCAGTGTAACGTCCAATATAACAGTGTAACTGTAATATAGCTGTGTAACTGTACAATATAGCAGTGTAACTGTCCAATATAACAGTGTAACTGTAATGTAGCCGTGTAACTGTACAATATAGCAGTGTAACTGTAATATAGCAGTGTAACTGTCCAATATAACAGTGTAACTGTAATATAGCAGTGTAACTGTCCAATATAGCAATGTAACTGTACAATATAGCAGTGTAACTGTAATATAGCAGTGTAACTGTACAATATAGCAGTGTAACTGTACAATATAGCAGTGTAACTGTACAATATAACAGTGTAACTGTAATATAGCAGTGTAACTGTACAATATAGCAGTGTAACTGTACATTATAGCAGTGTAACTGTAATATAGCAGTGTAACTGTACAATATAGCAGTGTAACTGTACAATATAGCATTGTAACTGTCCAATATAACAGTGTAACTGTACAATATAGCAGTGTAACTGTACAATATAGCAGTGTAACTGTACAATATAGCAGTGTAACTGTAATATAGCAGTGTAACTGTACAATATAGCAGTGTAACTGTACAATATAGCAGTGTAACTGTAATATAGCAGTGTAAGTGTACAATATAGCAGTGTAACTGTACAATATAACAGTGTAACTGTAATATAGCAGTGTAACTGTACAATATAGCCGTATAACTGTACAATATAGCAGTGTAACTGTCCAATATAACAGTGTAACTGTACAATATAGCAGTGTAACTGTAATATAGCAGTGTAACTGTCCAATATAACAGTGTAACTGTAATATAGCAGTGTAACTGTACAATATAGCAGTGTAACTGTACAATATAGCAGTGTAACTGTACAATATAGCAGTGTAACTGTCCAATATAGCAGTGTAACTGTACAATATAACAGTGTAACTGTACAATATAACAGTGTAACTGTAATATAGCAGTGTAACTGTCCAATATAGCAGTGTAACTGTAATATAGCAGTGTAACTGTCCAATATAGCAGTGTAACTGTACAATATAGCAGTGTAACTGTAATATAGCAGTGTAACTGTACAATATAGCAGTGTAATTGTAATGTAGCAGTGTAACTGTCCAATATAGCAGTGTAACTATACAATATAGCAGTGTAACTGTCCAATATAGCAGTGTAACTATACAATATAGCAGTGTAACTGTAATATAGCAGTGTAACTGTACAATATAGCAGTGTAACTGTACAATATAGCAGTGTAACTGTAATATAGCAGTGTAACTGTACAATATAGCAGTGTAACTGTCCAATATAGCAGTGTAACTGTACAATATAACAGTGTAACTGTAATATAGCAGTGTAACTGTAATATAGCAGTGTAACTGTCCAATATAGCAGTGTAACTGTACAATATAGCAGTGTAACTGTAATATAGCCGTGTAACTGTACAATATAGCAGTGTAACTGTAATATAGCAGTGTAACTGTCCAATATAGCAGTGTAACTGTACAATATAGCAGTGTAACTGTAATATAGCAGTGTAACTGTCAAATATAGCAGTG
>JAPDVR010000014.1:912500-917500 GCA_026230005.1 Gila orcuttii | reverse complement strand
TCTCTCTCAAACAGTTAAACGCCTGTAAGTGATCAATACCCCACTGCTTAGTGCAATATCTTTGTAAACTCTAAACTATGATATTTATTCATATTATCTTAATACTGTAATATATGTTTATGATATGTAAATGTTTATTATAACTCATTTTTATCACTGTGTGTCTTGTTATATTTGTATGTATGCACTGGAAGCTTCAGTACCAAGAAATGTTCACTTGGCAATAAAGCTCTTTCTGATTCTGATCTGTGTGGTGCAAAGAAAAACTGCTACTTTTACTTGAAAGTTTTCACAGTAAATACAGCATCTATCGCAAACTGCATTTAGTGCTATTAGAATATGGCACAAAAAAAGCCTAACAATGCTTAGTAAAGCATTGTTATTTTATCATTGGCATGAGAGGCAGAGCAACTGCTGTGAAGTGTGTGATGAGTGTGTGATGGTTGAACCTGTAATGAGTAAATATGATGAACACTAGACTGTATTCATTAATGATACATTGAAACGCTGGATATAATTCAGTATATATGCACAAGCTGTCAGAAAATAAAGTGATGATGATGATGATGATGATGATGTCATCTGTAATGCTGCTTTGCTGACTGTGAGTTTGATGTATTTACTGATGATCTTCAGTCAATGAGAAGAACACACATCTGTGAAGATAGCAATGAATTACCATATTTAATGTCTTCAAGCATTGATCAAAGTCTGTGTGTGTGTGTGTGTGTGTGTGTGTGTGTGTGTGTGTGTGTGTGTGTGTGTGAGTGTGAGTGTGAGTGTGTGTGTGTGTGTGTGTGTGTGTGTATGGACACAGAAACAACTGGATACAGGAACGTCTGGACACTAAAACATCTGGACACTAGAAAATCTGGACACTAGAACATCTGGACACAGGAACGTCTGGACTCTAGAACATCAGGACACAGGAACGTCTGTACACAGGAACATCTGGACACAAGAACATCTGGACACAGACACATCTGGACACTAGAACATCTGGACACAGGAACGTCTGGACACTAGAAAATCTGGACACAGGAACGTCTGGACACCACAGACACATCTGGACACTAGAACATCTGGACCAAAGAACATCTGGACCAAAGAACATCTGGACACTAGAACATCTGGACACAGGAACGTCTGGACACTATTACATCTGGACACAGGAACGTCTGGACACTAGAACATCTGGACACAGACACATCTGGACAAAGGAACATCTGGACACAGGAACATATGGACACAAGAACTTCTGGACACAAGAACATCTGGACACAGACACATCTGGACACTAGAACATCTGGACACAGGAACATCTGGACACAGGAACATCTGGACACAGGAACGTCTGGACGCAAGAACATCTGGACACAGACACATCTGGACACTAGAACATCTGGACACAGGAACGTCTGGACACTAGAACATCTGGACACAGGAACATCTGGACACAAGAACATCTGAACACAGATACATCTGGACACTAGAACATCTAGACACAGGAACATCTGGACACTAGAACATCGGGACACAGACACATCTGGACACTATAACATCTGGACACAGGACCATCTGGACACAGGAACATCTGGACACTATAACATCTGGACACAGGACCATGTGGAAACTATAACATCTGGACACAGGACCATCTGGACACAGGAACATCTGGACATAGGACCATCTGGACACAAGAACATCTGGACACAGACACATCTGGACACTAGAACATCTGGACACAGGAACATCTGGACACTAGAACATCTGGACACTAGAACATCTGGACCCAAGAACATCTGGACACTAGAACATCTGGACACATGAACATCTGGACACAGGAACGTCTGGACACCACAGACACATCTGGACACTAGAACATCTGGACCAAAGAACATCTGGACACTAGAACATCTGGACACAGGAACGTCTGGACACTATAACATCTGGACACAGGAACGTCTGGACACTAGAACATCTGGACACAGACACATCTGGACAAAGGAACATCTGGACACAGGAACATATGGACACTAGAACTTCTGGACACAAACACATCTGGACACAGACACATCTGGACACTAGAACATCTGGACACAGGAACATCTGGACACAGGAACGTCTGGACGCAAGAACATCTGGACACAGACACATCTGGACACTAAAACATCTGGACACAGGAACGTCTGGACACAGGAACATCTGGACACAGGAACATCTGGACACTAGAACATCTAGACACAGGAACATCTAGACACAGGAACATCTGGACACTAGAACATCTGGACACTATAACATCTGGACACTATAACATCTGGACACAGGACCATCTGGACACAGGAACATCTGGACACTATAACATCTGGACACAGGACCATCTGGACACTATAACATCTGGACACAGGACCATCTGGACACAGGACCATCTGGACACAGGAACATCTGGACACAAGAACATCTGGACACAGACACATCTGGACACAGGAACATCTGGACACTAGAACATCTGGACACAGGACCATCTGGACAAAGAAACATCTGGACACTATAACATCTGGACACTATAACATCTGGACACAGGACCATCTGGACAAAGAAACATCTGGACACTATAACATCTGGACACAGGACCATCTGGACAAAGAAACATCTGGACACTATAACATCTGGACAAAGAAACATCTGGACACTATAACATCTGGACACATGACCATCTGGACACAGGACCATCTGGACACAAGAACATCTGGACACAGACACATATGGACACTAGAACATCTGGACACTAGAACATCTGGACACAGACACATCTGGACACAGGACCATCTGGACAAAGAAACATCTGAACACTATAACATCTGGACAAAGAAACATCTGGACACTATAACATCTGGACACAGGACCATCTGGACACTATAACATCTGGACACAGGACCATCTGGACACAGGAACATCTAGACACTATAACATCTGGACACAGGACCATCTGGACACAGGAACGTCTGGACACAGGACCATCTGGACACAGGAACGTCTGCACACAAGAACATCTGGACACAGACACATCTGGACACTAGAACATCTGGACACAGGACCATCTGGACACAGGAACATCTGGACACAACAACATCTGGACACAGGAACATCTGGACACAGACACATCTGGACACAGGACCATCTGGACACAGGAACATCTGGACACTATAACATCTGGACACAGGACCATCTGGACACAGGAACGTCTGGACACAGGACCATCTGGACACAGGAACGTCTGCACACAAGAACATCTGGACACAGACACATCTGGACACTAGAACATCTGGACACAGGAACATGTGGACACAGACACATCTGGACACAAGACCATCTGGACAAAGAAACATCTGGACACTATAACATCTGGACACAGGACCATCTGGACACTATAACATCTGGACACAGAAACATCTGGACACAGGACCATCTGGACACTATAACATCTGGACACAGAAACATCTGGACACAGGACCATCTGGACACTATAACATCTGGACAAAGAAACATCTGGACACGGGAACAGCTTCTTCCCACAGGCCGTTTCTCTCTCAAACAGTTAAACGCCTGTAAGTGATCAATACCCCACTGCTTAGTGCAATATCTTTGTAAACTCTAAACTATAATATTTATTCATATTATCTTAATACTGTAATATATGTTCATAATATGCAAAGGTTTATTATAACTCATTTTTTTTATCACTGTGTGTCTTGTTGTATTTGTATGTATGCACTGGAAGCTTCAGTACCAAGAAATGTTCACTTGGCAAAAAAGCTCTTTCTGATTCTGATCTGTGTGGTGCAAAGAAAAACTGCTGCTTTTACTCGAAAGTTTTCACAGTAAATACAGTATCTATCGCAAACTGCACTTAGTGCTATTAGAATATGGCACAAAATAAAGCCTAACAATGCTTAGTAAAGCGTTGTTATTTTGTCATTGGCATGTGATAAATGCATTCTTGACGTGGATTAAGACTAAATCAGATTCAGAATGAATAATTACAAATGTAATATTTCTCTCAGTTATGAGTTTATAATGAATATTTTATAGCAGTAGCTATTCTATATCATGGATAATGGCGCGCGCTCGTGAAGAATCCTGCTTCAATACGAGAGGATCCCAGTGAAACACACAGACGCCTGTCATTGACAGCTCGTGTTTCAGTGTGTGTGTGTGTGTGTGTGTGTGTGTGATGGACAGATTCAGAGCATCAGCCCTCCTCCTTCACTTCTCACCGTAAAGCGAAAGTAAAAATGATTTAAACGCAGTGCTTTTGTTTGCGTCCATCACGAACTCTGAAAAAACGCGTTTATTCTGGGAATATAACGACATAATCGAGTTTCAGGTAAGCGTGTGTTTCAAACCTGTAATAATAACACGACACTAGATGATGATAGTTCTTTATGACAGCAGTTGTGTTTAGATTACAAACTAATACCTCGCAACAAAACCACGGCTTTTTTAAATGTCATGATTTATAAATGTTTTCTTTTGCACTGCGTTAGCTGGCATGAGAATTGATGTGTGTAGAATTGATAATTTCATGTTTTATGCCGATCAGATCAGTCTGTTGGCGAATGTGAAAGAGAAAGTGATTCGGCCTAAAACCTTCGCGAGACAGTTTTTTCACTTTGCATTTGAGGATCGACGCGCGTTCCATCGCCATAGATTTGGAACGTTACGTTAGGTAATCTTTGCTTTGTAACAGTTTAAGCGTTACAGTTCTGTAACAGTTTATATGACACTCGTGTAACGGTCGTGATGACGTCACTGGTGCCGTTCCAGGTTCCACCGCTGTTTCTCATTCACTCTGTGATCACGTTTACAGCTGTGTATTATATTTGTTTTTTTGTTGTTTCTTTTTTTTTTTGTTGCGTTATTTTCTTTATAGGCTCGCAGCAAAGATTCTAATGCGTATAGTCAATCTCTATAAGCACATTTGAAGTGACTCGCTGTGT
>JAPDVR010000014.1:900000-907500 GCA_026230005.1 Gila orcuttii | reverse complement strand
TGGGGAACGAGTATTGCGTAGCCGGCCGCACTGTAGTAACATGGCAAGTTGTCGCTTCTGTCGATTTAAACCTGCTATAATGGCGAATTCAGGTTCCCTTTATAGGCGCTCTGTGTGTCTACGTGCTGAGAGCTGATTGGAGGACACGTCAGAGGCGCCTTCGCCATTGGATGTGCAGTTGGTGCAGCTCAGCCAATCAGTGAGCCGTCACTCTCTGTGCTCACTGTGCAGTTGCAATGCGTTTTACATGTAAGCTTCAATAAATCTGAGGAAAGGAGTTTCCCCCAATTTATTATTGAAAATGTTTATTATTGAAAATGTTTATTATTGAAAATGTTTATGTTTACAATGAAAATGTAAAATGTTTACAACACACACTTCTGTAGCATTCACCACACACACTTCTGTAAACACACAGTTCTGTAGCGCTCACCACACACACTTCTGTAAACACACACTTCTGTAAACACACACTTCTGTAGCGCTCACAACACACACTTCTGTAGCATTCACAACACACTTCTGTAAACACACTTCTGTAGCATTCACAACACACACTTCTGTAGCGCTCACAACACACACTTCTGTAGCGCTCACAACACACACTTCTGTAGCATTCACAACACACACTTCTGTAGCGCTCACAACACACACTTCTGTAGCGTTCACAACACACACTTCTGTAGTGCTCACAACACACACTTCTATAGCGTTCACAACACACACTTCTTTAGCGCTCACAACACACACTTCTGAAGCATTCACAACACACACTTCTGTAGCGTTTACAACACACACTTCTTTAGCGCTCACAACACACACTTCTGTAGCATTCACAACACACACTTCTGTAGCGCTCACAACACACACTTCTGTAGCGCTCACAACACACACTTCTGTAGCGTTCACAACACACACTTCTGTAGTGCTCACAACACACACTTCTATAGCGTTCACAACACACACTTCTTTAGCGCTCACAACACACACTTCTGTAGCGTTCACAACACACACTTCTGTAGTGCTCACAACACACACTTCTATAGCGTTCACAACACACACTTCTGTAGCGCTCACAACACACACTTCTGTAGCATTCACAACACACACTTCTGTAGCGCTCACAACACACACTTCTGTAGCGCTCACAACACACACTTCTGTAGCGTTCACAACACACTTCTGTAAACACACTTCTGTAGCGCTCACAACACACACTTCTGTAGCGTTCACAACACACACTTCTGTAGCGTTCACAACACACACTTCTGTAGCGTTCACAACACACACTTCTGTAGCGTTCACAACACACTTCTGTAGCGTTCACAACACACACTTCTGTAGCGTTCACAACACACTTCTGTAGCGCTCACAACACACACTTCTGTAGCGTTCACAACACACTTCTGTAGCGCTCACAACACACACTTCTGTAGCATTCACAACACACACTTCTGTAGCGTTCACAACACACTTCTGTAGCGTTCACAACACACACTTCTGTAGCGTTCACAACACACACTTCTGTAGCGTTCACAACACACACTTCTGTAGCGTTCACAACACACACTTCTGTAGCGTTCACAACACACACTTCTGTAGCGTTCACAACACACACTTCTGTAGCATTCACAACACACACTTCTGTAGCGTTCACAACACACTTCTGTAGCGCTCACAACACACACTTCTGTAGCGTTCACAACACACTTCTGTAGCGCTCACAACACACACTTCTGTAGCGTTCACAACACACACTTCTGTAGCGTTCACAACACACACTTCTGTAGTGCTCACAACACACACTTCTATAGCGTTCACAACACACACTTCTGTAGCGTTCACAACACACACTTCTGTAGCGTTCACAACACACACTTCTGTAGCGTTCACAACACACACTTCTGTAGCGTTCACAACACACACTTCTGTAGCGTTCACAACACACACTTCTGTAGCATTCACAACACACACTTCTGTAGCGTTCACAACACACTTCTGTAGCGCTCACAACACACACTTCTGTAGCGTTCACAACACACTTCTGTAGCGCTCACAACACACACTTCTGTAGCGTTCACAACACACACTTCTGTAGCGTTCACAACACACACTTCTGTAGCGTTCACAACACACACTTCTGTAGCATTCACAACACACACTTCTGTAGCGTTCACAACACACTTCTGTAGCGCTCACAACACACACTTCTGTAGCGTTCACAACACACTTCTGTAGCGCTCACAACACACACTTCTGTAGCGCTCACAACACACACTTCTGTAGCGTTCACAACACACTTCTGTAGCGCTCACAACACACACTTCTGTAGCGTTCACAACACACTTCTGTAGCGCTCACAACACACACTTCTGTAGCGTTCACAACACACACTTCTGTAGCGTTCACAACACACACTTCTGTAGCGTTCACAACACACACTTCTGTAGCATTCACAACACACACTTCTGTAGCGTTCACAACACACTTCTGTAGCGCTCACAACACACACTTCTGTAGCGTTCACAACACACTTCTGTAGCGCTCACAACACACACTTCTGTAGCGTTCACAACACACTTCTGTAGCGCTCACAACACACACTTCTGTAGCATTCACAACACACACTTCTGTAGCGTTCACAACACACTTCTGTAGCGTTCACAACACACACTTCTGTAGCGTTCACAACACACACTTCTGTAGCGTTCACAACACACACTTCTGTAGCGTTCACAACACACACTTCTGTAGCGTTCACAACACACACTTCTGTAGCGTTCACAACACACACTTCTGTAGCATTCACAACACACACTTCTGTAGCGTTCACAACACACTTCTGTAGCGCTCACAACACACACTTCTGTAGCGTTCACAACACACTTCTGTAGCGCTCACAACACACACTTCTGTAGCGTTCACAACACACACTTCTGTAGCGTTCACAACACACACTTCTGTAGCGTTCACAACACACACTTCTGTAGCATTCACAACACACACTTCTGTAGCGTTCACAACACACTTCTGTAGCGCTCACAACACACACTTCTGTAGCGTTCACAACACACTTCTGTAGCGCTCACAACACACACTTCTGTAGCGCTCACAACACACACTTCTGTAGCATTCACAACACACACTTCTGTAGCGTTCACAACACACTTCTGTAGCGCTCACAACACACACTTCTGTAGTGCTCACAACACACACTTCTGTAGCGTTCACAACACACACTTCTGTAGCGTTCACAAGACACACTTCTGTAGCGTTCACAACACACACTTCTGTAGCGTTCACAACACACTTCTGTAGCGCTCACAACACACACTTCTGTAGCGTTCACAACACACACTTCTGTAGCGCTCACAACACACACTTCTGTAGCATTCACAACACACACTTCTGTAGCACTCACAACACACACTTCTGTAGCGTTCACAACACACTTCTGTAAACACACACTTCTGTAGCGTTCACAACACACACTTCTGTAGCACTCACAACACACACTTCTGTAGCGTTCACAACACACACTTCTGTAGCGCTCACAACACACACTTCTGTAGCGCTCACAACACACTTCTGTAGCGCTCACAACACACACTTCTGTAGCGTTCACAACACACACTTCTGTAGCACTCACAACACACACTTCTGTAGCGTTCACAACACACACTTCTGTAGCGCTCACAACACACACTTCTGTAGCGTTCACAACACACTTCTGTAGCGCTCACAACACACACTTCTGTAGCGTTCACAACACACACTTCTGTAGCGCTCACAACACACACTTCTGTAGCGCTCACAACACACTTCTGTAGCGCTCACAACACACACTTCTGTAGCGCTCACAACACACACTTCTGTAGCGTTCAAAACACACTTCTGTAGCGTTCACAACACACACTTCTGTAGCGCTCACAACACACACTTCTGTAGCGTTCAAAACACACTTCTTTAAACACACACTTCTGTAGCGTTCACAACACACACTTCTGTAGCGCTCACAACACACACTTCTGTAGCGTTCAAAACACACTTCTGTAGCGCTCACAACACACACTTCTGTAGCGTTCACAACACACACTTCTGTTGCGCTCACAACACACTTCTGTAGCATTCACAACACACACTTCTGTAGCGTTCACAACACACACTTCTGTAGCGTTCACAACACACACTTCTGTAGCGTTCAAAACACACTTCTGTAAACACACACTTCTGTAGCGCTCACAACACACTTCTGTAGCGCTCACAACACACACTTCTGTAGCGCTCACAACACACACTTCTGTAGCGTTCAAAACACTTCTGTAAACACACACTTCTGTAGCGCTCACAACACACACTTCTGTAGCGCTCACAACACACACTTCTGTAGCGTTCAAAACACTTCTGTAAACACACACTTCTGTTGCGTTCACAACACACACTTCTGTAGCGTTCACAACACACTTCTGTAAACACACACTTCTGTAGCGTTCACAACACACACTTCTGTAGCGTTCACAACACACTTCTGTAAACACACACTTCTGTAGCGCTCACAACACACACTTCTGTAGCGTTCACAACACACACTTCTGTAAACACACACTTCTGTAGCGTTCACAACACACTTCTGTAAACACACACTTCTGTAGCATTCACAACACACTTCTGTAAACACACACTTCTGTAGCGTTCACAACACACTTCTGTAGCGTTCACAACACACTTCTGTAGCGTTCACAACACACACTTCTGTAGCGTTCACAACACACACTTCTGTAGCATTCACAACACACTTCTGTAGAGTTCACAACACACTTCTGTAAACACACTTCTGTAGCGTTCACAACACACTTCTGTAAACACACTTCTGTAGCGTTCACAACACACTTCTGTAGCATTCACAACACACTTCTGTAGCGTTCACAACACACTTCTGTAAACACACTTCTGTAGCGTTCACAACACACACTTCTGTAGCGTTCACAACACACTTCTGTAGCGTTCACAACACACTTCTGTAAACACACTTCTGTAGCGTTCACAACACACTTCTGTAGCGTTCACAACACACTTCTGTAAACACACTTCTGTAGCGTTCACAACACACTTCTGTAGAGTTCACAACACACTTCTGTAGCGTTCACAACACACTTCTGTAAACACACTTCTGTAGCGTTCACAACACACTTCTGTAGCGTTCACAACACACTTCTGTAAACACACTTCTGTAGCGTTCACAACACACTTCTGTAGCGTTCACAACACACTTCTGTAAACACACTTCTGTAGCGTTCACAACACACTTCTGTAGAGTTCACAACACACTTCTGTAGCGTTCACAACACACTTCTGTAAACACACTTCTGTAGCGTTCACAACACACTTCTGTAGCGTTCACAACACACTTCTGTAAACACTTCTGTAGCGTTCACAACACACTTCTGTAGCGTTCACAACACACTTCTGTAGCGTTCACAACACACTTCTGTAAACACACTTCTGTAGCGTTCACAACACACTTCTGTAGCGTTCACAACACACTTCTGTAAACACACTTCTGTAAACACACTTCTGTAAACACACTTCTGTAGCGTTCACAACACACTTCTGTAGCGTTCACAACACACTTCTGTAAACACACTTCTGTAAACACACTTCTCTAAACACACTTCTGTAGCGTTCACAACACACTTCTGTAGCGTTCACAACACACTTCTGTAAACACACTTCTGTAGCGTTCACAACACACTTCTGTAGCGTTCACAACACACTTCTGTAGCGTTCACAACACACTTCTGTAGCGTTCACAACACACACTTCTGTAAACACACTTCTGTAGCGTTCACAACACACTTCTGTAGCGTTCACAACACACTTCTGTAAACACACTTCTGTAGCGTTCACAACACACTTCTGTAGCGTTCACAACACACTTCTGTAGCGTTCACAACACACTTCTGTAAACACACTTCTGTAGCGTTCACAACACACTTCTGTAGCGTTCACAACACACACTTCTGTAAACACACTTCTGTAGCGTTCACAACACACTTCTGTAGCATGCACAACACACACTTCTGTAGCGCTCACAACACACTTCTGTAAACACACTTCTGTAGCGTTCACAACACACTTCTGTAAACACACTTCTGTAGCGTTCACAACACACACTTCTGTAGCGTTCACAACACACTTCTGTAGCGTTCACAACACACTTCTGTAAACACACTTCTGTAGCGTTCACAACACACTTCTGTAGCATTCACAACACACTTCTGTAGCGTTCACAACACACTTCTGTAGCATTCACAACACACTTCTGTAGCGTTCACAACACACTTCTGTAGCGTTCACAACACACTTCTGTAAACACACTTCTGTAGCGTTCACAACACACTTCTGTAGCGTTCACAACACACTTCTGTAGCGTTCACAACACACTTCTGTAAACACACTTCTGTAGCGTTCACAACACACTTCTGTAGCGTTCACAACACACTTCTGTAGCGTTCACAACACACTTCTGTAAACACACTTCTGTAGCGTTCACAACACACACTTCTGTAGCGTTCACAACACACTTCTGTAGCGTTCACAACACACTTCTGTAGCATTCACAACACACTTCTGTAGCGTTCACAACACACTTCTGTAGCGTTCACAACACACTTCTGTAGCGTTCACAACACACTTCTGTAAACACACTTCTGTAGCGTTCACAACACACACTTCTGTAGCGTTCACAACACACTTCTGTAGCGTTCACAACACACTTCTGTAGCGTTCACAACACACTTCTGTAAACACACTTCTGTAGCGTTCACAACACACTTCTGTAGCGTTCACAACACACACTTCTGTAAACACACTTCTGTAGCGTTCACAACACACTTCTGTAGAGTTCACAACACACTTCTGTAGCGTTCACAACACACTTCTGTAGCGTTCACAACACACTTCTGTAGCGTTCACAACACACTTCTGTACCGTTCACAACACACACTTCTGTAAACACACTTCTGTAGCGTTCACAACACACTTCTGTAGAGTTCACAACACACTTCTGTAGCGTTCACAACACACTTCTGTAAACACACTTCTGTAGCGTTCACAACACACTTCTGTAGCGTTCACAACACACTTCTGTAAACACACTTCTGTAGCGTTCACAACACACTTCTGTAGCGTTCACAACACACTTCTGTAAACACACTTCTGTAAACACACTTCTGTAGCGTTCACAACACACTTCTGTAGCGTTCACAACACACTTCTGTAGCATGCACAACACACACTTCTGTAGCGTTCACAACACACTTCTGTACCGTTCACAACACACACTTCTGTAAACACACTTCTGTAGCGTTCACAACACACTTCTGTAGTGTTCACAACACACTTCTGTAGCGTTCACAACACACTTCTGTAAACACACTTCTGTAGCGTTCACAACACACTTCTGTAGCGTTCACAACACACTTCTGTAAACACACTTCT
>JAPDVR010000014.1:892500-895000 GCA_026230005.1 Gila orcuttii | reverse complement strand
TATATCATTTAAACAAGCACTTGTTCACTCTGAGTTGCTGTTTTTTGATCCGCCTGTTTAATACTCGCTCACACACACGTTGTTGACAGCCTTGGACTCGCTCGAGCGCTGGAGAAACCAGAGAAACTGACGTGTGCATCTAATAACCTGCACTCATATAGTTATTCATAAACTCAGATTGTGCGAGTGGATGTGCAGCAGGAGTGGAGTTTGCAGTTTATTTTGTGAAAGTGATCAAGAGAACATGTTAAACCACAGCTCTAAACACCAGGAAACACATTCCTGAGTTGATCACCACTCCCTAAAACACACGCGACTGACAGCAGAACTAAATCTTCTGCATTAATGTGTCCTGAAAATCAGAAACCCATCGACCACAAGCATGCGTTCAGAATCACACCTGAGGTGCAGAAATTATAATACATCAGAGTTTTTTCTTATTTTTAATATATGCAACATGTCTATTTGATACATCTCGGATGTTTCATCAGGCTTTTTAAACACATTAACTAAACCTATTTTATCTCTTTCCCCACCAGCATTTAAAAAAAAAAGCTGCCAGCCATCGCCAGCATTTTTTATCATTTTCACAAAACTTTCAGAATATTTTGTTGTATGAATATCTGAACATGCAAAATATTAAAAGAAAAAACTGTGCCTATGCTTTTAAACAAAATGAAAAAAAAAAACATTTTAGGATGTGTCCAAACATTTTTCCGAGACTAGTATATTTATACTTATATTATTGTTTTCAATGAGAGCACTTCTCTTCATCCAGAGCTAGTGCGTCACATCATGTCGACATTTTAATATTCAGAAACTAAATATCTGCCAAATCAGTCACTAGTGATCGGCAGCTCATAAGCACAAGTGTGTTTTCAGAAGAGCGAACACACAACCATACTATAGCTTACACCATTCTGTTTTATCAACACTTCAATGTGGGAAAGTTTTATTTAAAAAGCAACATTCTGAGCAAAAAGCTGAGAAAATCGCGTTTTTGTTTAAGACTTCGTATGGATGGGATTCAGAACGACGATTAAAACACAGATGGAGTCGATCGAGTCCATCAACATCTCAAAGCTTCACAATCCTGAAGCTCATCCTGGGTCCACATTTCATTCAGTAACTTTAGGCCGTTTGATTTATATGCTGATTAATGTTGGTGATTGCGTTATTTTACATGTGCATATTACATATGATATTGCTGGTTTCTGCTTCTCCTGTGTTTTGATCAGGAGATTCTTTACTCTTTCAGTAGATGTGTAACAGCGCCCCCTACTGTATAACAGAAGAAACATGGATAGATGGAAAATTCTTTCAGTGGCGAGGAAAGAGTTAAAGTGTTTGTCCAATTCAATTGTTAAATTTATCTGAATTGACAAAATTGAAGAAAAAAAAATTGGGGACTAAGTAAAACTAAAATAAAAAGCCATGCACAAAAGAAACAAACCATAACAAGTTAAGATGTGTTGGTTTTAAATGCAGCAGACTTTAGATTATTCATCAGAAGCCACGAGTAAAGCCTCTGAGCTAAGTCTCCATGACAGATTCCTCTCGTAGAGTTGAGTTTGAGATTTCTCTCGTAGAGTTGAGTGAGTTTGAGATTTCTTGAGTGAGTTTGAGATTTCTCTCGTAGAGTTGAATTGAGTTTGAGATTCCTCTTGTAGAGTTGAGTGAGTTTGAGATTTCTCTCGTAGAGTTGAGTGAGTTTGAGATTTCTCTTGTAGAGTTGAGTTTGATTTTCCTCTTGTAGAATTGAGTGAGTTTGAGATTTCTCTCGTAGAGTTGAGTTTGATATTTCTCTTGGAGAGTTGAGTGAGTTTGAGATTTCTCTCGTAGAGTTGAGTTTGATATTTCTCTTGGAGAGTTGAGTGAGTTTGAGATTTCTCTCGTAGAGTTGAGTTTGAGATTTCTCTCGTAGAGTTGAGTTTGATATTTCTCTCGTAGAGTTGAGTTTGAGATTTCTCTCGTAGAGTTGAGTGAGTTTGATATTTCTCTTGTAGAGTTGAGTTTGATATTTCTCTTGTAGAGTTGAGTGAGTTTGATATTTCTCTTGTAGAGTTGATTGAGTTTGAGATTTCTCTCGTAGAGTTGAGTGAGTTCGAGATTTCTCTCGTAGAGTTGATTGAGTTTGAGATTTCTCTCGTAGAGTTGAGTGAGTTTGAGATTTCTCCCGTAGAGTTGAGTGAGTTTGAGATTTCTCTCGTAGAGTTGAGTGAGTTTGAGATTTCTCTCATAGAGTTGAGTGAGTTTGAGATTTCTCTCGTAGAGTTGAGTGAGTTTGAGATTTCTCTCATAGAGTTGAGTGAGTTTGAGATTTCTCTCGTAGAGTTGAGTGAGTTTGAGATTTCTCTTGTAGAGTTGAGTTTGATTTTCCTCTTGTAGAATTGAGTGAGTTTGAGATTTCTCTCGTAGAGTTGAGTTTGATATTTCTCTTGGAGAGTTGAGTGAGTTTGAGATTTCTCTCGTAGAGTTGAGTTTGATATTTCTCTTGGAG
>JAPDVR010000014.1:592500-887500 GCA_026230005.1 Gila orcuttii | reverse complement strand
GTGTTGGACTGGACAGTTGTTTTAACTATTCATTAAGGTGAATGGTTAAAATGAGTCGTTTGCGTATCGGACGTGTCATAGTGGACGTCCAGCCTACGGCACGCTTGTGTGATTATCTCGGCAGTTTAGGACATCGCACAAGATTTGCGTCAATACAGAAAACATTTAATGGATAGGGTTTCTCGTTTAGTGAAATGTGGTTTATGTCAGCTGAATGGGCGGAACGCTTTTTAGAGAAGATAGGGCAACGTGTTTTTTTAGCACAATTCACACAGCGCGGTAATTCAGGAGAAAAAAAAAATCTCCAAATGCTCCACGTGAAACTGCGGTCTTCCGACCTTTTACTATCGTGTCAATTGATTTTGATTAATATGCGCGAGGGAGAGAGAGCAACACAGCCCTCGTGTTGTTTGAAGAGTGCGCGCGGCCGGTGCGTCTCTCTCTCTCTCTCTCTCTCTCTCTCTCTCTCTCTCTCTCTCTCTCTCTCTGCTCGTTTGCGCCGTGTCAAGAGCAGCAGTCATTCTATTCTACATCACTCACCGATCAAAAAAGGCTTTGCGGGACAAAAATTTGCTTTGGCAACCACCAAAAAAAAATTCAATGCAGGAAAACTCCTGTTATTATGTCGAAATAAGGAGATATTATATTGAAATAACGACTTAATATCTCGAAATAACAAGATAAGTTTTCTTTTTTCTTCACCATGCGGCTTCCATAGAATAGGCTACAGCCTGAATATGATTGATTCCAGACATTATGTTTGGGGGTGCTTTCGGGGTGCTTTGGTCTTTCTTGGGGGTGCTGAAGCACCTGCTAGCCCCTCCCTAGCGCCGCCCATGAACATAAATAAAATGTCTTAACACTTTTGATCAATTTAATGCGTCCTTGATGAATAAAAGTATTAATTTCTTACTAAAAACTCGTTCTGACCCCGAGCCTCTGAACAGTATTTGTGTATGTCCAGTGTTTTATGATTTTAGAATGATCCCACACTTTAAATCCCACAAATAAAACTTTGGCAAAATAGCAGCTTGATTCAAAATGAATCACAATAAACACACATCTCATCTCAAGCTCTTCTCTGGCCATCATCTTCACAAAATAAATAATGGTTTATGATTATTTCACTCTGTTAAGTTTATGATAGTAAAAAAAACATGTAAATAAATGTACATAAATGATGAAGGTAAAAAGTGAATAGAAACATGTGGCACCAAACAATCTTGTGAAATGTGTCAAACAAGCAAATGATGAAGTTCCTCTTTCATTGAAGTGTTCAGTTGGAAGGAAAGAGAAGAGAGAGAGAGAGAGAGAGAGAGGGAGAGGGAGGGATGGAGAGAGAGAGAGAGAGGGAGGGAGGGAGGGATGGAGAGAGAGAGAGAGAGAGAGGGAGGGAGGGATGGAGAGAGAAATTTTGAAATTTTACAAATACTTTATTAAAACAGTTGTAAAAAACAACAATCAAATAAAATCACATTAAATCAACACACTCTTGAAAATTAGATTGTTCTCTACAACAGAGCAGAGCACATCCTTGTGACACCAAATATTGGAAAATTTTCCAAGATCATTCATCAAACTGTAATAATTAAAGTCTATTCTTACATGCGATTTCAACATTTTGACAAATACAAAAACAGCAACATGATCTGTAGATCCTTCAACCTTATTTCGTCTACTCATGTACACAGCCATCTTTGCTCTTCCCAAAATAAAATGAAAGAGTTGACACTGCTCCCTCTTTCTTTGGGAATACCTGTAACCTAAAATAAACAACTGCTTGGAAAAAACTACACCAAACTATTTAAAAAGATCTTCCAACATAGAAAACAGCGGCACAAGACGACAACCGTCCATAAAACAATGAAAAACTGTTTCACACAGAGCACAAAAAGGACAGTCATGATTAATATCAGGGTTTAACACAGAGATAAAAGAATTAACAGCTGTATGTAAAACTCTCCATTGCAGATCAGCAACCTTCTTCAACAATGGTGGTTTATACAGCGATCTCCATTCAGGTCCAACACCTTCTATCAGACCTAAGCGAGCTCTCCATGGAGTATCAACAGTTTAATTTATCTTTGTTCAAAATTTTAACAATCAATCTGTATAACAATTTCTTATCAGCATTATGAATAGAAAGACAGGGATTATTGGTTTCTAAAAAAAAACTGTACAGTCCTTAAAGTCTAGGAGAACCTTCACCAAAGGAAAAGTATCATCAACACTATATTGAACAGAACCATCACAATAAAAATGCAACAATGTACGTTCACCATCTGTTAAAGCATCTTTCCACTTTTTGAGCAACAACTCAATTATGCGAATAGAATGCACTTTTAAATGAGAAGCAAGGAGAAAAGCATTGTCCATGTTTGCACCTGTAAAGTGAATCACATGTCCCAAAGTCACAACATTAGACGAACAGAACTGTTTGAGTAAACTGGGACATATTTGGCAGCTTGCACCCAAACAGGTCCCATACACAACTGGCTCTTGGAGAAGCCAATACAGTGAACTGTGATGTTCTGTCCTCTCCGTTTTAAACAGATTCCAGACTTTTAACAGTCCACGGTAGAAACTTGGCAATCCACTGGTGTTGAGCTGCTTTAAGTCCATCAGAAACAATGTTCTGTTAAGGCCAAGTCCACCTAGCTGGTTCAGAATAGTACATGCCAACGGTCTCCACACTAGATCTGCGGGACCACACAGAAACCTCTGCACGAACTGAAAACGGAAAGTTGCCCCTCTACTGTTCAGATGGATTAAGCCTTGTCCTCCTTCGTCTTTCGGCAGAAATAACACACTTTGAGGCGTCCAATGCAGACAATCCCAAAAGAAGTCGACAAGAAGCGCCTAGATCTTTGACAGCAAATCTGGAGGAGGATCTACACATGCTAGACGATGCCATAAAGTGGATGAAATCAGGTTGTTAATGACAAGAACTCGACCTCGATAAGACATTTTCGGTAAAATCCACTTCCATCTGGCAAAACAACCTTTAGTCTTTTCAAGAACATTTTCCCAGTTTTTAAGGACAAAAGTTTCTTCACCCAGAAATACACCTAAGTACTTTAACCCCCCCTCTGTCTTCCAATTTAATCCCACCGGCAAATTAAACTTTTTTTCCATCACTCCTATACAGAGAGCTTCACTTTTGCTCCAGTTTACTCTGGCTGAAGAAATGATACCATATTGAACTATAACATTTGTTAGCATATCAATATCTTGTTGACTATCAACCATAATGACTAAATCATCTGCATATGCAGATAACTTTAAAGGTATATTACACCCTGGTAAAATCACACCTTGTAAGACAGATCTAAGTCGATGTAATAGTGGTTCAAAAGCCAGAGAATATAACATGCCCGAGAGAGGACAGCCCTGTCTAATTCCCAGCTGGACCTGAAAAGGAACGCTCAAAACACCATTGATTTTTAAAACACTCTGAACTTCACAATACAAAGTCTTAATCTTATTGATAAAACCAGAAGTAAACCCAAAAGCACACATTGTTTGCCATAAATATTCGTGTTCAACACGGTCAAACGCTTTCTCCTGATTAATAGAAACAATCACCATTTTAAGACCAAAAAGCTTAGAGATTTCTCGAATGAGAACGATGTTATCAGAAATCATCCTGCCAGGGATACAGTAGGTCTGATCAGGCAAAACAACTTGTTCCATCACTTTACTAAGTCTGCTTGCCAAGACTTTGGAGAGTAGCTTATAGTCAGTACAAAGCAGGGACACAGGTCTCCAGTTCCTTATGAGCTGCAGATCACCTTTTTTTGGCAGCAGGGTAAGAACTGCCCTCCTGCAACTTAGAGGCATGCATCCAGTGGCTAGACTATCCTTCAGCACTGCCAAAAGATCTTCCCCAATTATAAACCAAAAAAACTTATAAAAATCAACAGGTAAACCATCTAGTCCAGGAGTTTTCCTGCTCTGCATACACTGCAAAGCTACATACAGTTCACCCAGGGCAATATCTGCTTCCAGCACCACATTACTTTGTTGTTTAACCTGGGGAAGACTAGAATAAAAACTCTGAGCTAACATCTGGTCCTCTTGGTGTTCACATTTGTACAAATCACAGTAAAAACTGACAGCATGCTTATGAATAGCAGTATGATCAGACAACACATGTCCAGAGTCAGACTTTAAACTGTGAATATATCGGTTTTGACAATTTTTTCGCTCCAAACCAAAAAAAAAAAGTGTGATGGAACATCCATTTCTGCCACATTCTTAAAACGGGACCTAATGAGAGCCCCTTGTGCTGAAACCCCAAGCAAGTTCGCTAACACAGACTTCTTGACCTCAAGAGCTTCAAGATAACATTGATCTTTTGTGTCCTCAGCCAAAACCTGGAGTTCTTCTACTTCAGACTCCAGAGCTGTCACTGACTGCAATACAACTTTGGTAACATTACAATTATATTGCTGACACAACTGTTTTGTTTTAACTTTTCCAAAGTCCCACCATTGTTGTAAATAGATAAAATCATTTTTTGTACTTTGATGATTTTTCCAAAAAGATACAAAAACGTCTTTAAAATTGTTATCTTCTAGTAAAGCTGTATTGAAATGCCAATAGGCACTACTAGGCTTTACACACTTCAGAAAAACACAAATCACAACGAGTGAGTGATCAGAAAACCCAACAGGGCTAATAAAACAGTTTTTAACAACATTAGAATGATATTTAAAACAATAAATACGATCAAGTCTGACCATAGACAATAAATTGTCTTTACAATGAGTCCAGGTGTACTGACTTTGATTATCATGTAACCCTCTCCACACATCATGTAACTCATGAGTCTCTACTAGTTGAATGAGACGTGTGCGAGAGGCAGGGTGAGGCTCTACATGATTTCTATCAAGTCTACTCTCTGTGCAATTCCAGTCTCCGCCTATATATAAAAACTCTTTATCATTACAATCTCTAATAACATCATTTACATTTTCCAAAAAAGTCAATCTCTCTTTACCAACAGCTGGAGCATATACAGTGATGAACACAAGTTGTACATTTTCATATATTACTCTGACTTTTAACAGTCGACCTTTAATAATCTCTTCATATTCAACAGATTGAGGATTGAAACTTTTGGAAAAAAGAACACCCACTCCACAACTATTACTAGTTTTGTGACTTAAAACAACATCACCCTCCCATTCTCTCTTCCAATCAACTTCGTTATCAACAGTACTGTGTGTCTCTTGTACAAAGATAACGTCCAATTTTTTAAGGGAGCACAGTCTGAAAAATGAAGCTCTTTTTCTTTCATCTCTAGCTCCATTCAAATTTAGACTGCCAATTTTTAACTCACTCATAAAAAAGAAAAAAAGAAAACCAAAAGAGAAACAAAGAAAAAACAAATTTGAAAAACTAAACATATTCGCCATCTTCTAGCTGTCTTTTAACTTTCAAAACAAGTTTCTTCAGACGATAAAATTCTTGATCAGTAAACACTTTCTGCCCTGCACTTTCAGAACTTTTTTGAAAATTCCTGAGTGAATCAATAAAAAGTTGCAGATCAGGAAACGCACTCTCAAGTTTAACATTCCTAGCTCCTTTAGTTCTCTCAAGAAACTTCTTAATACTCACCATAGTGTCGCCACCTCCTTCCAGGGGCAAAGATTGCGAGGACACTATAGAGTCTACATCAGAGTCTGCCTCACCATCACTATAAGGAGTCTGGGAGCAACCATGAAGAGGAAAATTCCCCATTTTTCCAGAGGGTTGAAAACCATCTTTACTTTTTCTTTTCTTTACATTATCTTTGTCAGATTTGTCATCCACTAGCATCTCACTTTCTTCAGTCAAAGAACACTCTACCTCCTCTTCTTCTTTCTGAGCGCTATAACTGGCCACCTCTTCCATCTCACAATGTTGACTGTTCTCAACTGGAGAGCAAGCCTGAAAAAACTCCTCATTTTTCTTTGTTGACCCTTTATTTTGTTCAAGCTTCTGAGCTTTATGTGATTTTTTCGATTTTATTCCTTCTGACTCAATCCGTTTTTGTCCCTGAGAATGTTTTGGTTCACTCTGTTTTTGTCCCTGAATTTCATTTGATTCACTCTGTTTTTGTCCCTGAATTTCATTTGATTCACTCTGTTTTTGTCCCTGAATTTCATTTGATTCACTCTGTTTTTGTCTCTGAATTTCATTTAATTCACTTTGTTTTTGTCCCTGAGTTTCATCTGGTTCACCCTGTTTTTGTCCTTGTAATTTGTTTGTTTTGCCCAATTTTTTACCCTGAAGTTCGTTTAATTCATTTTGTTTTTGTCTCTGAGATTTACTTGACTCACCCATTTCTATTGTCTTATCAGCAGGGAATTTTTCTGGACACGATCGTATAAGGTGACCCTCCATTCCACATCCAAAACATTTCATTTTCTCTGATGTCACATAAACATTGTAATCATAATCATCCACTCTGAACTTGAACACTAAATTTAATTCTTCATTGTTGTTTTTAAGAACCACAAAAACCTGCCTTCTAAAAGAAACAACATGTCTCAAATGCGGAGATTTACAGCCAAGGCCAATTGTTTTAATCGGAGACATTAGCTGTCCATGTCTCGAAAGTTCCCTCTCTAACATTTCGTTACTAATGAACGGAGGGACTTGCGACAAAATTATCTTTTTTGCCGGATTAACAAGCGGCACCGCTTGAACCAATATATCTTTGACCGTTACACCCTGTTCAACAATTGTAGCAACTTTGTCAAAGCTATCAACAAAAATCACAACTCCGCTGTTCATCCTAGACGCGGATTTAACGCTATCATATCCGACAATCACTCCGACTGCCAGAGCGCAAACCTCCACAGAACAGTCTATAGTTGGACAAAGTTTAAAAGCATATCGACGCGTGAGTGTTTCCCACACCGCGAACCGGCATGACTCCCGATTGCACCGGTTGCCGCCGCCACCAACAAACTAACCCACTTAAAGCACACCACTAACGATGAACTAATATCTTAAATAAAAACTAAAACAACATAGAAAAAAGAGAAAAAATATAGAAAAAACACTCACACAAAAACCACGCTCCAAGTCTCGCATCCACTCACCCAACTTCCGCTCAGAGAGAGAGAGAGAGAGAGGGAGAGAGAGGGAGAGGGAGGGATGGAGAGATGGAGAGAGAGAGAGAGAGAGAGAGAGAGAGAGAGAGAGAGAGGAAGAGGGAGAGGGAGGGATGGAGATAGAGAGAGAGAGAGAGGAGAGAGAGAGAGAGAGAGAGAGAGAGAGAGAGAGAGAGAGATGGTGTGAGAGAGAGCGAGAGAGAGAAAGAGAGAGAGGGAGAGAGAGAGAGAGAGAGAGAGAGAGAGAGAGAGGAAGAGGGAGAGGGAGGGATGGAGATAGAGAGAGAGAGAGCGAGAGAGGGTGTGAGAGAGAGAGCGAGAGAGAGAGAGAGAAAGAGAGAGAGAGAGAGAGAGAGAGAGAGAGAGAGAGAGAGAGGAAGAGGGAGAGGGAGGGATGGAGATAGAGAGAGAGAGGGAGAGAGAGAGAGAGAGAGAGAGAGAGAGAGAGAGAGAGATGGTGTGAGAGAGAGCGAGAGAGAGAAAGAGAGAGAGAGAGAGAGAGAGAGAGAGAGAGAGAGGAAGAGGGAGAGGGAGGGATGGAGATAGAGAGAGAGAGAGCGAGAGAGGGTGTGAGAGAGAGAGCGAGAGAGAGAGAGAGAAAGAGAGAGAGAGAGAGAGAGAGAGAGAGAGAGAGAAAGAGAGAGAGAGAGAGAGAGAGAGAGAGAGAGGAAGAGGGAGAGGGAGGGATGGAGAGAGAGAGAGAGAGAGAGAGAGAGAGAGAGAGAGAGAGAGGAAGAGGGAGAGGGAGGGATGGAGATAGAGAGAGAGAGAGAGAGGGTGTGAGAGAGAGAGCGAGAGAGAGAGAGAGAAAGAGAGAGAGAGAGAGAGAGACATGAGGTGATAGAAAGGCCTGTTACAGCAAGAACACATCATTCTTACATTACTACATTAATAATGTGTGTGTGCGTGCATGCGCATATGTGTTTGTGTGTGTGTGTGTGTGTATGAATATTTTGAATTCGCTGGTAGTCACGTCAGAGGTGTCAGACTCTTCTAACTGACTCATATTTATATGATTGACAGATGAATGAAATCCAGTGCATGTGTTTTTTGTGTGTTAGTGTTTTTGTCTTATTCTCCTCAACAGTGACTAAGTCAAGTCAGCTTTATATAGCACTTTATATAGGCTACATCATTTTTAAAAGCAGATTTACAGTGATAAACAGGAAAATAGTAAAGCAACTCTGCTGTAAAGCAACTGTAAAATATTATCATTGTTCAGCTGAAGTCAGTTCAGTGTTGATTCGGTTTCGTTGTAAAGATCATCAATTATGGACTGAGATCAAATCATATATAAATCAGTTCTGCAGAAAACAGTGATGTCATCGTCAGTTCTCGTACAGCAGCGTCAGTGCGGTCAGATCAATAATAGTGTTGAATATTCAGTGTCCATAACTAATGAAGCCAGAGACTCCATCAGTGACCGAATAGAGGAAAACCCTTGTGAGAAGCCAGACTCAGTGTCAGTGCTCTGGCCAACGACGGACAGTGTGTGTGATGATTCAGGAGCATTACAGGTCAGAGGTCAGATCATATATCATCCAGTTCTTCAATATTATAAAATGTATGTGATGTTTAATCAGACCACAGCAGCGCTCCAGTAGCCCAGATAGTGTTGGATGTGTAAATATGTGCACAATGCCAAACATATAAACCAGTGTAGTGTGTCGTGTGTACGGCTGGCTGGACTGGCTGGACGAGCCCAGAGCTTTAATCACTTTTCTGCCCTGACCTGAAAAACCAAACGTGTGACAAAGAGAAACACAGACAACAATCGTCTGAAGCCATAACAACAGCTTCAGTAACCAGAATCACCCAGAATCCTGTTCAATGCGTTTATCAACAGGGTGTGAGACTTCATCAGGGCTTGAGGACTAAAGGAACTAAAGGAACCACAATGACCAACAAGTTCAATCAATATCTTTGTCTTTCTGTCATAATAGAGAGAGTGATACAGCAGTGAGTTTGATCATGAACAGTAGATTCATGCAGACAGAATGGAAGTCGCAGTCTTTATTTCTCTCTGCGTAAGTGTGTTAAACGTGTGTGTGTGTGTGTGTGTGTGTGTGTGTAATTGGTTCAGAGTCCTGAATGCAGTAGAAATATTTAAAAGAATACTGTACAGAGCAGAATATGGCCACTCTTACTACACATACATCTCAACATTTATTTAAATAATTCCATGTTCATGTCAAAGGGGGATTGACACTTTTAAAGGGAAGGGTTACCCTAAAATAAATCCTTCTGTCATCATTTACACGCGCATGCTGTTCAAATAAAGATGTTTTGAAGAACCTCGGACCCCATTGACTTTCACTATATGGACAGGAAACACTGAGATGTTTCTCAAATGGCACAGAAGAAAGAAAGTCATTCAGTTTTGAACAACATGAGGGAGAGTAAATGATGACAGAATGATTCATTTTCGGGAGAACTATCTCTTCAACAAATAACAGTGAATAACATGAATTCAACACACATTTCTGAACTGAATAATACGGATTCACATTAATACGCAAGAAAAGCAATAATGAGACAGGCGGCATTAAACGTGCTGTGTGTCGAATGTTTATAACGTACTGTCTCTGCTTTGAGAGCGTCAACATCACTGCTCTTTGCTGGCATATTGTGCAAACATACAGAAATCATAAATGATTGAGTGTGCGGTGTTGTTGAAACACTCTTTTGTTTTGGCTGTTATCACAATAACTGAAGCACATGTGTGTGACGAGAGACTGATCGTAAGATTAGAACAGATCAAGCGCTCGGAGGAGATCCTATAGCGGCGGGAATGTTTAAGGCTTCTGTGCTTTACCTTAAAATTAACAGATAAAATAACTGGCAGAGATGTTGGTGGTTTAGTTTTTGGTATGCTGTCCTACGAGTCTAAAACTGTCTGCAGGGACAGAACACATTTCCTCAAGATGAAAACAAGCAAAGGATCTTCTGATGGGGTTTGGGAACAGAATCCCTGAGCGCTACACATGTCCTGCAGATCCCAGATTCCCCAGCCATCCAGGCTAATGTCATGCATGTGTGCAGAATAACCCTAACCCTAACCCTACATGTGTGCAGAAGAACAGGCATTCTCCCAGAACAGATGAGTCTCGCCTCAGTGTAACTAGTGAGTTTGAGGAAGCTTTACTCACTTTTTCTCTTTTCCTCTGTGTTTCAGGGGACAAGATTTCAGACAGGAGACGAAGCTTCTGACCGACGAAGAGCAGCTGAAGAAACAACCCTAACCCTAGCCCATCATCAACAAATCATTGGCCCTAAACTCTATCCATCCGTTCACTTCATTCTGCCGATGAGGTTTCTTCACTTGGAATATCTCGCTATTAGTGTTACTCAATCTTAGTGCTGCATTTGACCACAACATTCTATTAAATAGACTAGAAAATTCTGTTGGCATTAGTGGAATTGCACTAGCATGGTTTAAATCATACTTATCTGACCATTATCAGTTTGTAGCAGTAAATGAAGAGATGTCTTATTGATCTAAAGTTCAGTATGGTGTACCACAAGGCTCAGTACTAAGACCGTTGCTGTTCACTCTGTACATGTTACCCTTAGGAGATATTATTAGGAAGCATGGCATTAGTTTTCACTGTTATGCTGATGATACTCAGCTCTATATTTCTTCACGCCCTGATGAAACTTACCAATCCACAAAATTAACAGAATGCATAGCTGATATAAAAAACTGGATGTCTAGTAATTTCCTACTACTAAATTCTGAAAAAACAGATTCTAATAATTGGACAAAAAACTTCCTCACGTAATAACGTAGAATACTGTCTAACACTTGATGCTGCTCTGTTAAGTCCTCGTCGTCGGTTAGGAACCTGTGTTTGTGTGTGTGTGTGTGTGTGTGTGTGCTCTTTGATATCAATCTTTCCTTTGAAAGTCACTTGTCTAGTATCTGTAAAACCGCATTTTTTTTCATCTTAAAAATATATCTAAATTACGTCATATGCTCTCAATGACAAATGCGTAACAGTTAGTTCATGCTTTCCTGACATCAAGGCTAGATTATTGTAATGCTCTTATGGGTGTGTGGCGAGCAGGACAAAGTCGAGGGACGTGAGAGAACGGCGCGAGGCCAGTGGCATGATTGATAATGAACGACACCTGCGCGACACACCGGTCTCGATCTTCCATGTCGTCGCTCCTCCTTTGGGCTTCCTCTCCTCCGTGAGAGATACGAGACCGGTGCGTCGCGCAGGTGTCGCTCATTATCAGTCACGCCACTGGCCTCTCGTTCTCTCACGTCCCTCGGCCTCGTCCGGGTTGCCACTGGGTGGTTGCCCTGCACACTTAATAAACAAACTACAGCTGGTCCAAAACGCAGCCGCTAGAGTTCTTACCAGAACCAGGAAGTATGACCATATTAGCCCGGTTCTGTCAACACTGCATTGGCTCCCTATTGAACATCGTATAAATTTTAAAATATTGCTGATTAATTATGAGTGCCACATTTGATCATTTTATTAACATTGTTGGCATGAAAAACACATATAAAGTACAATACATACAACAAAATATACACAGAAAGTGCAAACATTTCATTTCAATTTTGGGATCTATCTATCTATCTATCATTTGAATCACATGTCTTCAGAGCTCTTCTTCTTCTTCAGAGGTGCCATCAGAATCTGAGCCACCCTCTGTTCCTTTTGTTCCATGTTTGCGCACAAAGTCAGTCCTGCGTGAGCAAAAACTGTGAGCATGCCAGATGTTAATGGCTTTGGTTGGATCAAAGTCTTTGATGTCAGGTGAGCACAACTGGGTTTTAAGGAGGTCAGAGAGGGTCTCAGCTTTTAGGCGTGCGCGCCAGTCACTCTTTACCTGCTTCATAACACCGAACCCTCTTTCTCAGACAGCTGTAGTTGCAGGAGTGCATCAAAACGATCAAGGACATCAGGACAGCGATGGCTCAGCATTCTGTTGACAGTAGGCCAGGTCTTCTCAAAGGTTCCTGTAGCAGGGTGAGACAGACAATATGCATTATGCACTTGCAAACAATTATACGTTTTCAAATGCAACTTTAGTTATTAAAAGATGGCATCAAATTTGCATTGTGCCTTTTACAAATAACATTTACTCTGATTCTTGATATACAAAATATAACTGTCTCACAATATTAGACATTTCTATAGAGCTTGGGAAATTTTCAAGCACTCGTTTAAAAATGCAGCTGATAAAGTACATCAGTATGAGATTTTTTTTTTCTCAAACATCATTCTCCAAGTACCTTGGCTGAATCCTGCTGTGTACAGTTCAGTCTTGAGAAGTGTCCATTGATCAGGGATCAACTCCACATCCACTCCAGCAGACAGTGACAGAGGTCGGAAGTGATTAATGAGTTTGTTTACCTCTTCATCACCAAAATCTGAGAACTAAATGGAAAACATTAAAATAAAGTTAAGCAGTTGTCTCATCTGTGTCTATGGAAGCACTCTGAATCGTATTTAATTTAATACACTGTTTCTGAAACATGTAAATGGTAACGTTAATTCACTTACTCACACATCCATGCGAAGTCGATGAAAGGCCTGCCCTTTTTTCCGATGGCATGGCATTTCTTCAAGGCTCTCTTCAATACTACCTGTCTTGGCAGTTTTAATCCTTAGGCTCTCCTGATGACTTCGGGCATTCTTATGGTCCTTTACTGCCTCGACTTTAAAATGATTAGTTCCCACCACGAAATTGTTCGTTTAGTTTTTTTCTTTCGCGTACATGCGGCAATCCTGACAAAACATGACAACATTTTCGTGATCAAACACAAGCCATTTACGACCCGTCAGCCATTTGGCATTAAATTTTCTTCGTTTCTCTGTCTATATCTTCATCCCCTGCCTCGTTCCTCTTCTCACCCACAGAAGTCTGTCCCAACCACCGCTGCATTTAGTTTAATCTTAACTTTTTACTTTACTAGCTATCTCCCTCCTCTTTCATTCTATGCTCCCTGCTCTGGCTCTGTTCGTTCTTCTTCTTCCTTGTGTTTTCTGGTGGACGCTCCGTTCGTTTCCATGGTTTCTCGCGCTGGTTTCACTGCAAACTGCGTGCAGCCAATGAAACGACATATAAAACGTCATCACGTAGCATTACGGCACAGTGTTCATGGGAAATGTAGGAAGTACTGCCAGGGGGATAAATGACAGAGAACACAGCCTTATGTATCATGCATGTAATGCCTCATCACCGGCCAAACTGGCTAGTAAGTTTTTATGAACACCTGCCAAAATGAATTTTAACCCGCATTTGGCGGGTTGACGGGTGTTTAGAACCCTGATTATAGTCCTTCTCGTCTATTGCGATCTCAAAATTGTGGCCAGTTGATAATACCTAGAATATCAAAATCGACTGGATGATGCGACGGCAGCCATATTGCGCCAGAACGCCCACCACACACTAGCTTACTGGTGGAGAGGAGACAGAGTGATGAAGCCAATCAGTATATGGGGATGATTAGGAGGCCATGATGATGGACAGAGGCCAAGGGGCAAATTTGGCCAGGATGCCTGGGTTATTAATGAGCACAGAGAGTCAGGACCTCGGTTTAACGTCTCATCCGAAGGACGGTGCTCTTTGACAGTATAGTGTCCCAGTCACTATACTGGGGTGTTAGGGATAAACAGAGAGACTAATATTAGCGTAGACTAAAAACACATCTCTTTGGCTTAGCATACACATAACACATTATAGACTTCTATAATTCAATGTTAGGCTGCATAGTTTAAATCAGCCGGAACCGGGAACACTTCCCATAAATCCTGGACACACACACACACACACACACACACACACACACAGGACCTGCGCCTGGACACACACACACACACACACACACACACACACACACACACACAGGACCTGCGCCTGGACACACACACACACACACACACACACACACACACACACACAGGACCTGCGCCTGGACACACACAAACACAAACACACACACACACACACACACACACACACACACACAGGACCTGCGCCTGGACACACACACACACACACACACACACACAGGACCTGCGCCTGGACACACACACACACACACACACACACACAGGACCTGCGCCTGGACACACACACACACACACACACACACACACACACACACACACACACACACACAGGACCTGCGCCTGGACACGACGACAACGCAGTCCTGAAGTGTCACTAGTCTCTCCTTTGAAGGCCTCCTTCCCTTTACCTCTGTACAGATAAACGTTGTCGGGATAATCGCGGAAGCGATAAAAAATTCTGTATTATAAATTTTTCAAGGCTTGTCCATCGGAACCTATTTCATAGTTTGCGTTCTGTGTGAATGAGCGGCCGAAACGCATTAAGGGCTTTCTGTTAGAACGGTGTGTGTTAGCGGCCGCTAAGTTAATAATGATCTCTGTGACTGAAGTGAATCAATCAAAACTAACTTTATCTGGACAATAACTCTATTCTAGATCTGCTGGAAAGCCTGAACAATCTCTGTTACTGTAATCTCCTATTATCACTATAAAGCTGCTGTGAAACATCTATATTGTTAAAAGTGCTGTATAAAGGAAGGTGACTTGACTAATGTTACTAGTTTAGTGTGTGTTTTTTTGTTGCATTTACTTGATGCTTTTATCCAAAGTGACCAGATGAATGAGATTCTAATGTTCTCTAGTCTGTTTCCTGAACAAAGAAAAACAATAAAAAGCTTTCTGTTTTCTGAATAATGACTGGAATTCTCTTCATTTCACCATAACAGAATTACAGCGATTAACAGACTCTCCAGACCGAGGAAGGGTTTGTTGAAATTAATGAAGCAGAATTGCTGTCTGGTCACCATAAACTTACAAACACGTACAAACTCCTGTTTTCTTCTTTAGAACACACAGGATTTTTGAAGAATTGATCCTGGAATAATCAGTGGGGTCTAAAAGTTTCAAGTGCCAAAAAGAACATGAATGTAAAACTGATGCATACATTTCCAGTGGTTTAACCCGAGTCTTCTGAAGTGCAGTTTACTCTCAAAGCAACTCATATACTGAACCTGTCAAAAGAGGATTTCTAACCCTTTTGGAAGAGTCTCTTCTGCTCACTGAGGCTGGATTCATTTGATCAAAAATACAGTAAAAACTGTGAAATAATATGCCAATGTATAAAAGTTGTTTCTATGTGAACATATAGTAAAGAGTAATTTATTTCTAATTTAACTTTACATTCATCCAAGAATCCTGAAAAAAAGAGATGTTACTATATATTCCCATAGAAAACAGCTGTTTTAAATTGTAATAATTTTGTTATTTTTTCAATAACATTGTAATAACTGTAGTTTTAATCAAATAAATGCAGCTTTGATGAGCAGAAGAGACTCTTTCAGGAACAATAAAAAATATGAATGTTTCCTAAGAATCCTAACTTTTGACTGGTCCTACCGTATATATGCAGACCCTTGTGGAAAAAAACACATTTAAAAAAATAATAAATGCTTTAATGTCATTTCTATTGAAACTCGTATGTCATATATTTAAACATATGAATTAGTTTGTTGATTGGTTGGTTGATTAGGACAGTTTTTCCAAGTCCTCTCATTGATTCCAGTTTAGAACATTTAACATATAGTAACTTTAAATGTAATATTGAATATTACACCCCCTACAAATAAGAAGTTTATTTAAGTGTGGTGTTAGTATACTTCTTTTAAACTAATAAGACGGTATACTTTCAGTCTACTTTTTATGTACTTATGTACTTCTTATGTACAGAAATATATTAAAATTGCACTTAGAATACTTGACTTATACTGACAGAAGAAGAATATCTAGCCAACACTTGTACTCAATCTTTTGATCCAGATATTCTTAAAAGTATAATGAAGTGGCTTGTAATTGTGTTTACTCTTTTGATTAAGATGTCTATTAAATACTTTTTTCACATATTTTCTGTCATAAACTTACACTGTTTGAAAATATTGATTTATAAAGAAAACTACTAAACTAATAGTTTACATATACTTCAAAGTGTACTTTCATAAACTATAAAATGAGCAACAAGTATTGGACTAGTAAACTATTAGTATACTCACTTTTGCAATCACCTTGTTATGTTGTAGTTTGGTGGCAGAAACGAGCTTTCATACTTTAACAGGATGTAGAAACTAAACTGGAAAAATTTTCACTCAGAAAAAAATGGTAAATGAATTACAAAGATATGTCAAGTAACACAGTGAATTAAACATGAAGTTTTGAAGTAGACTAAAATGGTGTTTTCCAATAATCTTATTTACTTTATAAATGTGTTTATTTAGTTTATTCATATATGTTCATATGTGTGTCTTATTCACATATATCTTCACACTTTCTGTGTACTGGAAGCTTCTTCTGTCAGCAAATCCAATTCCCTGTGTGAGTGTGTGTGCGTGTGTGTGTGTGTGTGTCCATACATAAACATAAACATGTCAACAAATCTGATTCTTGTTTGTGATGATGTTCAGTCACATGACCGATCCCTTCAGTTCTTTCAAAACTTTCATCATGGCAAAAATAAAAAAAACTGTCTCAAGAAACCATGAGCACAAGCAGCAGCAAATAAATTCATTTTGTTTTTTATTACAAATAAATATTTACATTATATTTACAGTGAACAACCCCATCCCATACTCGAACAAACAGCTTCATTTGATACATGGAGTGTGTGTGTGTGTGTGTGTATGAGTATATATCTGAACCCCCTTGACATGAGCACATAACGGAACCTGTCCAATTCACATTACAAGAGTTCAGAAACTGTACAAGTGGAAGCAAAGACACAATCATCTCCGGAGGATCCGTGTGTGTCCGTGTGTGTCCCGCGTGATGGGTTTCAGAGGAAAACAGCCGATATCCAGAAGAAGGAGGAACGGCAGGGAGGATCCCTGAGGAATGAGGTACGAGGTTCATTGTCCATGAGTGTGTGTGTGTGTGTGTTCTCAGAGAGGACACATGACCTGTGGGCCGGAGCTGCTGGTCACCAGCTCAGTGTATGTGCAGAGCGGCTCCTCGGGGGTCAGTTCTGTGTAGAGACGCAACTCCAGCTCTTCTCCTGCACAAACATGAGGAACACTGGTGAGTCTGAGCTCCTCACAACACGTGCTGAAGCTCTGCTAACTGCTCCTGCTTTCTGTCATTTACCTGAACTTACACTCCACTGGCTCTCTGGACTCAAAGACTCAGTTGTGCCTACTTCATTGCCCAGGAACCCCTTTCCAAAGACGCCGCCTTGAAGCCACTGTGAACTGTCACGTTCCAGTTGCCGTGAGAGCTGCAAGAGCAAAGCACACTGGTGAGTGACTGGCTTCTGATTACTGTCAATCACATCTGGCCAATAACAGGCGCTAAAGCGGGGTGTCCCTGCCAATGAACAAGCACAATGAACACAGGAGATCTGACACTCACCTCGATGATGGCTTCGTAATCCTCCAGGTCTGAGGGATGGAGAGATGAGGGATGGAGGGATGGAGAGATGGAGAGATGGAGAGACGAGAGAACAGTAAATACCAGCTCATGTGTTTAGAGGAACAGTCTGATCTCAGAGAGAGCTTGTTACCTGTCGAGCGCATGGGCGACAACTGGAACTTGCTGGTGTAGAAGCCACTGGAGCTGTCTGGCCCGATCACCTCCTCACACACACTCGTCTCACACACACTCGTCTCACACACACTTGTCTCACACATGGGGATATCAGTGTCCATCGCGGAGCTGGGGGAGTCTGCTGGAAAACAGAGGAGCGGGGATGAGTACTGAAGCTCACACACTCTCAGCTCACACACTCACACACTCTCAGCTCACACACTCATCTCACACTCGTCTCACACTTGTCTCAGCTCACACACTCGTCTCACTCTCGTCTCACACTCCTCTCAGCTCACACACTCGTCTTACACTCGTCTTAGACTTGTCTCACACTCCTCTCAGCTCACACACTCGTCTCACTCTCGTCTCACACTCGTCTCACACTTGTCTCACACTCCTCTCAGCTCACAGATTTGTCTCACACTCGTCTCACACTTGTCTCACACTTCTCACACTCCTCTCAGCTCACACACTCGTCTCACACTCGTCTCAGCTCACACACTCGTCTCACACTCGTCTCAGCTCACACACTCGTCTCATACTCGTCTCACACTCGTCTCAGCTCACACACTCGTCTCACACTCGTCTCAGCTCACACTCCTCTCAGCTCACACACTCGTCTCACACTCGTCTCAGCTCACACACTCGTCTCACACTTCTCACACTCCTCTCAGCTCACACACTCGTCTCACACTCGTTTCACACTCAGTGTAGCGTCTCTTACTGAGGATTGTGCTGTCGATGGTGGGTTCCTGCATCTCATCTGCGCTTACTTCTTCCTTCTTAACATGTGAAGATGCAGCCTGAGGGACACACACACACACACACAGGTTCAGTGGACAGTCGGACAGCACAGTACAGGTTCACTAGCGCTCGAGACTCGGCTCACCTTCGTCCGCCTCCGGCTGTCTCGGCTCTTGGGTCTCTTGTCCTTCTTCTTGCAGACTGCGGGCAGCATCCGGTACACCCTCACCGCGCCGCAGCCCTTGTTCACGCTCCGGTCTTTCACCTCCTCGATGTCTGGCAGAGAGTTCATCGCACACCGGAAGTTTGCTTTCCACGTCTTGGGGTCCGGAGAGGTGTGGCCCTCCCTGAATTTACCTGAGGAACACAACCACAGCGGCGTGAGTACACGGATCTCAGCGTGTGTGTGTGAGTGAGTGAGTGTGTGTGTGTGTGTGTGTGTGTGTGAGTGAGTGTGTGAGTGTGTGTGTGTGTGTGTGTGTGTGTATGTGTGTGTGTGTGTGTGTGTGTGTGCGCGCTCACCTGTGTGGATGGCCCACTGCTTGAACAGACACGCGTCTTTGTCCATCTCCCAGCCGTGGCGAGCGGCGTGTTTCCACGGGATGGAGAACATCTTCTCCTCCTGAAAGCATTAATCCATGAGAACGCTGCTGATATCTAGATGTTTAGTGTAGCGCTGTCTCACACTGCTTTACCTTGTTGACCCACATGAGTCCAGCGATGCTGTTGGAGTCGATCCGGCTCTCCAGCCAGGGACGCATGCGCATTCTGGACACAGGCATGTTTTCTGCAGCAGAACACAAGAGAATCTCACACACTGCTCACACACACTGCTCACACACACTGCTCTCACACACTGCTCACAGGCGCTGGGTGCGCGCGCACGAGTTCATGACCAGGAAACATGCGCTTTGATTATACTCTGACAAATTTCACTGTGCAAAATTCGGAATATATATGTATATATTTTTTTTGTACAAGCTATTTTTTGTAAATGCATATAGATCTAAGCAAATTGAGAAGGTTACTTTTAATGCTATTGTTGTTGTTTTGCAACATTGTTGCGGCGTGTTGAACATTCCCTTTAACTTGTATTAATTACTAGCAAATAGAAATCTAAATAATCAGAATATAACTTAATTTAATTTTACAGTAATTTGTCTCATAAACATTTCCAAGCAACTGCAATAAATTCAATAAAAAGTTTGACATTATCATAGACACTTACAGTGTATTCCGATGTTGTATCCAAATCAGAGAAATGCAAAAAAAGTATGTCCTGTAAAGGCGTCAATCCACTCTGTGAACTACAGATCGAGTTCAGTCTTGAGAAGCTCTCGTTTACTGTACAGAAGGAAGGCGCGCGCCGCTTATTTATATTGCCGTGTGGGGAAAAATCCCTCGCGCTGACACACACACTGAGCTCGCGCATGCGCAGAGGGAGCCAGCCGCTATCCAGCGCAGACAGGCTGATTTCCGAGAAATCATGCAGTTATGAGATAGACGAACTGAGTGCGGAAGACATTTGAGTTTGGATAAACATACACACACACGCCCTCGACATACCATACCACAACACACACACACACACACACACACACACACACACACACACACACACACACACACACACACACACACACATTATATTGCCACGGTAATCAGCAATTAATTACGGCCATTCACAGTGCACCTCCTGGGCTGAGAGAAAATGTACATAGAGATTTATAATTATACGTATTATATCAATGTATCTCATTTATGCAATGAATCGGTCACCAGCAACAACGTTTATGCATGAAGGCATTTACCCATAATTGTGAATGTAAAAAAACGTTCGGCTATTTGTTTAACCCGACATTATTAAGTGAGTGTGAATAAAGGCCGATAATGAATGTGTGTTCTCCCGACAGGTGAGTTATATGAGAGTAGTAGTGTGAAACACACGAGTGCCAGAGAGTTCAGTCCGTGAGAAGTCAGAGGTTTTCCGGGAAACTGAGTGTGTTTGCGCCGGGAGAGGGCGCGCGCGAGCGTGCAGAAGCGCGTTACTGTAAGAGCAGCGTTTCAAAGAAACAGAGCAGGTTTATGTGTTTTGAAATATGACAGTCCTGGAATACCATGCATGAGGCATGAGCTTTGTTATTTTAAGTTTCGATATTTCTATTCATGCTCAGGGAATGAGATTGACAGCCTAAAGATAATGATCACAATGATCGAGTGTTGCGTTTGCTGAAAGTGTGTATGTGTGTTTTTGTTTGTTTGCTTGTTGAATCTGTTTGTTGACAGCTGATCTAACCCAAATATAGTCCAGCTCAGTCTCCAGCTCAAATCCTGCGAGATGCGTTCAAACAGAAGACTGTAGTGGACTCGACATGTTAAACTGCTGGTTTTACTACTTTAAAACCAGTTGAAACGCAATGCTCACGACAGTGCAGAACTAGCGAGACTGTTATCAAAGAGAAATGTGTACAGATAGACCCACAATAACACGGTAATATAATGTTTTATTTTTTATAAATGCCAGGAAGCAGAACAATACAAAACAAAAATAAAATACAAAGTAAATAATGTAAAATAAAATAAAACCGTTTCAGAGTACAAGAACATGTTTCATAACAAACAACAGAAAAGGTACTTTATACTAATTGCCTTTTTACTTGTGCAATTACACAAAACAGGACAATAAAGTCTAAAATTATTTTTCAAGCAAAAAAAAAAATAGGTTTGGAGTCAGACCATTTCATTTTATAAATGTGAAACTTTCCCATTAATATTAACAATTGTATGTAGTATGCCTTATCTTTTTCAATCCTATGATCACTGAAGTGTATCATTATGTCAAATCCACTCAGCTGCAAATCAATGTTAAATGTTTTCTTAATTAAACGCCCCACATAAATCCAAATTGTTTTTGTATGCAATGGAAAGATACATTATTATTATTTTTTTAATGGCAGTTAAATACAGATATAGAATACACTACTGTGTGAGTAATATGCGCGCTCCCTCTTCAGCTCAGCATGTGACGTAATGAGCATGTGACGTGATGGGGCGTGTCCTGTCCGAGGGTGGAGGCGGGGTTTTCCTGCGGAGTTTCTGTTCTGTGGATTCCTGGGTTTTCCCGAGGATCGTCCAGTGATATTCCCCTGGAAACCCGAAACCAGATCCTTAGATCGTCACATATGAAACCCGTTGGAGTCTGACATCAACCTCTGTTAGATCCGATCGCTGTGTGTGACATGCTGAAACATGCTCTCTCTCTCTCTATCTCTCTCTCTCTTTTCACTGTTTCTTATTTTGTTTCTTATTGGAGCGTTTATTTTTAAGACTTCAAGGAATTTTAGCAGGTTTCAAAGTTGTATTTTCTAATGTTGGATTTATTTGTGGCTTAAATAATGGAGAGAAAATAGAAGAAAGGGACAAGAAGGAAAAAAATAGAAGGAAAGGAAGGTACTTTTAGGAGTTTAGTGAAAGTAAGACATGAGATTTTGTTCTAGAAGTTAATGAAGAACATTGAGGGTTTTAAAGATTATGATGATGATGTGTACTGTTATAGATGAAGAATTATTTTAAACATTTTTCAAAATTAAATTTTTATATTGAATAAAAAAAATTGGGGGGGGATGTTGGTGTTGAGTGGTTTTTAGCTATGATGTTATGTATGGATTGTTTTTTAAAAATTAAAAAAAAAAGTAGCTTTAAACTTTAAAATAAAACTATTTCTCTCACTTTCTCTCTCTGTCTTATATCAGGTCACATTGACTATGCATAAAAATGACAGCGAGATTCCAAAAAGGCTGAAGTTTTAAGAAAGCTGAGGCTTGCTTGCATTTCTTCTTTTAGTGATCACAAATCGTACAGTTTTCCACAATTGCTAAGACACTAAACCCCTTTTTCTGAACCAATTTATCAATGGCCTAAACCTATTTGTCGAATAAATAACTCTTTCAGCAAAACCTTATTCGTTCAAGCAGTTAGACACTGTTTGGAAATCTCATGCACTCTTATTGCAAAACTCTAATCACATTCTCACATTCTCACTCACTAAAACACATTTCGCACTGTGATGCACTAGTGTTGCAAAACACTAAAACACAACTAAAACAGTTGTTATCGTTTACACACAACAACTCAAAATTGTTCAGACTTGTTTCTAATGATTGGATCAAATCAACTGTATGAAACATGAGCCAGGAAGAGCATGTGTAAGAGGAGGAAGAGGATGTGTAAAAGTAGGAAGAGTAAGTCAAGTCAAGTCTCCTTCATTTATACAGCGCTTTTAACAATATGGACTGTTTCAAAGCAGCTTTACAGTGATAATAGGAAATTACAGTAACAGAGATGGTTTTGGCTTTACAGCAGCTCTAGAATAAAGTTATTGTTCAGCTATTGATTAGTTATTGTAAGCTATCGTAAAGTTATTGTAAGTTATTGATTCACTTCCGTCGCAACGATCATTAGTTATTAACTTAAGGGCCGCTAACACGACACCATTCTAACAGAAAATTCTTTAATGCGATCCGGCCGCTCATTTGCATAAAACAGTGCCTGGTGGCTCTGAGAATTTATCGCTTCTGCGTAGCCACGTGAATTGGAATTATCCCGACAACGTTTTATCAGTACAGAGGTAAAGGGAAGGAGGCCTTCACAAGGGAGAGACTAGTGACACTTCAGGACTGCGTTGTCATCGTGTCCAGGCGCAGGTCTTTCATCAGATCCGGATACGGCCTGGATCCGGCGGACTGCGGTCAACCTCGGATTAAACAGAGAGACAAATATTAGCGTAGACGCCATCCTTCTTATGATGTAACGAGTACATCAGGATTTATGGGAAATGTTCATGGTTCCGGTTGATCTAAACTATGCAGCCTAACATTGAATTATAGAAGTCTATAATGTGTTATGTGTATGCTAAGCCAAAGAGATGTGTTTTTAGGCTAGATTTGAACTGACAAACTGTGTCTGCTTCCCGGACAATGTTAGGAAGATTGTTCCAAAGTTTTGGTGCTAAATAGGAAAAGGATCTACCGCCAGCAGTCGATTTTGATATTCTAGGTATTATCAACTGGCCGGAATTTTGAGATCGCAATAGACGTGACGGACTTTAATGCGTTAAGAGCTCACTCAAGTACTAGGGAGCTAAACCATTTAGTGCTTTGTAAGTAATCAGCAATATTTTTTAAAAAATGTATACGATGTTTATTTGGGACTTTTTAGCGTTTTGGACCAGCTGTAGTTTGTTTATTAAGCGTGCAGGGCAACCACCCATAATAGCATTACGTGACTTTCAAATGAAAGAGAAATGTGTAAGAGGAGGAAGAGGATGTGTAAGAGGAGGAAGAGAATGTGTAAGAGCAGATGAGAATGTGTAAGAGGAGGAAGATAATGTGTAAGAGGAGGAAGAGAATGTGTAAGAGGAAGAGTATTTGTAAGAGGAGGAAGAAGATGAGTAAGAATAATAGTAAAAAGGAGGAAGAGTATTTGTAAGAGGAGGAAGAAGATGAGTAAGAGGATGAGCATGAGTAAGAGGAGGAAGAGTATTTGTAAAATGAGATAGAGTATTTGTAAGAGGAGGATGAGTATTTGTAAGAGGAGAAAGAGTATGAGTAAAAGGAGGAAGAGGATGAGGAAGAGGAGGAAGAGTATTTGTAAGAGGAGGAATAAAATGTGTAAGAGGAAGAGTATGAATAAGAGGCGGAATAGGATTTGTAAGAGGGGGAAGAGGATGTGTAAGAGGAGGAAAATAATGTGTAAGAGGAGGAAGAGTATGAGTAGGAGGAAAAAGAGAATGTGTAAGAAGAGGAAGAGTATGTGTAAGAGGAAGAGAATGTGTGAGAGGAAGAAGAGTATGTGTAAGAGGAAGAAGAGTATGAGTAAGAGGAGGAAGAGGATTTGTAAGAGGATGAAGAATGTGAGTAAGAGGAGGAAGAGTATGAGTAAAAAGGAGAACGTAGATAAGTGAGAGGAGGAAGAGTATGTGTAATAGGAGGAATAGTATGAGTAAGAAAAAGAACAGTATTTGTAAGAGGAGGATGAGTATGAGTAAGAAGAGAAAGAGTTTGACTAAGAGGAGGAAGTGTATGTGTAAGAGGAAGAACATGAAGAGTAAGAGGAGGAAGACAATGAGTAAGAGGAGGGAGAAGCTGAGTAAGAGGAGGAAAAGTATGTGTAAGAGGAGGATGAGAATTAGTAAAACGATAAAGAGAATGTGTAAGAGGAAGAAGAATATTAGTAAAAAGGAGGCAGAGAATATGTAAGAGGAGGAATAAGATGAGTAAGAGGAGGATGAGTAAGAGTATGAGTAAGAAGAGTAAGAGTATGAGTACAAGAGGAAGAGGTATGTGTGAGAGGAGGAAGAGTATGTGTAAGAGGATGATTATTTGAAAGAGGAGGAAGAGTATGTGTAAGAGGAAGAAGAGTATGAGTAAAAGGAGGATGAGTATGAGTAAAAGGAGGAAGAGGATGTGCAAGAGGAGGAAGTGAAAGAGGAGGAGGAGGATGAGTAAGGAGGAAGAGAATGAGTAAGAGAAGGAAGACTATGTGTAAGAGGAAGAAGAATATGAGGAAGATGAGGAAGAGGATGAGTAAGAGGAATAAGAGTATGAGTAAGAGGAAGAGTATGTGTGAGAGGAGGAAGAGTATGTGTAAGAGGAAGAAGAGTATGAGTAAGAGGAGGAAGAGTATTTGTAAGAGAATGAAGAATGTGAGGAAGAGGAAAAGGATTTGAAAGAGGAGGAAGAGGATGTGAAAGAGGAGGAAGAGGATGAGTATAAATAGAAAGAGAATATGTCAGAGGATGAAGAATGTGAGGAAGAGGAGGAAGAGGGTTTGAAAGAGAAGGAAGAGGATGTGTAAGAGGAAGAAGAGTAGGATTAAGAGGAGGACAAGTATTTGTAAGAGGAAAAGGATGCGTAAAAGGAGGAAGAGAATGTGTCAGAGGAGGAAGAGGATGTGGAAGAGGAGGAATAGTATATGGAAAAAGAGGAAGATAATTTGTAAGAGGAGGAAGAGTTTTTGTAAGAGGAGGAAGGGTATGTGTAAGAGGAAGGAGAGGATGTGAAAGAGAAGGAAGAATATGTGTGAGAGGAGGAAGAAAAGGAAGTGTATGGGTAAGAACAGGAAGAGTATGTGCAAGACGAAAAAAGTATGTGTAAGAGGAGGAAGAGTGTGTGTGAGAAGAGTAAGAGGATGAATAAGAGGAGTAAGAGTATGTGAAAGAGGAGGAAGAGTATGTGTGAAAGGAGGAAGAGGAGGAAGTGTAAGATTAAGAGGAGTCAGAGTATGTGTTAGAGAAGGAAGAGGATGAGGAAGAGGAAGCATATGTATAAGAGAAGGAATAGTATGAGTAAGAATAAAAATAATGAATAAAAGGAGGATGATTATGTGTATGAGCAGGAAGAGTATGTCTAAGTGGAGAAAGAGGATGTGTAAGAGGAGGAAGAGTATGTGAATGAGGAAGAGTATGTGTGAGAGGAGGAAGACGAGGAAGTGTATGAGCAAGAGTAAGAGTATGAGTAAGAGGAGTAAGAGTATGAGTAAGAGTATGAGTAAGAGGAGAAAGAGTGTGAGTAAGAGGAGGAAGAAAATGAGTAAGAGGAGTAAGAGTATGTGTAAGAGGAAGAGCATGAGTAAGAGGAGTAAGGGTATGTGTAAGAGGAGGAAGAGTATGTTTAAGAGGGGGAAGAGTATGAGGAAGAGGAGGAAGAGGAAGCGGAGGAAGTTTATGTGTAAGAGGAGAAAGAATATGAGTAAGAGGAGGAAGAGTATGAGTAAGAATGAGTATGAGTATGTGAAAGAGGAGGAAGAGGAGGAAGTGTATGTGTAGGAGGAGGAAGAGTATGAGTAACAGGTTTTTTAAGTGTGTATCATGGTCCTGGCCACGGAGGCCGGTCCCAAGCCGACCGTGTCTCACACGCCAACGCATCCAAATCCAGTGTTCCCAAGTCCGAGTCTGATTGTCCTGTAAATGATCCCTTTATCCACGGTGCTCCCTGTGATGACAAGCACCATCCTGTGTGTTTGTGCCACACACACTTCTCCAGAGGCAGAGACCGCTTATTAAGTCATTGTGCGCCATCATGTTACAGGCATACTGGATGCCAATGAACGCCCTGAGCTCTACAGTCAGCTGCTGCTCCACGTCTCATATTCTGAGCTACTCCTCCACGTCTCATAGTCTCAGCTACTGCTCCACGTCTCATGGTCTCAGATACTGCTCCACGTCTCATGGTCTCAGATACTGCTCCACGTCTCATATTGTCAGCTACTCCTCCGCGTCTCATAGTCTCAGCTACTTCTCCACGTCTCATGGTCTCAGATACTGCTCCACGTCTCATATTCTCAGCTACTTCTTCACGTTTCATAGTCTCAGCTACTGCTCTATGTGTCATAGTCTCAGCTACTGCTACACGTCTCATGGTCTCAGATACTGCTCCACGTCTCATATTGTCAGCTACTCCTCCACCTCTCATAGTCCCAGCTACTCCTCCATGTCTCATAGTCTCAGCTACTCCTCCACGTCTCATATTGTCAGCTACTCCTCCACGTCTCATAGTCTCAGCCACTCCTCCACGTCTCATAGTCTCAGATACTCCTCCACATCTCATAGTCTCAGCTACTGCTCCACGTCTCATGGTCTCAGATACTGCTCCACGTCTCATATTCTCAGCTACTTCTTCACGTCTCATAGTCTCAGCTACTGCTCTATGTGTCATAGTCTCAGCTACTGCTACACGTCTGATGGTCTCAGATACTGCTCCACGTCTCATATTGTCAGCTACTCCTCCACGTCTCATAGTCTCAGATACTCCTCCACGTCTCATAGTCTCAGATACTGCTCCACGTCTCATATTGTCAGCTACTCCTCCACGTCTCATAATCTCAGCTACTCCTCCACGTCTCATAGTCTCAGCTACTCCTCCACGCCTCATAGTATCAGCTACTCCTCCACGTCTCATAGTCTCAGCTACTGCTCCACGTCTCATAGTAGTCTCAGCTACTGCTCCACATCTCATAGTCTCAGCTACTGCTCCACGTCTCATAGTCTCAGCTACTGCTCCACGTCTCATAGTAGTCTCAACTATTGCTCCACGTCTCATGGTCTCAGCTACTACTGCTTTTGGGTTCTGGCTGCTGCTGGGTTGGTTTGCGTCTGTAAGCCTTGTATATCTTTCTGTTTTGAATCATTATTTACTAGCATTTCCTGTTGTTTATACTGCTAAATATAATTTACTCAGTATCACATATTAACTTTACATCGCTAGCTTCAATCTAAATCGTTGCTAGCACAACACGCTAGTAATTCGCTAGCCTGTTAGCATGTCATCAGTGCGCTCATTTATTTATTTATTTTGCTCGCGCCTTTTACTAATCCATCAAACATCTGATGTGAGTATCAGTCAGTCAAACAAACACAGTAGGTCATGTCATCTTCTCCTCTTATTGTCACTTGCACTTCATGTAACATGTATAGCATAGCCTTCTCCGTCTGCACAGGATTTACATGTGACAAATGCAGGGAGATAGTCAGGCTGACGGAGAAGATTTCACATTTCAGAACTAGAGACATGCATCCAAACTTTAATTGAGGTTAATTGTAAGAGTGCAAGGACTTTAGATACTACTGTGGATACGATTCGCTTAGAGAACACTGAACATTGTTCGGTTCTGGCTGTAGTAGAGCCCATGCAGTAGGGCAATTGGATGACGGTGAGACGGTGTAGTCACGGGAAAAAACACTGCTGTTAGGGTTACACCATCAAACAGATTATCCCTACTCAGTGAAACACCCACTGAGAATCCTGCTGAATGTGCCCTATTTATTGGCGATTCTATTACACGGAACGTGAAAATAGAGACACCAGCCACCATAGTCACATGTTTGCCGGGAGCCAAAGCGCCTGACATCAAAGCAAATTTAAAAGTGCTGGCTAATGCTAATCATAAATTCTCTAAGATTATAATTCACGTCGGCACTAATGATGTTCGACTTCGCCAGTCAGAGATCACTAAAATTAACGTTTAAAAATGTCACGGTTCACGGACTCACTGTCTCGCCGCTGTCATATGTCAGTGTTTAATGTGTTACGTGTGGGCGTGGCTCATTAGCGTGGCTGATGAGCGGATCAGCACCAGCAGTCTCCCATTTAGTCGGCTATTTATTGTGTGTGTTTTGGTCTTGTCTTTGTCAGATTCTTGTGAGGCTTTCTATGGGCTTGAGCTCTCAGGTTTTCTCCGTTTCTCCTCGAGTACCAGTTCTTGTTTTTCCGTGTTCCGGATTTCGGTGTGCCGTTCTGGATTCTGCCTGGTTCCTGCTGCCCATTGCTGTCCCTGCGTTGCCAGTGATTCCGCCTGCTCAGTCTTCTACTTCTGACATCATTCCTGTTTTCTGTGCAATTCTAATAAACTGCTGTTATTTCGCAACTGGATTCTATTGCTTTCTTCAGTGAGTGACAAAAAAGGTGTGTGAATTCGCAAGTACGATGTCAGGCACTGTAATTTGCTCTGGCCCCCTTCCTGTTCGAAGGAGTGATGAGATAGTTAGCAGACTGTCTTCACTCAATGGCTGGCTGTCTAAGTGGTGCCTGCAAAATAATATAGAATTCATAGACAATTGGAAAAGTTTTTGGGGCAGACCTGAGCTGTTGAAAAGAGATGGCAGTCATCCCTCCTGGGATGGTATAGAGCTCAAACATAGAGCTCAAACATGACAATCTGTGGCTCAGGTCAGGAAGCAGACAAACTGGCTAAACCGACCGTCTGCTAGCTGTCTCACGTCACTGAGGTCAGATAAATCCCATCACATAGAGACTCTTTCACCAAGATATCATCACATAGAGACTGTGTCTGTTCCCCGAATTAGGAAATACAAAAAACTTCCAAACCCATCTAAGGGTAAAATTTTAATTGATGTTCAACAAATAAAAAACAGAAATAATACAAATGAACAAATGATAAAGCTCGGGTTGCTGAAAATTCAATCCCTTACTTCAAAAGCACTTATTGTTAACGATATGATTACAGACTTTAACCTAGATGTGCTGTGTTTGACAGAAACCTGGCTAAAACCAAACAATTACATTACTTTAAATGAGTCCACCCCCCAAGATTACGGTTATAAATATGAATCTCGTATGAAAGGCAAAGGGGGAGGTGTTGCTGTAATTTATAGTAATATTTTCAGAATTACTAAGAAGTCTAGTTTTAAATATAATTAGTTTGAAGTGTTGGTGCTTAATGTAACAATATCTAGTGTAAATGATAAATCACATTTGATATTTGTGCTGGCTACTGTATACAGGCCACCAGGGAACCATACAGACTTTATCAAAGAATTTTCTGACTTTCTATCAGAGTTAGTACTGGCTGCAGATAAAGTCCTAATTGTTGGTGATTTTAATATACATGTAGATAACGAAAAAGATGTATTGGGATTGGCATTTAAAGACATTCTTAACTCTATTGGAGTTAGACAACGCGTGTCAGGACCTACTCATTGTCGTAATCATACTCTAGATTTAATATTATCACATGGAATCAATGTTGATGCCGTTAAATTTCTGCAGCAGAGCGATGACATCTCAGATCACTATCTAGTCTCGTGTAAACTTCATTTAGGCAAGGCTGCAAAGCCGACTCCGTATTACAAATATGTTAGACCTATCACTTCTGCCACTAAAGATTGCTTTATTAATAATCTTCCTGATCAGTTTCATTATCTCAGCATCCCAGATAGCTTAGAAGAACTCGATATTGCGACAGAAACTATTAACACTCTCTTTTCTAGCACTTTAGACACAGTTGCTTCTTTGTGCTTAAAGAAGATTAAAGAAAATAGTCCAACGCCGTGGTACAACGAGCACACTCAGGCCCTTAAGAGAGCAGTCAGAAAAATGGAGCAAAACTGGAAGAAAACAAAACCAGAGGTATTTCGCCTTTCATGGAAAGAGAGCACGATTGCATACAGAGAGCTAGATCAGCTTATTTTTCAACCCTATTAGAAGAAAATAAACAAAACCCTAGGTATTTATTTGAAACCGTGGCTAAACTAACAAAAAATAAAGCTTCAAGCCCAGACATTTCCAAGCAGCACAGCAGTAATGACTTTTTTACTTACAAGATTGATAATATCAGGGAGAAAATTATAACTATGCAACCGTCTACTACAGTATCGCATCAGACAGCGCAGTGTAGTCTCACTGATGAAAAATTCAGTTCATTCACTGCTATAGGAGAGGAAGAATTTTATAAACTTGTTAAATCATCTAAATCGACAACATGTATGTTAGACCCTATACCGACTAAACTATTGAAAGAGATGCTTCCAGAGGTCATAGATCCTCTTCTCAATATCATTCATTCATTTTGTCATTAGGATACGTACCAAAAACTTTTAAGCTGGCTATAATTAAACCGCTTTTTAAAAAAACGCAACTTGATCCTACAGAATTAGTCAATTACAGGCCGATCTCGAATCTACCTTTTCTGTCAAAGATACTAGAAAAGGCAGTATCCTCACAACTATGTTCCTTTTTAGAAAGAAATTGTATCTGTGAGAATTTTCAATCAGGGATTTAGACCGTACCATAGTACTGAGACAGCTCTCATCAGAGTCACAAATGATTTGCTCTTATCATCCGATCGTGGTTGTATCTCTCTATTAGTGCTACTCGCTCTTAGTGGTGCATTTGACACTATCGACCACAACATTCTTTTAAATAGACTCAAAAATTATGTTGGCATTAGTGGAATTGCACTAGCATGGTCTAAATCATACTTATCTGACCGTTATCAGTTTGTAGCAGTAAATGAAGAGATGTCTTATCGGTCAAAAGTTCAGTATGGTGTACCACAAGGCTCAGTACTAGGACCGTTGCTGTTCACTCTGTACATGTTACCCTTAGGAGATATTATTAGGAAGCATGGCATTAGTTTTCACTGTTATGCTGATGATACTCAGCTCTATATTTCTTCACGCCCTGACAAAACTTACCAATCCACAAAATTAACAGAATGCATAGCTGATATAAAAAACTGGATGACTAGTAATTTCCTACTACTTAACTCTGAAAAAACAGAGATTCTAATTATTGGACAAAAAACTTCCTCACGTAATAACCTAGAATACTGTCTAACACTTGATGGCTGCTCTGTTAAGTCCTCGTCGTCGGTTAGGAACCTGTGTGTGTGTGTGCTCTTTGATACCAATCTTTCATTTGAAAGTCACGTGTCTAGAATCTGTAAAACCACATTTTTTCATCTTAGAAATATATCTAAATTACGTCATATGCTCTCAATGAAAAATGCAGAACAATTAGTTTATGCGTTCATGACATCAAGGCTAGATTATTGTAATGCTCTACTGGGTGGTTGCCCTGCACGTTTAATACATAAACTACAGTTGGTCCAAAATGCAGCCGCTAGAGTTCTTACCAGAACCAGGAAGTATGACCATATTATATGACCCGGTTCTGTCAACACTGCATTGGCTCCCTATTAAACATCATATAAATTTTAAAATATTGCTGATTACTTACAAAGCACTAAATGGTTTAGCTCCCCAGTACTTGCGCAAGCTCTTAATGCATTATAGTCCTTCACGTCTATTGCGATCTCAAAATTCCGGCCAGTTGATAATACCTAGAATATCAAAATCGACTGCTGGCGGTAGATCCTTTTCCTATTTAGCACCAAAACTTTAGAACAATCTTCCTAACTTGGTCTGGGAAGCAGACACTAAAAAGACATCTCTTTGGCTTAGCATACACATAACACATTATAGACTTCTATAATTCAATATTTGGCTGCATAGTTTAGATCATCCGGAACCGGGAACACTTCCCATAAATCCTGATGTACTCGTCACATCATAAGAAGGATGGCGTCTACACTAATATTAGTCTCTCTGTTTATCCCGAGGTTTACCGCAAACCGCCGGATCCAGGCCGTATCCAGATCTGATGAAGAACCCTCGCATGGACACGACAACAACGCATCCCTGAAGTGCCAGCCTCATCAACCCTGTGAAGGCCTCATGGACACCTCAACAAACTCGTCTCCATACCGGCGTGATGACTCCGACCCAACCAGATGAACTGGATAAATATTGTGAAAGTTCTAATCCAATCTGACTTCTGACCTATAATGCTGCCTAAATCATAATCATACACTGTTCGTTCATTGGCCAGAGGAGAACTGCCCCCCGACTGAGTCTGGGTTCTCCCAAGGTTCTCCATTCTGTCACTGATGGAGTTTTGGTTCCTTCACTGTCGCCTTTTTCGCCTTTCTTTGCCTTTGTCGCCATTGGCTTTGGCTTGCTTAGTTGGGGACATTTAATTTTATATTTAACAATACTATTACAACATTATTTTCCTGTTATCTCTGTAAAGCTGCTTTGAAACAATCTGTATTGTAAAAGCGCTATATAAATAAAGGTGACTTGACTTGACTACTCCTCCACGTCTCATAGTAGTCTCAGCTACTCACCCTCCTGACCTGTGTTTGACTCCGGCTCCGCCTTGGTCAGGTGTTGACCCCACTACACCACTGTCTCCCACTCCTCTGCCTGCACCTCGTCCCTCCATCCGTCTGGCTCCTTCTCCCCTCCAGGTTCTGGGAGCCTGCAGTGTTTGGCTTAGTTTCTTTGTGTTTTAGGTCTGTTCCTGTTCCTGCCCTCTAATTTGACCCAGTTCCCTCATGTGTTTGATTAATGATTCTTTTCACCTGTCGTTTGTAAATTACCTCATTTAGTCGGTGTAAATAAATATACTCCCCATATAGTTCAGTTCTTGGTCCAGTCTCGTCTATGTGAAGTGGATATGTTGTAACATCTATATATGATTTACGGCTGAAATGTTGCAAGTATATGTAACAAGCAAAGTATTTATCATAATGTGCTTGCTGTTAGACTTCCCTGTAGCTCAAACAATAGAGCGTTGGCACTTGTAATGCCAAGGTCATGGGTTCAGTTCAGAAAGCAAGAATTGATGAGAATGTAAATGTGTACCTTGAAATGCAATGTAAGTCACCTTGGATAAAAGCATCTGCCAATTGCATAAATGTAAATAATGTACTTTAAATAGCATTTAAGACATAATGTTGTTCTGATGTTGTCCATAGCAGAAGTGGTGTTACATTGAGGACGTGTAGTGAGCCAGTGTCCTTTACTGTCCTCACCAGTGCCTGAATACATGCACACATATGCCGATTCATGACACACACTCGGGCCTAAATACACAAACGCTAACATGACAGAAATGTAAGCAATCAGGGAGTAACGAAAATATTTTAATGTAGTGAAGGGGAATTTAAGGAATTTAATTTCCTTAAAGACCTGATCAATCTGGCTTTATTATTCCACGTTTCTCCCTCCTTGCGGTTCCCAGGCTTTCGGCTGTTACTGGTGACACGATCTATAATGTTCCTGATGAAAGACTATTTTCCAGCTAATCCTGCATGAGATGAGACAGAGACTGGTGTGAGAGTCAGGCGACTGATCACCTGAGACACTGCACGACTGATTACACACTAACCCTAACCCTAACTCATCAGGTTTTACACATTATTGTGTCTGCCTATCGATATTTACATCGCACTGTTCTGTATGACTTGCTGTACATTTTAAGCAAAAAAAAAAAAAAACCTCCAGAACTTTGCCTCAGAAAAAGGCCTGCCATGGAATTGCTGGTTTATGGAGCATTATTAGTTGCAAAGGATGGATAAGCTCTGCCAATCACATCACAGGAAAGCATTGATTCAGACACACACACCCGTTCACACTGTCAGTAGTGTATTCGGAGAGAGGAGCTTGAGTAAGCCGGGCTCTAAATCTCCACTTGCCATCTGCTTTAACAGCTCGGTGACATTGGATTGAGTGGCAAATCCACAGCACTGCGTCACTGTCAGCTTGTCCTTCTCTGCAACAATCTCTCTTTCTCATTCCTCTGTGTTTTACTCATTCACCAGCAAATAAGGAAAAGTGTCTTATCACAAAGATGTCATTATTATGTAATAAAGCGCTCGACATATGTATTTCCACATGCACGTGCATTTGATACGTATGTCTGGAAACTTTGATTCTTGAACGCGTGTAATAAGCGTTCGATCACGTGACCTGCCGTCTCTGGATGAGAAGGAGAGCCGCTCAAGGTTAAACAGGAGGGGGCGGGGCTGAGAGTCACGTGACTCCTGCGGGGACCGGTGAATGGCTGACGGAGCAAGAGATAGACTGATAAGAGTACGATATCACTTCATCAAAAAAAAAAAAAAAAAAAAATCACTGATGTAAATCAACTATAAACACACTAAGCAGTAGATTAGGTCGCACAGGATTGGGAGTATTTAGTAAAAGTTAGATGAGCTGAACAGTTCCTGATGATAAAAATAGAAGCAGCCTGATTTTATTAATGCTGTGTAAATTCACACATGACGTTCCAGGAATCATCCAGCAGCAGCAGCATCTCTTCCTATAGGCGCATCATCACCATCATCATCATCATCATCATCCTCGCGCGAGGGAGGAGACAGGAGGTGAGACTCAGACCTGTCTGTCGCTCTCGGGCCTGTGGACCAGCATCTCTCTCCCTCTCTCCCTCTCTCTCTCTCTCTCTCTCTCTCTCTCTCTCTCTCTCTCTCTCTCTCTTCATGCAGCAGTGTGTCGGATTGAACTACACTCTCCATGACTGAGACATGCTCGCCTTCGCTTTAGTCGCTGGATCTGTGTGGGTTGTACTAGGTGAGTGTTCCGTCATACTGGTTTATTCTGCAGGTGAACAGAATCCGATCGCGACGCACGCCAGTACCGCAGTGCCTCAGATGGACATTATAAAAGGCTCAGGATCTCAAATCCTGTAGTGTCGAAGCTTCACTGGTCTCTATAGCTCAGATCGCTATTCGAAACGCTATTCTATTAACTTTAGCCTCTGATCTATTTAACCGAGCTACGGGAAATGAACGTGTAGGCTATTCGCTGCAGAACGTAAGTTGCTGATCGTGATGTTTTCTGTTATACGGCATTAAACGCTGAAGATCTTATGCGACGCGTTAATATGTGAGAATGACTTTATGTGTGTGACATGTAGTGACAGGAGACAGATATGGGTCACATTTCTGTTATGTTCGTGAAAGGGCCGCATTTTATACCACGTCTTTTAAAGCGGCTAGTTTGCCGGTGTCGTGCTTCATTGTTACGCAGAGTCCGCTGACGTCACGGGCGAGCGCGCCTCCTGATTGGCGGAGCTGTCCAGCGCAGAGGTGCTGACTCCGCCCACTGCTCACTGCACTGCTTTTACTACGACTTCTGCGGGCAGGGCAAAGTCTTTCTTCAGTATGTGTTAACATCAAGTATCACTGTAAGCAGAATCTATAACGACTCGAGCTGCTGCACCTTCACAATCATTTCTGGATATTTTGAGTTTCACTTGAAAATACGTGCATGATGAACTCACCACTGCAGGTTATTTTACTCACACGCTTCGGTTAGCAAGTTTTGGACTTTAAAGGGATCACATCCTTTACAGTGTGGCCTTCACATCATGCATTTTTCATGACCATGTGTTAGCGAATAGTGCCTGGACACCGTCTAACCCGAGCCTCCAGCTGCCATGTGCTGCTTATGAATTATGCAGCGGTCCAGTTTGACGAGAGACTGAGGTGAACCTAATCTTTTACCTCGTCCTCCATAATTTAAGGATTTAGGCTTACGAACACTTTCTGTCTTCTCGATTGAAATGTGCGTATCATCATAGCTGGCCCTCAGCGACGGGTTCACAAGCCAGCTTGGCATTGACTGGAAAGGGAATTCAGTGTACAGGACAAGCAAACTTTCACAATATCATTATTATGTGACAAGACATATTCAAAGAAATTAAACTGAGATATTCAGTATTAAAAAAGAGAGTTGACTTAAAGGGATAGTGCACCCAAAAATTAAAATTCTATCATTTACTCTGTTCCAAACCTGCATGAGTTTCTTTCGTTCATCCATTGAACACAAAGCAAGATATTCTGAATGTTTGTGACTAAACAGTGGATGGACCCCGTTGATTTCCATGTTAGGGGAAACAATACTATGGAAGTCAGTGGGGTCCATCAACTGAACATTCTTCAGAAGAAACTCTCACAGGTTTGGACAACATGAGACTGAGTGAATGATGACAGATGTTTCTTGTTCTGGGTGAACTATCTTGGGAATCCCACAGTGTGTTGGTGAACGCTTCTGCTTTCAGATCGCTGGTGTATACAGGAACACCAGAAACACTGAGATCCTCTTTTGCCAGCAGTCATGTGTGTGTCCACACACACTTCACCACCAGAGGTTTCGCTGTGCGCTGAGTGTGTAAAACTGATATTCATGAGTGTGTGAAGGGTTCATATGATGCTTAGTGAGCAGAATAAAGTGCTGAGTGAGCACAGGACTGGTGAGACTGGTGAGACTGGTCATGTGTGATGCTGGAGCCACTGGTCTTGTGTTGGATATTATCTGTGTGTTTCTCACGTCTGTAGAGCTGTATACAGTGCTGATTCACTGTAGGGATTCTGGGGGTCAGAAATATAAATTATGACTTGCTTCACTGAAAGTTTTCAGTTAGTTCAACTAAACTGCCAATCATTAAATACATTCAGTTCAGATAAAATGTTTTCATTTTGAGTTTTGATCTCCAAACTCTTTTACAGTGTTGTTGCAATGCAGCTTCAAATTCAGCATATTTAAGTTTTGTTCTCATCTGAGAGTTTCCTTGCTGTCAAATCAATAATGCAGTATTTCTGAATATTATTTGTGTTTTAAACTGCGTTGTGACTTCACAATGTGTTTCATCTTTGTTCAAGTAGAAGAATAAATGTAACCGAAATCAACCTGAGGTTACAGCAACACACATCTTTTCACAGTCAGGCAGAAATAGTGCAGGAAACAGCTGTGCTTTATTACATGTTTTGATGATACAGATGATATAGATGATATAGATAATAAAGATGATATAGATGATATAGATAATAAAGATGATATAGATGATATAGATAATAAAGATGATATAGATGATATAGATGATATAGATGATATAAATGATATAGATGATATAGATGATATAAATGATATAGATGATATAGATGATATAAATGATAAAGATGATATAGATGATATAGATGATATAGATGATATAAATGATAAAGATGATATAGATGATATAGCTGTGATTCCCTGCGTTTGCTCTAAACATGTATCTGAATGTGTTATTTATACATCAGTCAGTGTGTGTGTGAGCTGTAAGCTAAGCCTGCGTATCATGTAGTCAAGGGTAGATGGAGGAGGAGAGAGAGAGAGAGGGAAAGGGAGGGGCGAGAGACATGCATCTGCTGAGGGTGGTGTGATACGGTGGCCACGGAGGCTCACAGCAGACTGATGCGTTTCGCTTTCCCTGCCTGTGTGTGTGTGTGTCTGTGAGCTGATCACAGGTAGACTAATACCAACCTACACACACACACACACACACACACACACACGTTGGTTTATGTGGTTTATGAGGACTCTCCATAGGCGTAATGGATTTTATACTGTACAAACTGTATATTCTATCCCGCTACACTACCCCTATCCCTAAACCTACCCGTCACACACACACACACACACACACACACACACACACACACACACACACACACACACACACACACACACACACACACACACACACACACACACACACACACACACACACACACACACACACACACACACTGCCCCTATCCCTAAACCTGCCCATCACACACACACACACACACACACACACACACACACACACACACACACACACACACACACACACTGCCCCTATCCCTAAACCTGCCCATCACACACACACACACACTGCCCCTATCCCTAAACCTACCCATCACACACACACACACACACACACACACACACACACACACACACACACACACACACACACACACACACACTGCCCCTATCCCTAAACCTGCCCGTCAAACACACACACACACTGCCCCTATCCCTAAACCTACCCGTCACACACACACACACACACACACACACACTGCCCCTATCCCTAAACCTACCCGTCACACACACACACACACACACACACACACACACACACACTGCCCCTATTCCTAAACCTACCCATCACACACACACACACACACACACACACACACACACACACACACACACACACACACACACACACACACACACACACACACTACCCCTATCCCTAAACCTACCCGTCACACACACACACACACACACACACACACACACACACACACACACACACACACACACACACACACACACACACACACACACACACACACTGCCCCTATCCCTAAACCTACCCGTCACACACACACACACACACTGCCCCTAACCCTAAACCTGCCCGTCAAACACACACACACACTGCCCCTATCCCTAAACCTACCCGTCACACACACACACACACACACTGCCCCTATCCCTAAACCTGCCCGTCAAACACACACACACACTGCCCCTATCCCTAAACCTACCCGTCACACACACACACACACACACTGCCCCTATCCCTAAACCTACCCGTCACACACACACACACACACACACACACACACACACACACACACACACACACACACACACACACACACACACTACCCATATCCCTAAACCTACCCGTCACACACACACACACACACACACACACACACTGCCCCTATCCCTAAACCTACCTGTCACACACACACACACACACACTGCCCCTTTCCCTAAACCTACCCGTCACACATACACACACACACACACACACACACACACTGCCCCTATCCCTAAACCTACCCGTCACACATACACACACACACACACACACACACACACACACACACACACACACACACACACACACACACACTACCCATATCCCTAAACCTACCCGTCACACACACACACACACACACACACACACACACACACACACACACACACACACACTGCCCCTATCCCTAAACCTGCCCGTCAAACACACACACACACTGCCCCTATCCCTAAACCTACCCGTCACACACACACACACACACACACACACACACACTACCCCTATCCCTAAACCTACCCGTCACACACACACACACACACACACACACACACACACACTGCCCCTATCCCTAAACCTACCCGTCACACACACACACACACACACACACACACACACACTGCCCCTATTCCTAAACCTACCCATCACACACACACACACACACACACACACACACACACACACACACACACACACACACACACACACACACACACACACACACACACACACACACTACCCCTATCCCTAAACCTACCCGTCACACACACACACACACACACACACACACACACACACACACACACACACACACACACACACTACCCCTATCCCTAAACCTACCCGTCACACACACACACACACACACACACACACACACACACACACACACACACACACACACACACACACACACACACACACACTGCCCCTATCCCTAAACCTACCCGTCACACACACACACACACACACTGCCCCTATCCCTAAACCTACCCGTCACACACACACACACACACACACACACACACACACACACACACACACACACACACACACACACACACTGCCCCTATCCCTAAACCTACCCGTCACACACACACACACACACACACACACACACTGCCCCTATCCCTAAACCTACCCGTCACACACACACACACACACTGCCCCTAACCCTAAACCTACCCATCACAGGAGACATTCTGCATTTTTACATTTTTAATGAAACATTGTTTTTTATGTTTTTTAAGCCATTTGAATTATGAGGACTTTTGAAATGTCCTCATAAACCACCTATAAGTTGTAATACCAGTGTAATACACATGTCATTCTACAAATTTGTGTCCTCATAAACCACATAAACCAACCCACACACACTCACACTCACTCACACACACACACACACACACACACACACACACACACACACACACACACACACACACACACACACTCATCATTATGGGATGCCTCAGGTATAAACAGCTCTTTAAGGTAACAGATGCAGGTGAGCGCTTCATCAGTGCAGAGACTCACATGACAGGAAGTGACATCAGGAACTCCAGGCCAGGGAAAAGTGGACAGACTCTAAATAGCCAGTGTAAAGCAAGGGTCACTCGTGTCCATCTGTTAGTGCACTAAAAGCCCATAATCTCCTGTGATAGGGATGGGGGCGGAGCTTACTCTTCAGACCCCACCCTCAGGGTGGACAGCAGCCAATCATCGCTCTCCACAGGCTATAAAGGCTGTGAGTGGACACATACGGAGAAGGTGGTCTAGTGATAAGAGGACAGAAACTGTGTGTTGCTGTGTTTGGGGAGCAGTAGTTCAGGTGATGTTGTGGAGGACTAGCATCACATCTGACATTCATTTCATAACCCTCTCACGGCTGTAGGTTTGATAACTCTAGTGAACAAGAAGTACACTTTAGCTGACTTTAAAAAGAGAACATTCTTTAAAAGAAGATACTTAAGAGTGAAATTAATGTAATGTTTTTGAACACTTTATTCCATGTTAGTTGCAAGTAAATTAAAATTTACTTACTTTTGTACACACTACAGTTAAAATTATAATCAAGTACTTTACACGTCTTTAGTAAGTAAAAGTAAGTGTACTTCTTTAAAGCATGACAAAAGATTATTAAAACTATATACCACTTTATATGAAGTGTCTTTAACTACTGTGTACTAACATTTAAATGAATCATTTGATACAATGCTCTTACATACATGTTTTTACATTGTACTGATATTTTAAAAAATACCTGCATGTAATTGCAAAGTATTTAATTTCTGTAATTCCATCTATAGTTAAACTGTATTTACACATTTAACCCATCCCATACCAGCAAACCTGTCCTATACTTACCCGTCTCACAACACAACATCAACACAATGAGTGCACTGAATATAAAGTGGGACCAAACATTCTAATTTGACAGAATTATAAAGTGAACTTTTTTAAAGTGTGATGAATATAAAGACGCTTCATCTGAGCTTCAGTTATTATCCAGTTATTAGAGCTGGACGCTGTCGCTGGTGTGAACAGTGTGTCGTGTCTCGTCCATGATGATGATGATGATGATGATGAAGGACAGCTTTACACACAGCTCTGTTTAATCTGTTAGACGTCACACGCCGTTTCCGGGGTTTTGAGTTCATGCGTTCTGGTCGGAGTGACGTGGACTGATGTCACACACAGCCTTGAAAACAAATGTTACATTATATAATGAAGAACGATCATCGGATTGGAAATGTCACGAAACCATATGTTTTCAAAAGTTTGCATCTTTATGAACTACTGATCTTTTAGCAGTGTTCGATGAATGATGCTTTGTCAGAATGAGAATATATTATATTTCATATCCTGCACACGGCCTGTATTTAGTGGCGATAATCCCTTGATAATCTACGGCGTATAAATGAAAGCTCGTGCATCGGGGACGCCTGGAAAATGATGCAGAGTTGCATCAGATTATCTGTCATTTCCCAAGAGACTTTAGTCAGAAAGCCACGTCTAAAGATGTGTGACGGTGAAGAGATCTGTTCTTCTAGACATCAAACTCTCCACTTTTCCAGGTTATCATAAGTTAGTAATAATTACAGCATTACAGTGGTTTATTTCTTATACAGAGTTAATTATGAGTGCACAGAAAAACTGTTAAACATGCAGTCTGGACAGGAAGAAAGCTAGAAAGTAAATAGACTTCACAAACAATCAATACTTACAAAAGACAATTCAGCAGTCGTGTTGCCATAAACAACCCTAAGATCAATACGCATTATTGACCAAGCATATGCATTAGTCCCAGTCTCCAAATAACAGTCCAAACAGTTTCATGCTTTCTCAGATGTTCAGATGTTTGTTATGGTGTTTTCAGATGAAGTCTGTTCCAGTTTCTCAATGATGCTCAATGTCTGCTAAGATTCCTGAACAAATGAGAAATGAATTATACGATTGTTGAATGAAGCGACAGAAATGATAAATAAACTGTTATATATATATACAGTATTTTACCAAATATTAATGTAAACGGTACAATTAACTTTTTGTTTCCTTGAGGAAAAGAAGTGCACTTGTGTGTTTTGAATGTGCTCTCGTAGTGTACTTCAAATCCTTAAACTATATATTTAAAAAATATATATACTTGCAGATAATATAATATTAAGGAAATAAAAGGCCACTTAAAGGGCACCTATTATGCCCCTTTTTACAAGATGTAATATAAGTCTCAGGTGTCCACAGAATGTGTGTGTGAAGTTTCAGCTCAAAATACTCCACAGATCAGTTATTATATAATGTTGTAAATGGCCATTTTTGAGTGGAAGGAAAAACATGCTGTTTTCGTGCATGTATCTTTAAATGCACATTAGCTGTTGCTCCGCCCCTTTCCAGAAGAGGATGGAGCCTGTATAGCCCGTACCTCAGATCACGTGATATTGCAGTTCTTCGTCATCATGAAAATGTATTATCTGCATGTGTTTTAAAGTTCCCCTATCATGTTTTTTCGAATATTCCCTTTCATGCAGTGTGTAATATTGCTGTTTGTGAATGTAAACGTTCTGGAAAGTTGTAAAGTCAAAAGTGCACGATAAATAAAGTTATTGTCTCCCAAAAGAGAGAATCGACTCTGAAGCGCCTTTTCGAGACGTTTGTGTTTCGAATCCCAATGGGTGACGGTTCTACATCACTAGAAGAGACATTTGCATAATACCATCTATACTGTACATTATCAGCCCTGAAACGCCATTTAACTGACGACTGTTTCTCAGATCTCTGAGTTCTACGTGAAATTCACAAAACGCGCAATCTTCAAACTTCTTACTCTACAAAGATGGGTCAGTACTCAGTTTATTTGGACCAACTTGCTCCTCAGAATCACAACCTGTTAGTATGATTAATTATTGATGTATATATTTTCTACCGGGAGTGCAAAATAGTTTTGTGTTTTATATTGTGTAGGTCTCTGGCTAACTCACATTATTACTGTCTAACTGAAATACTTCTGCTGATCAGCTTTGGTCGATCACTATTACCTAAAACTGTGTCTATAAGTGCAGATTGCCTGTTGCTCTCACTATGAGTAAAGATACAGGATAGAGCAAGATTTGCTTTACAGCGTTTGTTACATCAGTCATTCACGCTAGTGCTGGGCGAACATATGCACCTTTATTGATACAGTTCCTGTATCCGGTTTGTTGATGGACACACACTTGTTAATGCTTATGGTGAGGAATTACGGTTGCAACATCTCATAATGTTCCTCAAAGTGAGTAGTATTTCACTGAGAAAGACTGAGTCCTGCTCGAGTCGGCCTTGTGATGGAGGTTCAGGTTGAATAACTAGTTCTTCCAATGTTTCATTATTGGACTCTCCTCTGGAGCTGAAGTTCAGTTATGGTAATTGGGATATAGCTTCTGACTTAGACCAATCACAACAGACTGGCCATCTGGCTAATCAGAGCAGAGTCTATGCTAATAGGGCGGAGTCTGTCAGCAGTTGTGGGCGGGGTCTATACTAATAGGGCGGAGTCCATCAGCTGTCATGGGTGGGGTCTATGCTAATAGAGTGAAGTCTGTCAGCAGTTGTGGGTGGGGTCTATGCTAATAAGGCGGAGTCTGTCATCAGTCGTGGGCTGGGTCTATGCTAATAGGGTGGAGTCCATCAGCAGTCATGGGTGGTGTCTATGTTAATAGGGCGGGGTCAGTCAGCAGTTGTGGGTGGTGTCTATGTTAATAGGGCGGGGTCAGTCAGCAGTTGTGGGTGGGGGCTATGTTAATAGGGCGGGGTCAGTCAGCAGTTGTGGGTGGGGGCTATGTTAATAGGGCGGGGTCAGTCAGCAGTTGTGGGTGGTGTCTATGTTAATAGGGCGGGGTCAGTCAGCAGTTGTGGGTGGGGGCTATGTTAATAGGGCGGGGTCAGTCAGCAGTTGTGGGTGGGGGCTATATTAATAGGGCGGGGTCAGTCAGCAGTTGTGGGTGGTGTCTATGTTAATAGGGCGGGGTCCGTCAGCAGTTGTGGGTGGTGTCTATGTTAATAGGGTGGGGTCAGTCAGCAGTCATGGGTGGGGGCTATGTTAATAGGGCAGGGTCCGTCAGCAGTTGTGGGTGGGGTCTATGCTAATAGGGCGGAGTCTGTCAGTAGTTGTGGGCTGGGTTTATGTTAATAGGGCGGGGTCAGTCAGCAGTTGTGGGTGGTGTCTATGTTAATAGGGCGGGGTCCGTCAGCAGTTGTGGGTGGGGTCCAAGCATATGTGACGTCATAAAAGCTATAATCTGCAAACTGCTTATTCTGAGACACTGCTTATTATTTATGGGGATTAAAAAAGAGGAGTGGGTGGATTTTTACCATTAAGGTTGTGTACACACACTGCCGACTCAAATTTAGTAAATCTTAAATAATTATTTATTAATTTAGGGGCCATTTATGACAACTGAAAACAGAAAACTTTTAATGCGTTCTGGCCGTTCATTTACACGACAACAGTGTTGTCGTGTAAAGCCCAGCACAACTTCCAATATGTTATTAGCAAAGTATTCTTCAGTAAAGTATGGTAAGCACCCGCTCCAGATCTGCACTCATTGAATTCTGTGACACTAACAGCACATTCAGATCCTTTCATTGTGTTTTACATCATCTTTCAGTTAGCTGTCTTTTTAAATTGACCAGGACGAGAGCTGAGAGCGTGAACTTTAAACATCAGATGCGTCAATATCCCGCGTTCACTGCTTCACGGTTCAGACTCCTGCTCCTCGCACCGGTGAGTTATTAGTTATTAGTTATTAGTTACGGTCTCGATACTGCGCCGATGCCTCTCTGATTTCATATGATGTTTATGTGGTATATTCATTTTGCATGAGAGATTGCCACAGGGGAAACAGCTATTGAAATCTAATTCCTGTTGATCAACTTCCATTTTTGGAAAAGTTCATGAATGAGATCAACAAATAAAGCCGAACTGCAGGATCAGCCACACATGTGTGTTCATGAGTTCATTACCGTAACTCGTCACTAACACAACTGTCAGACTGTTCACAGAGCAAAGAAAGGGTTACGCTTCAGCTCCATGGCCATCGGCAGAAATTTCACTCGCTATAACTGTGCAATGACTACTAACTCTCATTAGAGGATCAGTAGACTGCTAACCAGGGTCCGGGTTAGTAGAATAAGTTAATATGAATCAAAATTACTTGCAGAGCATCAAAATAAAGTGTTGGCAGAGACCGACAAGATCTTCTGTCAGTGGTAGCAACCCTTCCTTTCATGAGTTTTATATATTATAAAACAATATGATAATATTGATCCGATTGAACAGATTAAAGACAGTGATCTGGATCATGCAGTCAGATTACAAAAATGTAATTATTGTAATTACATTATATTACCTTTTAAAATACTCATTATCGGACTAAAGTTACTTACAGGGTTAATTAATGTTCACAGAATTGCAGAAGTATCAAAGCGAAAGGTCTCAAGTTTTTGTTGGCTTTTGAGGATCACAGAATTCAGATGAACCATTGGACAGAGTCTCAGTAAAGAGGACCTTACTGAGCACAGGCTCTGATGATTTCCAGAGTTGTTCAGTTGTGTGTGTTCAGTATAGTCAGATAGCATGTTAATATGTAAGTCATCAGAAGAAGGCCGAACTCTGTTGAGGTCTAGACAAGACAGTTTTGTCACTGTGACTTTGTGTTATCTTTACAACAGCTTGTGTTCATATAGTGTGTGTGTGTGTGTGTGTGTGTGTCAGAGCTCAGCTCCACTCTGATGGAGAAGATGCAGTCTCGGGATCTTCTGCTGGGTCTTCATCTGCCGGAGCTGGAGGATCTGGGTGAGTTTATCCGCTCTCTGCCCACCTCGACTCTGCTTGGTCTGGGTGCGCTCACTGCGGTTCTGGCCTACTGGATCTCCCATCGCCCACGAGCCATCGTCCCACCCTGCGACCTCCAGCACCAGTCCAGAGAAGAGCAGGTACAGGACCCAACAAACCTCCTGACCGACCCAAACACACCTCCTGACCGCCTATACAGGACCCCAACACACCTCCTGATCCCCTATACAGGACCCAAACACACCTCCTGATCTCCTATACAGGACCCAAACACACCTCCTGATCTCCTATACAGGACCCCAACACACCTCCTGATCCCCTATACAGGACCCAAACACACCTCCTGATCCCCTATACAGGACCCAAACACACCTCCTGATCTCCTATACAGGACCCAAAACACCTCCTGACCGCCTATACAGGACCCAAACACTCCTCCTGATCCCCTATACAGGACCCAAACACACCTCCTGATCCCCTATACAGGACCCAAACACACCTCCTGGTCCCCTATACAGGAACCCAACACACCTTCTGATCCCCTTTACAGGACCCCAACACACCTCCTGATCCCCCATACAGGACCCAAACACACCTCCTGATCCCCTATACAGGACCCAAACACACCTCCTGATCCCCTATACAGGACCCCAACACACCTCCTGATCTCCTATACAGGACCCAAACACACCTCCTGACCACCTATTCAGGTCCCAAACACACCTCCTGATCCCATATACAGGACCCCAACACACCTCCTGACCACCTATATAGGACCCCAACACAGCTCCTGACCGCCTATACAGGACCCCAACACACCTCCTGATCTCCTATACCGGACCCTAACACACCTCCTGATCTCCTAAACAGGACCCTAACACACCTCTTGATCCCCTATACAGGACACAAACACACCTCCTGATCCCCTATCCAGGACCCAAACACACCTCCTGATCCCCTATACAGGACCCCAACACACCACCTGATCTCCTATACAGGACCCAAACACACCTCCTGACCACCTTTTCAGGTCCCAAACACACCTCCTGATCCCATATACAGGACCCCAACACACCTCCTGACCACCTATATAGGACCCCAACACACCTCCTGACCACCTATACAGGACCCAAACACTCCTCCTGATCCCCTATACAGGACCCAAACACACCTCCTGATCCCCTATACAGGACCCCAACACACCTCCTGACCACCTATATAGGACCCCAACACACCTCCTGACCGCCTATACAGGACCCAAACACTCCTCCTGATCTCCTATACAGGACCCTAACACACCTCCTGATCTCCTATACAGGACCCTAACACACCTCTTGATCCCCTATACAGGACACAAACACACCTCCTGATCCCCTATACAGGACCCAAACACACCTCTTGATCCCCTATACAGGACCCCAACACACCACCTGATCCCCTATACAGGACCCTAACACACCTCTTGATCCCCTATACAGGACCCAAACACACCTCCTGATCCCCTATACAGGACCCAAACACACCTCCTGATCCCCTATACAGGACCCCAACACACCTCCTGACCGCCTATACAGGACCCCAACACACCTCCTGATCCCCTATACAGGACCCCAACACACCACCTGATCCCCTATACAGGACCCAAACACACCTCCTGATCCCCTATACAGGACCCCAACACACCACCTGATCCCCTATACAGGACCCAAACACACCTCCTGATCTCCTATACAGGACCCTAACACACCTCTTGATCCCCTATACAGGACACAAACACACCTCCTGATCCCCTATACAGGACCCAAACACACCTCCTGATCCCCTATACAGGACCCCAACACACCTCCTGATCTCCTATACAGGACCCAAACACACCTCCTGATCCCCTATACAGGACCCAAACACACCTCCTGATCCCCTATACAGGACCCAAACACACCTCCTGATCCCCTATATAGGACCCCAACACACCACCTGATCTCCTATACAGGACCCAAACACACCTCCTGATCCCCTATACAGGACCCAAACACACCACCTGATCTTCTATAAGTTTTTGAAAATCTCAAGTTTATTTATTTTATTATGAATATAATTTATGGTAACACTTTATTTTACAGTGTCCTTGTTACACGTTACATAAACTTACTACAGTAATAACTGTAAATTATGCATAATTACAGCACTAGTTAGTGCTCATGACGTGCTCCTCATCCCATAATGCACCTCATGACTGGAGGAGAAGAGTTTGCATTGGTGTTTATTAAGCACCATCATCATTCTTTTTTCATTAATGATCAAACCAAAAGTACTTGTTCATTGTTGTCCTTTGAGGATCAGGTTTCTGCTGAATCCTGTGTGTTCAAATCTGCCTCAGACCTACATTTTACTCACTGTTTTGCATAAAAGCAAAAGATGTGAGACAGGTGGCCACTTTAATCGCCCTGAAACATCAGTACGATCAGTATATATATATATATATATATGTATGTGTTCATACTCAGCTCAGGAGATGATTATTATAATAAGAATATTTCAGTATCCTATAAAGCTCTTTAAAGCCCTTGACACTGCAGACTGAATAATCGAACAGGACATCTTCACTGAACCCAAACACATCTTACAGAGACCAGGCCAATGCAAATATAAATGCAAACACAGATGCAAACAAGTACCAGACGAACAATTCAACAATACATCTTTCATGCAGTTATTGAAATGGGCTTTAGCACAGATGTCCTCCTCTCTCAGTCTCTCTGTCTCGTTTGTGTGTTTTCCAGATGGGAGACGGCGCTCGACGGTCCATGATGGGTAGCGGCTCCGAGCTTCTCTCCTACTACCATGAAGACGCCAAGACCCTGTACGAGGTGTTCCAGCGAGGCCTGCACATCACGGGTGAGAATCAGTTCAGTTCAACACACACCGGCACATCACGGGTGAGAATCAGTTCAGTTCAAGTGTTCAACACACACCTGCACATCACGGGTGAGAATCAGTTCAGTTCAAGTGTTCAACACACACCTGCACATCACGGGTGAGAATCAGTTCAGTTCAAGTGTTCAACACACACCTGCACATCACAGGTGAGAATCAGTTCAGTTCAACACACACCGGCACATCACGGGTGAGAATCAGTTCAGTTCAACACACACCGGCACATCACGGGTGAGAATCAGTTCAGTTCAAGTGTTCAACACACACCTGCACATCACGGGTGAGAATCAGTTCAGTTCAAGTGTTCAACACACACCTGCACATCACAGGTGAGAATCAGTTCAGTTCAACACACACCGGCACATCACGGGTGAGAATCAGTTCAGTTCAACACACACCGGCACATCACGGGTGAGAATCAGTTCAGTTCAAGTGTTCAACACACACCTGCACATCACGGGTGAGAATCAGTTCAGTTCAAGTGTTCAACACACACCTGCACATCACGGGTGAGAATCAGTTCAGTTCAAGTGTTCAACACACACCAGCACATCACGGGTGAGAATCAGTTCAGTTCAAGTGTTCAACACACACCTGCACATCACGGGTGAGAATCAGTTCAGTTCAACACACACCGGCACATCACGGGTGAGAATCAGTTCAGTTCAAGTGTTCAACACACACCTGCACATCACGGGTGAGAATCAGTTCAGTTCAAGTGTTCAACACACACCTGCACATCACGAGTGAGAATCAGTTCAGTTCAAGTGTTCAACACACACCTGCACATCACGGGTGAGAATCAGTTCAGTTCAACACACGTTCACTGGATTCAAAAACACTCAACCCAGAGAGGCTCACCTCGGAATCTGATTCATGCAAATAATGTTTAATCACACAGTGCCTCATCCTTGGTCACATCTGAAATGGGTCATACCAGTAACATTACAGACTAAAAAACTATATATAAGAGTGCATGATATTTTGAAGGCCACCGTGTAATTTTAACCCTGAGCTCGACTTCACCGCATGATGAATTACTGCTTTCTGTAACCACACACACATTACTTGCACCAGACCAACAGCGCTGAATTAAACACTGTATATTTACATAGAAACCACTGTTGAGTATAAAGGGTTGTATGGGTAACACTTTATTATAGTTAATGCATTAATTGACAACAAGGATTTCTTACAGTATTTATTAAGCTTTATTAACGTTAGTTAATAAAAATACAACTGTTTATTGTTAGTTCATGTTTGCTCAGGTCCATTAAACAATATAAACAGATGCAACTTTTGATCATGTACTAGTAAATGTTGAGATTAACATGAACTAAGATGAATAATGCTTTAGAGGTTATGGATCATGGTTAGCTGATGTCGTGAGCGCCGTGTTTGAGATGATCGGATCTGATGTTGGTCTCTCTCTTCTGATGTTCTGAGCAGGTGATGGACCGTTTTTAGGTTCCAGACTCCCCAATCAACCCTACAAATGGCTGTCCTATAAAGAGGTGAGTGTAGGAGTGTTGTGTGGTGTGTGTAAGCACTGGTCCGATGCGATCTGAGCTGTGTGTGTGTGTGTCCCGCAGGTGTTCCGCAGGGCAGAAGACTTGGGCTCGGGTCTGTTGTCTCAGGGATGTCAGCCAAATACGGCTCAGTTCATCGGGGTGTTCTCACAGAACAGGCCTGAGGTAAAACACCCCGAAACACCATCCTGCTTTTGTTGAAATCCACTGCCATTATAAAGCTTGGAAGAGCCAGCACATTTATTAATATAACTCTGATTGTATTCGTCTGAAAGAAGAATGTCATTTACACCTAGGATGACTTGAGGGAGAGTAAATCATGGGCTGATTTTCATTTTACAGTGAACTACCCCTTTAATAGCAGGAGACTCATGAAGCGCTTCTTCTTGTCTTTCAGTGGATCATCTCTGAGCTGGCGTGCTACTCGTACTCTATGGTGGTGGTGCCGCTTTACGACACACTCGGACCTGATGCCATTCGCTACATCATCAACACGGGTGAGCTCATTCACACACACTCTTCTCAGTGAAGAACCATCACTTTCACTCATTCACACACACTCTTCTGAGTAAAGAAACATCACTGTCACTCATTCATAAACACTCTTCTCAGTGAAGAAACATCACTTTCAGTCATTCACACACACACTCTTCTCAGTGAAGAAACATCACTGTCACTCATTCACACACACTCTTCTGAGTAAAGAAACATCACTGTCACTCATTCATAAACACTCTTCTCAGTGAAGAAACATCACTTTCACTCATTCACACACACTCTTCTCAGTGAAGAACCATCACTTTCACTCATTCACACACACACACACACACACACACACACACACACACACACACACACACACACACACACACACACTCTTCTCAGTGAAGAAACATCACGTTCACTCATTCACACACACTCTTCTCAGTGAAGAACCATCACTTTCACTCATTCACACACACACACACACACACACACACACACACACACACACACACACACACACGCACACACACACACTCTTCTCAGTGAAGAAACATCACTTTTTTTTCCGTTTCCACCCCTGCTTGCACCATGGACTTTCTAGCAGTGCCTTGAGCTGGGAGAATGCTCTCTCCAGGAACACTTAAACAAAATTCTAGATCTTGCCCATCAGACCACCTTCCCGGATAACAGTTATCTGGTAAGGTTCCTCAAGGGAGCTTTGCGTCATATGTGGAGTGGGTGCTGGCCTCCTGCGGATCTGCGTTCACCGTCGAGGATGCCGTCAGCCTCACTCCCCATCCAATGCCCAGCCAGAACCACCAGGAAGGAACTCCAGTCAATCCCCCAGTCTCCAGCCATCTGTGCCACCCAGTCATCTCCATCACCCTTCAGTCCCTCGGCACCACCTCTGCCTCTCTGTAGCGTGGTACCACCTCAGGCCTCTCGGGAGCCATCTTCTCCTGGGCAAGAGGAGCCCGAGGCTCCACCTGCAGCCCTGTCACCCTGGCTCCCGCACCTGCGCTTCTCCCTCCCTCGACCTCGGCGTGGACTATCGGCCATTCGGTCTCGCCGGACTCCCTCTGCACGCCGACTCCACCAAGGTCAGACATCGCTTCACCTCCGTTGTGGACTTGCGGACCGTCCCCTGCTCTCTGGTCCTCCACCCCTTCTGCTGCGGCTTGCTCCGCCCTACCTCAGGCTTCACCTCCGCCTTCGGTCGCTCCAACTCACCCTCAGACCTCCGGTTCTCCACCTCGCTCTCGGGAGGTCGTTATATATATCAGTTCAGTTCTGTTTGAGTTCAGTGTCCGGTGTTGTCTATGTTTAGTGTGTGTTGCTAGCCATTTGCCTTTCTGTTGGATCTGTTGTTAATAAACCTTCATATTTGATGTTACGTCTTCCTCATCTGTCTGCCAGCAACCACCCGTGACAAAAGGTTCAAAGCCAATGAAGAACCTTTATTTTTAAAAGGGCTCTTTCCGTCTTTAACCGTGAAGTTTTTGTTTTCCAGCTGAAATCGCCACAGTAATCTGTGATAAACCAGAGAAAGCCACAGTGCTTCTGGGAAATGTCCAGAGAAGAGAGACGCCCGGTCTGAAGATGATCATCCTCATGGATGCGTTTGAAGCTCAGCTGGTGGAAGAAGGGCAGAAGTGTGGCGTTCATATCCAGGCCCTGAGAGATGTGGAGGTGAGTTCATCACGCATTTACCATTCAGTTTAAACCAGTGCTTCTCAACCACAAGTCACCATCACAATTAATTCAAAATTCAATTCAAATTTATTTGTATAGCGCTTTTCACAATACATATTGTTTCAAAGCAGCTTTACAGAAAGTGCATTTCAGAAATGTACATAGTAAAATACAGTTAGTTAATCATGTATTAATTTAGGGCATAACATATCGCCGGCGTTGAGTCGTCTCTTCACAGGCGTTTGGTCATCTCATCGCAGGTGTTGGGTCATCTGAAGTCTCCGTGAGAGGCTGGATACAAACTGGAGCTGACGAACGCTATTTACCTCGGGACTAGCGTCCCGAGATAACAGCAGAAGAGCAGATAGGAGATAATTAGCATAGCTGCTGTTCATAATATTAATGCATTCGATCTGATTCAACAGTAGTATAAAAGGTAAGCATTATGTGAATGCTTGGCTAAAGAGATGCGTCTTTAATCTTGTTTTAAACTGGGACAGCGAGTCTGAGCCTCGAACAATATCAGGAAGGCTATTCCAGAGTTTAGGAGCTAAATGCGAGAACGCCATCCCTCCTTTAGTGGACTTAGATATCCTAGGAATGACCAGAAGCCTCGAATTTAGTGATCTTAAAGAACACGATGGATTGTAGGGCGAAAGAAGGTCCATTAAATACACAGGAGCTAAACCTTTTAGGGCTTTATAGGTCAGTAGTAATACTTTGTAATTTATACGAAACTTAATAGGTAACCAGTGTAGGGATGATAAAATTGGTGTTATATGATCATATTTTCTTGACCTAGTAAGAACTCTAGCAGCTGCATTTTGCACTAACTGTAGCTTGTTTATTGAGGATGCAGGGCAGCCAGCTAATAAAGCATTACAGTAATCTAGTCTCGAGGTCATAATAATAATAATAATAATAATAATAAGTTTAATTTAGATAGCGCCTTTCCCAAGCTCAAGGACGCTTCACAATGACAGTAAATAACAAGCAGTGTACACATAAACGGACAATGGACATTTGTAAGTCCAAGTAATGAGCGATTGCAGTTGCAAGTCACATTACATTTGCAATACAAACATAAAAACAGAGACAACAAACATTAATTACAGACAGCCTAGTGGGCAGTTGGAGTAAAGATGCAAAATTATTGAAGCCTAAGTTAACATTGTGACTGTGTTATGTCAAATTAACATTTTCATGACTGAAATACTGGTTAAACAAATGTGTTTTGAGTTTATACTTAAATTCGTGCAACGTGGTTGTTGTTCTGAGAGCCAACGGAAGAGAGTTCCATAGCTTAGGGGCTATAACAGAGAAAGACCTGCCACCCATAGACGATAGACGAAATCTCCGCTCACATAGGAGATCACAGCCAGAAGATCGGAGAGTTCGAGGGGGAATATAAGGAGAAAGTAAGTCAGAGAGATAGGCTCGAGCAAGACCATTGAGTGACTTAAAGGTAAGCAGAAGAATTTTGTAAGTGACACGGGATGACACGGGTAGCCAGTGCAGTTTAAACAGAATTGGAGTGATATGGGCAGTTTTTTTTAGTGTAGGCTAGTAGTCTTGCAGCAGAGTTTTGAATATATTGTAAACGTGAGATAGAGTGTGCTGGTAGTCCAGAAAAAAGAACATTACAGTAGTCGAGGCGAGATGTGATGTACGCGTGTACTAGTGCTTCAGCATCTTTTGTGCTGACATAGGGACGGAGTTTGGCAATACGGCGCAGATGAAAAGAGGACGCTTTACAAAGTTGACTAATGTAAGTGTCGAACGTCAGTGCAGGGTCAAGAATGATGCCCAAGTTTTTGACAGTGGCAGATGGAATTATTGATGTAGCTTCAAGGTCAAGTCTGGGAATATTACTTAAATTTTTTGTTAGAGATGGAGGGCCAGTGATTAATATTTCTGTTTTAGTCAGATTCAGACTGAGAAAATTGGAGTTGAGCCAGGTCTTTAATTCATTAATACATGATGATAGTAATGTGGTCTGGAGAATAGAATCCGGTCAACAAGCAGTGTATATTTGGATATCGTCGGCGTAGCAGTGGTATTGAAAACTGTGGCGGCGAATAATTTGTCCGAGAGGCAAAATGTAACTAATAAATAGTAACGGGCCGAGAACTGATCCATGTGGAACACCTTGTTTGAAAGTGACAGTTGGAGATTTGTGATTGCGATTGTGATGTAGTATTTCCTATCTGTCAGATAGGAGGAAAACCAGGATAACGCGGCTCCTGAGATACCAATCTCTGAGAGGCGCATGAGTAGGACTTTATGGCAGACAGTATCGAAAGCTGAGCTGAGGTGGAGTAGTAAAAGTAAAGAAAGGTTTCCCGAGTCACCAAAGAGTAAAAGGTCATTGATAACCCTTGCTAATGCAGTTTCAGTACTGTGTTCAGTACTGTCATGAATGCATGAACTAACTTTTCTACATCAGAAATAGATAGTATGTTACGTAGCTTAGCAATGTTTCTAAGGTGGAAAAAGGCTGTTCTTGTAACATATGAAATATGATTTTCGAAAGACAAGTTGTGGTCTAGTATAACACCCAGGTCTTTTACTGTAGTGGATAAAGTAACAGGACATCCTTCTAAATTAAAGTTGTGTTGTACGAGGTTTTGTGGGTAGTTTTTTGTGGACCAATAAGTAATACCTCCGATTTATCTGAATTTAATAGCAGGAAATTACACATCATCCAGCATTTTATATCTTTAAGACACTGTCAATTTAGATAAGCTAGTGTTTTCATCTGGTCGTGATGAAATATATAATTGAGTGTCATCAGCATAACAGTGGAAATTAATTCCATGTTTTCTTATAATATTACAAGTGGCAGCATATATATTGAGAATAGCAGAGGGCCTAACACCGATCCTTGCGGCACTCCATAGTCTACTGACGTTATCTTCGATTTTTCCCCATTTAAACAGACAAAATGGTAACGGTCTGACAATCATATTTCTTATTTAATTAGGATTTAACTACCATTAATATTTCAGAACCAGCTTCTCTTGGACAAACTGGATATGTTGGACGAGGGCATTTTAAAAGTGTAAATAACATTTACAAACATATATAATACTTTTGTGCAGAATGGCTATTTGTGAGTTAAAATAATTACAACTAGAAAAGTCATGTAAATTCATTGGTAATGTAAACCATGAAGACCATTATCACTATTTAATTGAATTATTATAATATATTGTCACTCCTAGTTTATATAAATAATAAAAAAAAAAAATTAGCAGCTTTGTCATAATAGCAGAAGTAACAAACATTTCTTCAAAATATTGTTTTGCACAATCATAGTCAAAAGGATTGAGAACCACTGGATTGATTTATTGGCAAAGGGATTGTTCGACCAAAATTAAGTTTCTGAATATTTGAAGAATATCCTCTCTACTTTTTCCCATATGATGGAAGTGAATGATGACTGATGCAGTCATTCATGAACAATTGAATGGTTCCTTCATGAACGTGCCGTAGAGAAGCCAGACGCATGTCAAGAAATGACTGCAACTCTCACTGACCACTGTTATGATTGTTTTATGGCAGTCATTTTGAAGGTTGAGTCCTCATTTAGCCTCATCATATTTACTTAGCTACTGGTAAGAAATATATATGTTGGCAGCGTTGGGGGTAGTAACGCATTACAAGTAACGCAAGTTATGTAACAAGTAAAGTAAATTTAAATGTACAAACAAAAGTTACTTTTTCAAACAAGTAATCCCATGTATTGACTGACAGCTCTCCTGTCCCAATGCAAAGTAAAAACAGGAGTAGTAAGTCCAGATGTTGTGTGTGTTCTGTATTCCTCAAAATGAATGAAAACGTACTCGGTTACTAACGTAACCTCGGTTCTCTCTAGAGAGGGAACGAGTACTGCGTAATATCTTACGCTATGGGGAAAACCTCTTTTCCACGAGATATTGAAGCCAAAAATGATCCTTAATTTTGAATTAATGTAAAACGCGTTGCGGCAGCATGCAGACATAGGCAAGGCGGCTTGCGTGCCTATTGGCTGACCTGTGGCAACAGCAGCAGCCTATCGAGAGAGGCCCTGCGTGACGCCATATCCAATGAGAGGCTGCAAGAATCATTCCCCATAAATAGCATCCTACAGGAGCTAATCATGTTAACAGTGTACCACGCAGTCAGGGTGAACAGCGTTCAGCCTGAACTGGGTTGCAGTACGGGTGTTTCAACACCCATGGAGCTGTTCTATTGATCAGTGAATGATGCACAAGCAAAATTCAGCCTTCTAAACCGGAGCAACGGGGCAGACAGAGCTGGTTTCTAGACCAACAGAAGCTTAGCCTGTAAGGCGGGAACCTCTAGGTTGTAAAACCTTATAAATGTAGACGGCGAGGCCCAGCCTGCTGCCGTACAGATATCCTGCAAGGTAATCCCGCTAGACCACGCCCACGTAGAGGCCATGCCTCTCGTGGAGTGTGCTCTGACACCCAAAGGACACTGCAGGCCCTTAGAAGTGTAAGCCAGCCTATGGCCTCGACTATCCATCTGGATAGGCTCTGTTTTGGCGTGGCTAGTCCCTTAGAACGGCCGCCAAACAAAACAAAGAGCTGCTCAGTCTGTCTGAAAGCAGATGAGCGGGACACATAAGTTCTCAGCGCCCTGACAGGGCATTGGAGACTCGCATCCTCCTCCTCATCAAGAACCGGAAGGGCGGACAGGGAAATCACCTGGGCCCTGAACGGTGTGTTGAGGGATTTGGTTTGAGTATGACTTTCGAGTCATTAGGACCGAATTCCATACATGTCGCGCTCACCGAGAGCGCTTGTAAATCCCCAATGCACTTCACCGAAGCGAGAGCCACAAGAAACACTGTTTTGAAAGACAAATGTTTCATGTCTGACAAATGGATTGGCTCGAATGGGGCACCTTTCATGGCTTCCAAAACTGTAGAAAGGTCCCACATGAGGACTGAAGGAGGTCTGGGAGGGTTCAGCCTCCTAGCTCCTTTGAGGAATCGTACGACCAGATCGTTCCTCCCCAGCGACTGGCCAGACGCCGGTTTAGTAAACGCTGCTATGGCCGCCACATAAACTTTGAGCGTAGATGGGGTTCTGCCCTTATCCAGCAGCTCTTGAAGGAAGGAAAGAACTTCCGTAACCCCGCAGTATAGGGGTGAAAAGCCCTGAGCTTGACACCAGCCAGAGAACACAGACCATTTTGAGGAGTAGAGCCGTCTAGTAGACGGGGCTCTAGCCTGTGTGATCGTGTTTAGCACTCCCTCCGGGAGGCTAGCGGGTACCCGTTGATGGGCCATGCATGCAGGGACCATAGCTCCGGGCGAGGATGCCAGATCGAGCCCTTGGCCTGAGAGAGGAGGTCTTTCCTCGTCGGTATTGGCCACGGGGCAGTGCTGGTCAGCTGCATCAGAATTTGGAACCAAGCCTGGTTCGTCCAGAGCGGAGCCACAAGCAGCACTGAGCATCCGTTTTCCCTGATTTGTTCCAACACCTGAGGCAGGAGCGAGACGGGGGGAAAAGCATAAAGAGGGCAGCGGGGCCAGACGTGGGCCAGCGCATCCCTGCTTTTGGAGAAAAACTTCGGACAGTAAGCATTTTCCTGGGACGCGAACAGGTCCACCTGCGCTCTGCCGAATGTCTCCCACAGCAGTCTGATCGTCAGCGGGTGCAGCGACCATTCTCCTGCTGGAACATTGTTTCTGGACAGTCTGTCTGGTCCCAGATTCAGGTGACCAGGCACATGTGCTGCTTTCAACGAAAGCAGGTTGTGCTAAGCCCAGACCAGGAGGCGTTCCGTCTGCCTGTTGAGGTTTCCGGACCTGACGCCACCCTGGTGATTTATATAGGCCACCACTGACATGTTGTCTGATCGGACCAGGACGTGGTGACCCTTTATTCGGGGACAAAAGCGCCTCAGCGCGTTGTCGACTGCCATCATTTCCAGACAGTTTATGTGTAGAAGCTTTTCCCGTTCTGACCATTGGCCAAAGAACGGTCTGCCCTCGAGCAGCGCTCCCCATCCCGAGGTGGAGGCGTCCGTGGACACCACCATCACACTCGAGGAAGTCCCCAGACTCACGCCTGACTGATACCAGTCGATCGCCTTCCAAGGTTCCAGAGCTGAGACCCATTTCAGATCGACCTTGAGGAGAAACAGACCGGAGGCCCATGCCCGAGGTGGAACTCGCACTTTCAGCCATGACTGCAGTGAGCGCATGCGAAGCAGACCCAGCTGGAGTACCGAAGATGCTGAGGCCATAAGGCCCAGCATTTTCTGAAACCTTTTGAGCGGGACTATAGTGCCGCAGCGGAAGGATTTCGCGGCGCGCTGAACGTTCAGTCCGCGCTCCGGCGACAGGCGCGCTGTCATAGACAGCAAGTCCAGTACTGTGCCCAGAAAAGAAATTTTCTGACTGGGAGACAGTGAATTTTTCGCCGAATTGACTGTTAGACCCAGGTTCTCGAGATGCTCGAGTAATATGGTCCTGTGTTCTATGAGCTCTGAGCGTGATCGAGCTAGAATCAGCCAATCGTCCAAGTAGTTCAAAACTCGCATGCCCCATAGTCTCAGGGGTGCGAGAGCCATGTCCATACACCTCGTAAATGTACGGGGTGCCAGGGACAGGCCGAACGGCAGGACTGTGTATTGATATGCCTGGCCCTCGAAGGCGAATCTCAAGAAACGCCTGTGACGTGACGCTTTTTGTATTTGGAAATAAGCGTCTTTCAGATCTATTGACATAAACCAGTCCTCCTGGCGAACTTGCGCGAGTATTTTCCTGGTTGTAAGCATTCTGAACTGGCACTTCACAAGCACTCTGTTCAGTTGCCTCAGATCTAGAATGGGTCTGAGACCCCCGTCTTTTTTCGGGTACCAGAAAATATCTGCTGTATACACCCCCTTCGCTCTGAGCCTGAGATAACGTTCTATGGCCCCTTTGCTCAGTAGTTTCGCTATTTCGGCTCGAAGTAGGTGAGCTACCTCGTTTTTTACCATAGTTTCGACACGCGCCGTGTAACGGCGGGGACGTCGAGCGAACTGCAGCGAATAGCCTCTTTTTATAGTGTTCAGCACCCATTCTGGCACCCCGGGAAGCTTTGCCCACGCATTTGCATGAATAGCTAGAGGTAGAATGAGATCTGGGCTCTGGCCGCAACGTAGTGGCGACCGAAGAGCTCCGGTGTGCTGAAACACAAACACTGTGTTTGCAGTGTTCGAGGCAGGGGGCGCGCTGATCACAGCGGGCAGCCTGGCCGCGCTCGACTTCTCTATGACCGTTTGTGGGGAGAGAGTGAGCGGGGCGAACCCCTTGGGGTTTAACATGTCTGTGAGGGAATGTGGGCGCGGGACAGCGGGCACACTCACTGCACTGAGAACACCGTCGGCCTGAGCTGACTGAATGCTTGTTGGTTTCGTTTTTACAGAAACCGTGGGACATGTATCGTGTAGTGTTTGTGGGCACTGTGTCGTGGGCACATTCACTACGTTTAATGCACAATCGACATGAGTCGATCTCATTTGTGCAAGCCCTGTACTGTAGCGGGCTGTGTTTGTGTGTTGGAATGAGCACTGAACAGTGGGCCTTTTTATAACACTCATAACATTGTCGGCCATGGCCGGAATACCAGAAAATACACTCTTTTTGAGATTTATCTGGGCGGCTTCTCACTCTGGATCCAGTGATGCGTGAGCTTCGCTGAAGAGATGAAAATCAGTTTGTATCAGCCTGTCGAGCTATATTTATAGGTCAAGGCCACGCCTATTTCGGCGGGACGTGACGTAGTGGCGCGAAGCGCCCCCATTGGATATGGCGTCACGCAGGGCCTCTCTCGATAGGCTGCTACTGTTGCCGCAGGTCAGCCAATAGGCACGTAAGCCGCCTTGCCTATGCCTGCATGCTGCCGCAACGCGTTTTACATTAATTTAAAATTAAGGATCATTTTTGGTTTCAATATCTCGTGGAAAAGAGGTTTTCCCCATAGCGTAAGATATTACGCAGTACGAGAGAAACTCTCATAAGAGAACCGTGAAAAACAAACTCAGAATATCAAACTAAATATTAAAACTCAGAATGCAAACCTGCAATTATTAAATTTGTTAAATAACACAAATATACTTTATGTATTTAATGTATTTGCTGCTGACTTCCAATGATCCAATTCAACCACACGTTGAAGCAAAAATAACTTGAGATAAATGTCACATTTGTGCTTAATTTCCATCTGTTTTTATTGCTGAAGTTAGAGTGTTGAAAGTTCTTCTTCTGTTGTCCAGAAGAGCAGCAGCTGAAAAGTTTGTTTGAGTGGCGCCCTCTACTGTACAGGAGTGAATCTGCGCTTTCTTCAGTCTGAGGCTTATTCACTCCACTTCTGCTATGAAAGGGCCTTTACATTTGACAAAAAAATAATTTGTTGTTGTTATTAAAAAAAGCAAGACCTGCCCAGGTTAGAAAAAGTATCGCAAACACATTACCTTTCATAGAAAGTAACTAAGTAACATTTATTAGTTACTTTTTAGGGAGTAATGCAATATTGTAACGCATTACTTTTAACAGTAACTTCCTCCAACATTGTCTGTCCCATAAGGTATCATTGAGTTCAACAGAGGGACGTGGCCATAGTTCATATTTGAGGCTTGTTTTCAGCACTGCAGACTTCCTTGGTAGTATATCAGGACAATCTGTCAGAGGAAGAAAGCATTCCAGAATGCGGTTTCATCGAGACAGGCTTCAGCTTGCAGTACAGATTCTTTACATTAGCTGCAAACAACCGCATTCAAACCAGCCGTGACCGACCTATGTTCACTAAACAACCAACCACGGAGGACGCCTGTTTCCTGTCATTGTGTGGAGATGAATAACATGAACAATGTGGGCAAACTGTATTGATGCTGTTGCTTAAAGAATAGCACAGAATGATGTTGGTTAAAGTCTTGTTGTTGTTTCCAGGCTCTGGGTCGAGATCACTACAGGAAACCAGTGGTGAGTGAGGAACCATCACTTCTCTACCAGTGTTTGCATGAATAAACTGATCACTCTTGCTTCACTGAAACATGGTAAAATCTCCCTGAACTAAAATCAAAAACAGAATGAATACATTACTTTATACCATCAATTAGATCAGGTAGACATAGCTCTTAATGGTAACAATTGCAGGTTAGCACTTTTTACAGTGTAGGTTGATGAAAAAATTACTGTAGCTTTAGCACTTTAATAATAATATAATAATACATTTTATTTAGAAAAGCGCCTTTCAAGGTACCCAAGGACACTGTACAAATTGGTATAGTAAAGAACATACAAAAGTACACAGTACATAAACAGTACACTGTGAAGTACACAGTGCATAAAATGCCAAGATGCAGAGAAAATATAAACACCCTCAAATGGAATACATGAGTGCATTGAACAAGAGCTAAAGACAGTGCAAACAAAATCAGCGGGCTGACAAGTAAGCTAAACTAAAAAAATGTGTTTTTAATTTAGTTTAAAAAATTTATTAAACATAATAAAAAAAGCAGGATAATCCAGAGAGGAAGAACCACAAAAGCTTTACACAGCGTAAAGACAACACTGATCAGAGACTGAACCGACCTAAGGGCTTAAATACACAACTCAACCAGAAACAGGTGCGCAACATAATTAATCTCCATGTCAACCAACTGCTGAAACGAACATAGGAAAACGGAAAGGAATCACATGCAAATAAGGAGTACACATTAAGGCATGTTCAGACTGCCAGAAAAATCCAGATGGGTTTTTGAAAGCCTGGAAAGCCTCCTGACCACATTAGGAGGTGATTTGAAATTCCAATCAGATTTTTACAGATGCATCTCAGTCCGGGCGCTCTGGCTGATCCAATTGGATTTCAAATTGTCTCTTGTCTCACTCTTAATGCGACACACAATGATAACAGCAAAACTGGACTGAAGAGCGAGTTGATGCATCTCTGATTGTCCTGCATCCGCTCTGAAAGCCTCGACACATACGTGTGTACGCCTGCATTCTTACCAAAGCTACCCATGCAGATAAGTTAGTTATGTCTGGACACACAAATCTTATTTGCGGACTGTCTGCCAGAAAAGATCTGGTTTGAGAAGAAATCTGATTTGCCAGCAGTCTGAAAATAGCCTGATAGTCCAAACTGGAACAGATTATGACAACTTTAACCAATTGATTTGTTCTACAAACATCCTACAAATGTTATATATATTAAAAAATAGTATGAAAAAAACATTTCTTTTTGATGTCACTTCTATTAATGTTTTTATTGTGACCTGCCGCCCAACATCACCTGTCCACTGTTCACACATGAGTTTTCCTTATGTTTCGTTTTCCTTTCATTTGATTTATTGCTAGATTTATCAGATAGGAAGGCCTCTGAGTAGATGATTGCCAACTCTCCCTAAAGTCTCTGTAGTCTCTGGGATAGTCTGCCCCTTGAGGTCAGGAGTGGTACTACACTCACGTCTGAAGACACCCTTACCTGCCCTCACGTTTCTTCTTGATATGTTGTTGTGTTGTGCTATAAAATAAATAAAATGAAATAAAAAATGTTAAACGCATAATGCATGAATGGCAGTGTAAAGTTGCTAGTGTGTCTGACTTAAACAGACCAGGGCCATCCTCTCATCAGCACTTCAGTGTTTTGATCTGTGCACTTGTTGAGCACTAGCGAGATGTGTCCAGTAACAGTTTGATGTGTTCTCGTAGCCGCCAGTACCAGATGACCTGTCCATCATCTGCTTCACCAGTGGAACCACAGGTGAGTTAACGCAGCTCCACACATCTCCTCTGACACAGGTTAACCCTAACCTAACACACCCTAACCTAACCTAACCCTAACCTAAACTAACCTAAAGTGAACTAAACAAATCTAACATGACCAAAACTGACCTAACCTGACCTAACCTAAACTAAAGTAACTCTTAACTCTAACTCTAACTCTAAATTAAACTAAACTAACCTAACCTAACCTAACCTAAACTAACTCTAACTCTTACTCTAACTTTAAACTAAACTAAACTAAACTAAACTAAACTAAAATAACCTGACCTAACATAACCTAAACTAACTCTAACTAAACTAACCTGACCTAAACTTACCTAACTTAGCCTAACCTAACCTAACCTCACCTGACCTCACCTGACCTGACCTCACCTGACCTAACTGGTTAGCATGCCTTAATCTCGTGCTCCCCTCAGATTCTGGGAATTATTTAGGTATTATTTCTACATAAATTTCTGTGATAAAAAATCCCTCAAGTGAAATGGACCATGGCAAGAGGTGGACATGAGCGGCATTCTCCCTCCTCAGAATCTCATCAATTCACAGCATTCAGAAGAGCTGCAGGAAGGAAGGCAGTGAACTCTAACTCCTGTCTGGATGCAGACTGACACTTTAAAAACAAAACGTCTAGTGTGGAAGATGAAGACAGTCAGTGTTTGGGTTGGTAGTTACTGCGGTTAAAGGACTCGTCAAGTCAAGCTATGCAGGGTTATTTTAGTAAACTAAAACCATACAAAACATTGTCACTTGAAATTAAATAAACTTTAGCTGAAATAAAATATAAAAAACTTAAACTTACTTTTTCAGCTAGTTGCCAAGGAAACATTTCTCATTTTCATTTAGTTTAAAATGACTAAAACTGAAAATACAAACTTGGTCCCACTTTATATTAAGTATCTTTAACGACTATGTACAAACATTTAAATTAACTTGTGTACATACATGTTTTTACATTGTACTGATAATTAAAAATACCTGCATTTTAATTTCTGTAATTAGATCTATAATTACACTGTAATTACACCCTGAAAATGTAATCAAACCTGTCCTGACTTATCCATATCCACCCAACCCGACCTCACGGGAAACGCTACTATTGTACCAGCTGGTGAATTCCTACGATTTGAATTGAACAAAAAATATGTTTTTTAAAAGAAACTCACGATGAAGGACCTCCCTTTAAACCCATCAAAGAGATCGGACTAATTAGCCACCAATAAACAAAATGTAAGATAGTTACATATACAATTTATATAGAGACATGCCACTTCCTCAGTCCCTATATAGGGAAAACCCGTAACGCCAAAGATGGCGTTGTATGCACATGTCCCGCCCCTCACCCTGGAAAGCCAATCGTCTGCTTTTAACAGTCAAGCCGGGAAACATTTAAGCCTATCGTCTGGTTCCAGTGACCAGTGGTGACCAGTGAAAGTGCATTTCTGACTCTCTGCCCATTCATTTAGATAGGAGCCTGGTCTTGTTAGTCCGAAATAGCTGCCCGGAGGCGTTGCCAAGATGGCGGCCGAGTGGCATGACTTGCCTAAAAGGACTTTGATAGTTATGAATGGCTGAGATGGTGTTGATATAAGTGTTTTAACACAATAAGCTCATAAAGACACTTACAGTGTGACCAAACACAATTAAAATGAAAACAAATGAACTACTCCTAAATATTCACAAAAAGCTATTATAGTATCTGAATGATACTATAAAGCATTATAACCTTAATGCTATAATAAAACTACAAATATGAAAATCAGCAGGCGATTGAAAGACTGACATCACTGTCGAATAGACATCAACACTGAGCTCAATACTGACACTGTTGTCTTAACTTCACAACATTACTGTTATTCTTGTGTGTGTGTGTGTGTGTGTGTGTGTGTGTGTGTGTGTGTGTGTGTGTGTGTGTGTGTGTGTGTGTGTGGCAGGAGATCCGAAGGGAGTGATGCTGACCCACGGCAACGTTGTCGCAGACTTTGCTGGCTTTCTGAAAGTGACAGATGTGAGTGATTTCTGTAAACATGAGCGACTGCTGAAGTGTGTTGACAGACAGCGATCTGACTAACCGCAGCCTCTCTGTGTGTCTGTCTGCAGAAAGTCATCTTTCCGAATCAAGACGACGTTCTCATTTCCTTCCTGCCTCTTGCTCACATGTTCGAGAGGTTGATTGAGGTGAGACTCGCGTGAGAAGATGCTCTTTATACTGCAGGAGCTCAACACTGCTCATCCAGTGAGAAACAAACACGTCCTCAGCTCTTCTGCTGGATCAGGTTACAGTCTGGTAGTGTGCCGACCGTGAGCACTAACAAGGGCATGAAACCACACCTACACACACACACACACACGCTAGGCGAGTGTGCACTTCCTCTTTCCCAGGCGCTTCATGGCCATGGCCTAATGTGACCCACTGATCTCAATCTCTTAAAAGAGCCACAGAGTTGTTTTCCTCAATGCTGGAACTGAACAGCTGGAACGATCTAAAACCACAGCTCTTTTCTTTCTGCCCTTCTATGGAGTGTAACAACAGTGTAGGGAGCTAAAGAAAAGGTCTGAAATGTGTGGAGGTTGTTGTATTTCAGACAGAAGTATTGAGTCATGTTTTTGTTCTGGTGAATGCTACAGTTAGATGAAATCAACACAACACCAGACCAACAGAACCAGTGCATGATGGCTTCATTCCTACAGCACTTTATGCAGTACAGATCGTTTCAAAGCAGCAACTTTAACAGTGTTTAAGAGACCAGTTTAATTTCATCTGTAACAGCTCTATAGAAGCCAATAGAGTCTTTATTCATCTCAGTTCAGTTCAGGATTTGTTCTAAGTGCAGTTAATTTGATAATATTTCTGAATATGTATTGTCTCATGTTCCCTTCACTCCAGTCCGTGGTGATCTGCCATGGCGGGAGGATTGGCTTTTTCCAAGGCGATATCCGTCTTCTTCCTGACGACATGAAGGCTCTCAGACCCACGATATTTCCTGTGGTGCCGCGACTCCTGAACCGCATGTATGACAAGGTGAGCCGTCGCACTGATCAGACACTCACAAAGAGATGCCCAATTCGTTCTTCACTATAATGCATATAGCACAGTCATCTGCATTGTGAAAAGAGCTGTTTCTACCTGATTTAACACATTTTGTGGTTGAGTGATGTTGAATAATATTTTTGACTTGATTAAAACCAGTTGATTTAGGTTAGATTATTTTTTATTAACAGCAAACAGCGCAGGTCATGAAGTCTCTCCGTCCCTCGGGATCAGACCAGCTCTTACACAGTAGTGATGCTTCCATTCAAAGTTGGGAATTTAACTTGCAAAATTGGAATATGGCATGAAACATTTTTGAATAAAGCAGCATTTCCATCCCATGTGTTCGAGAGAACAAAATCATCACTTCCTGGCACAAAATATCAGTAATAAACTAAGATTCTGCAATCGGGCTCTTTTTCCTCAATCATAAATGAGTTTGTCTCAGAGCGTCAGATGAAACACAATAAACGCTGTCATGTTTTCTTGCGTTCGAATACAATCGTGTGAGTGTCACACTCTCACACCACATGGACTCTTGGTTTAAGTCAGTACCGTTTTTCTCTAGTTAGTTTGTTGTCATGGACACCCATTAGTTTCAGCTGTGCACTAATCAATCTCATTGTCTGGTCTCGTCTATACTATGGTTGTGTTGGTTGCTTTACACTATGTTGGACTTAACCTGTGTGGATTATTAAAGTTTACCTGTTTTTCTCTCATCTTCATCTTCGTGTGTGTTGTTTACACACCCTAATCATGACAGAAGACCAGGGGCCGGTTTCACAAAGTGACCAATCTATAGTGTTAGACAAGTCTAAAATTTGCTCATAGACTAGTCTAATGCAAGTTAGACTGTTTCACAAAAATAAAGACTATCTTAATTAAGACCAAAAAAATTAGACACCTTACCCCAGGCTAACTCAGATCTAAGACTCTGTTACCTTGGCAACCAGCAGTAACAATCAGTTACATTACAAACAGCCAAAAGAAAAGGGAAAATGGCTCATAATTTGTGGTTTTCTGACGACGTTATGGAGAGAGTTATGAGAAGGGAAAGGGTTTTTAGGGACCGCAGTAACCTACTGGAAATATATAATAATGAGGACTTCATCGGTCGGTTTCGTTTGCCCAAGGAAGCTATACTGAGTCTGACAGATGAATTAGCTGAAGTACTGAGCCCTGCCTGTTCAAGAAGCCACAGCATCCCAGCAGTGCTACGGGTTTGCACTGCGTTGAGATTTTATGCAACAGCAACATTTCTGAATGCTGTTGGTGACAAAGTGGGCCTCAGCAAAGCTCAACGCTCAGCGGTCGGATTAACACTGTTAACTGTCGTAGCAATCTTTTTTCAAATTAAACATTTCTTCTTGTTACTACATTCTCTGCTAAATTTCCCAAGTAAAATGTCATTGTAACTGTTATACTCCTCCAACAAACACTTATTTTCCGCTGGGGTACAGCAGTACATTGCAGTGTAGTCCTACTTAAGATAGTCAGAGTCTTAAGTGCTTTGTGCAACGGTCTGATTTAGATGTCTATCTGAAGTCTGACTATCTACTATATCTAAGCCATAGTCAAAGTCTATCTTTGTGAAACCGGCCCCAGACCTAAGCAAAGATAAGCGGAAGCATTTTTGTTTGATTTTCTTGGAGTACGTGTTTTTGGTTTCTTTCTGCAATATGTACCACTTGGCAGCAGTCAAACTGTTATTCCTTGAGCAGAAGGACCGGTCCCTCAAGGAACATTTGGAGGAATTCCTCAGCCTCGTGCCAGCTACATCTTTCCTGGACGACTGCCTCAACACCGGCACCTGAGAGCATTTGTTCGGGGAAGGCCCTGGAGGTGCGTAGACTGGGACTGGTGTCCTGTGATTCGCCACTCACATTGGACATTGTGACAACACTCAGACTGCGTGGATTGGCAGCCCAAGCCCACCAAACGCAACGAGAGCGACTCCGCCGCGACGTGCAAGCCAGCGCTAACAAGAGCTACCCAGCTGAACATAGTTACGGAGCCTGACAGCAGTTTCATCCATCGCTGAGGGAGTGAATGTGGAATTTGTAGGGATAGCCCTCCCGCCACTGAGAGTGAGTGTTTGACAATCACACTTGAGAACGGTTTTGATTTTGGAGAGGTTGATTTTCTGCCCCCTTGGTTGCCGTCTGAATCAGTCTGTTATGTTCCGAACCCGCTGGTCCCACCTAAATTCCCTCTCCCACCACCTCTCCAAAATGTTTTTGAGACTTATTTTTGAGATTTATTTTTTTTGTTGGATTTTGCATCACTCTCCAAGCCCCTCTCTAGTCCCCAGCCACGCCTGCCACCCAGTCATCGCTGCCTCCCACCAGCCCTTCAGTTTCACCTCAGCCTTCTCTCAGTGGCGTGAATCCATCTTGGGCCTGCTGGGAGCCATCTCTTCCTGGACGTGGGAAGCCAGTGGCTCCGCCTTCTGCCCCTGTGTGCTCCACTCCTCCTCACCCCGGGTCCCCGGTCCCGGGTCCTTGGCTCCTGCCCCTGCACCTGCGCTCCTTCCTCCCTCCCTCAGGCTCCGTCTCCACCCTGGGTAGCTCCAGCTCGACTTCAGCCCTCTGGATCCCTACCACCATCTCGGGGTTGTCACTGCAGCTACACCGCCTAGATCATCGGAGTCCCTTCGCTACATCGGCTCTCCGGCTGCGTGATTGGCTCCTTCCTCCATGACATCATCACCTCGGATCCTTGTGTGTCTTTGGTTGGATTTGTCTATACTATGGTTGTGTTGGATCGCTTAACTCTATGTTGGACTTAACATGTGTGGATTATTATAGATTACCTGTTTACTCATATTCATCTTCTTTTGTGTTTACACAACCTGATCATGACAGTGAGACGCTTCTGGAGGGAATTAAAACCAAATCCTTCTGATGACAGACTCTCTTTATCTAAACGCTATTCATTTTTAAATTATTTATTTAATTATTTAAACTAAAGTAGAGGCCTTTTTTAAGATCACAAGAAGCATAACTCATGTTTACATGTGAGGACTATTATATTTTATGCTGTAATCAAGTCAACTCAGCTTTATTTATACAGTACTTTATACAATGCAGATTGTTTCAAAGCAGCTTCACAGTGATAAACAGAATTAAATTCTACTGTAATAATTTAATAAAATATAATATTTTTCAGCCACATGTATTCCCTGTGTAACTGTTGAAGCTTGTCTGATGTGTTTCAGATCTTCAGTCAGGCCAACAACTCCGTCAAGCGCTGGCTGCTGAACTTCGCAGCCAAGAGAAAAGGTTCGGAGGTGAGCCGCGGCGTCATCCGCTGCGACAGCGTCTGGGACAAGATCTTCTTCCACAAGATCCAGGTGCGTGACGCAGAGCCGGTGAGATGCGGGGCCGAAGCCGCGCTGCTGTTTGACTATGTGCTGTGTCTCCTTACAGGCCAGTCTGGGCGGCAGGCTGAGAATGATCATCACTGGAGCGGCTCCGGCGTCCCCGTCCGTCCTGGGCTTCCTGAGAGCGGCGCTGGGCTGTCAGGTGAGGCGAGAGCGAGTGTCTGTAGCGTAGCGTTCCTGTGTTTCTGAGCTCATCACAGTGTGTGTCTGTAGTGTAGCGATTCTGTGTTTCTGAGCTCATCACAGTGTGTCTGTAGCGTAGCGCTCCTGTGTTTCTGAGCTCATCACAGTGTGTGTCTGTAGTGTAGCGATTCTGTGTTTCTGAGCTCATCACAGTGTGTCTGTAGTGTAGCGATTCTGTGTTTCTGAGCTCATCACAGTGTGTCTGTAGCGTAGCGCTGCTGTGTTTCTGAGCTCATCACAGTGTGTGTCTGTAGCGTAGCGCTCCTGTGTTTCTGAGCTCATCAGTGTGTGTCTGTAGTGTAGCGATTCTGTGTTTCTGAGCTCATCACAGTGTGTCTGTAGCGTAGCGCTCCTGTGTTTCTGAGCTCATCACAGTGTGTGTCTGTAGCGTAGCGCTCCTGTGTTTCTGAGCTCATCACAGTGTGTGTCTGTAGTGTAGCGCTCCTATGTTTCTGAGCTCATCACAGTGTGTCTGTAGCGTAGCGCTCCTGTGTTTCTGAGCTCATCACAGTGTGTGTCTGTAGCGTAGCGCTTCTGTGTTTCTGAGCTCATCACAGTGTGTCTGTAGTGTAGCGATTCTGTGTTTCTGAGCTCATCACAGTGTGTCTGTAGCGTAGCGCTGCTGTGTTTCTGAGCTCATCACAGTGTGTCTGTAGTGTAGCGATTCTGTGTTTCTGAGCTCATCAAAGTGTGTGTCTGTAGCGTATCGCTCCTGTGTTTCTGAGCTCATCACAGTGTGTCTGTAGTGTAGCGATTCTGTGTTTCTGAGCTCATCAAAGTGTGTCTGTAGCGTAGCGCTTCTGTGTTTCTGAGCTCATCACAGTGTGTCTGTAGCGTAGCGCTCCTGTGTTTCTGAGCTCATCACAGTGTCTGTAGCGTAGCGCTGCTGTGTTTCTGAGCTCATCACAGTGTGTGTCTGTAGCGTAGCGATTCTGTGTTTCTGAGCCCATCACAGTGTGTGTCTGTAGCGTAGCGCTGCTGTGTTTCTGAGCTCATCACAGTGTGTGTCTGTAGTGTAGCGATTCTGTTTCTGAGCTCATCAGTGTGTGTCTGTAGCGTAGCGCTGCTGTGTTTCTGAGCTCATCACAGTGTGTCTGTAGCGTAGCGCTCCTGTGTTTCTGAGCTCATCAGTGTGTGTCTGTAGTGTAGCGCTTCTGTGTTTCTGAGCTCATCACAGTGTGTGTCTGTAGCGTAGCGCTCCTGTGTTTCTGAGCTCATCAGTGTGTGTCTGTAGCGTAGCGCTCCTGTGTTTCTGAGCTCATCACAGTGTGTGTCTGTAGCGTAGCGATTCTGTATTTCTGAGCTCATCACAGTGTGTGTCTGTAGCGTAGCGAATCTGTGTTTCTGAGCTCATCACAGTGTGTGTCTGTAGCGTAGCGATTCTGTGTTTCTGAGCTCATCACAGTGTGTCTGTAGTGTAGCGCTTCTGTGTTTCTGAGCTCATCACAGTGTGTGTCTGTAGCGTAGCGCTGCTGTGTTTCTGAGCTCATCACAGTGTGTGTCTGTAGTGTAGCGATTCTGTGTTTCTGAGCTCATCAGTGTGTGTCTGTAGCGTAGCGCTGCTGTGTTTCTGAGCTCATCACAGTGTTTCTGTAGCGTAGCGCTGCTGTGTTTCTGAGCTCATCAGTGTGTGTCTGTAGTGTAGCGCTGCCGTGTTTCTGAGCTCATCAGTGTGTGTCTGTAGCGTAGCGCTCCTGTGTTTCTGAGCTCATCAGTGTGTGTCTGTAGCGTAGCGCTACTGTGTTTCTGAGCTCATCACAGTGTGTGTCTGTAGCGTAGCGATTCTGTGTTTCTGAGCTCATCACAGTGTGTGTCTGTAGCGTAGCGCTGCTGTGTTTCTGAGCTCATCACAGTGTGTGTCTGTAGTGTAGCGATTCTGTGTTTCTGAGCTCATCAGTGTGTGTCTGTAGCGTAGCGCTGCTGTGTTTCTGAGCTCATCACAGTGTGTCTGTAGCGTAGCGCTCCTGTGTTTCTGAGCTCATCAGTGTGTGTCTGTAGCGTAGCGCTGCTGTGTTTCTGAGCTCATCACAGTGTGTCTGTAGCGTAGCGCTTCTGTGTTTCTGAGCTCATCACAGTGTGTGTCTGTAGCGTAGCGCTCCTGTGTTTCTGAGCTCATCACAGTGTGTGTCTGTAGTGTAGCGCTCCTATGTTTCTGAGCTCATCACAGTGTGTCTGTAGCGTAGCGCTCCTGTGTTTCTGAGCTCATCACAGTGTGTGTCTGTAGCGTAGCGCTTCTGTGTTTCTGAGCTCATCACAGTGTGTCTGTAGTGTAGCGATTCTGTGTTTCTGAGCTCATCACAGTGTGTCTGTAGCGTAGCGCTGCTGTGTTTCTGAGCTCATCACAGTGTGTGTCTGTAGCGTATCGCTCCTGTGTTTCTGAGCTCATCACAGTGTGTCTGTAGTGTAGCGATTCTGTGTTTCTGAGCTCATCAAAGTGTGTCTGTAGCGTAGCGCTTCTGTGTTTCTGAGCTCATCACAGTGTGTCTGTAGCGTAGCGCTGCTGTGTTTCTGAGCTCATCACAGTGTGTGTCTGTAGCGTAGCGATTCTGTGTTTCTGAGCCCATCACAGTGTGTGTTTGTAGCGTAGCGCTGCTGTGTTTCTGAGCTCATCACAGTGTGTGTCTGTAGTGTAGCGATTCTGTTTCTGAGCTCATCAGTGTGTGTCTGTAGCGTAGCGCTGCTGTGTTTCTGAGCTCATCACAGTGTGTCTGTAGCGTAGCGCTCCTGTGTTTCTGAGCTCATCAGTGTGTGTCTGTAGTGTAGCGCTTCTGTGTTTCTGAGCTCATCACAGTGTGTGTCTGTAGCGTAGCGCTCCTGTGTTTCTGAGCTCATCAGTGTGTGTCTGTAGCGTAGCGCTCCTGTGTTTCTGAGCTCATCACAGTGTGTGTCTGTAGCGTAGCGATTCTGTATTTCTGAGCTCATCACAGTGTGTGTCTGTAGCGTAGCGAATCTGTGTTTCTGAGCTCATCACAGTGTGTGTCTGTAGCGTAGCGATTCTGTGTTTCTGAGCTCATCACAGTGTGTCTGTAGTGTAGCGCTTCTGTGTTTCTGAGCTCATCACAGTGTGTGTCTGTAGCGTAGCGCTGCTGTGTTTCTGAGCTCATCACAGTGTGTGTCTGTAGTGTAGCGATTCTGTGTTTCTGAGCTCATCAGTGTGTGTCTGTAGCGTAGCGCTGCTGTGTTTCTGAGCTCATCACAGTGTTTCTGTAGCGTAGCGCTGCTGTGTTTCTGAGCTCATCAGTGTGTGTCTGTAGTGTAGCGCTGCCGTGTTTCTGAGCTCATCAGTGTGTGTCTGTAGCGTAGCGCTCCTGTGTTTCTGAGCTCATCAGTGTGTGTCTGTAGCGTAGCGCTACTGTGTTTCTGAGCTCATCACAGTGTGTGTCTGTAGCGTAGCGATTCTGTGTTTCTGAGCTCATCACAGTGTGTGTCTGTAGCGTAGCGCTGCTGTGTTTCTGAGCTCATCACAGTGTGTGTCTGTAGTGTAGCGATTCTGTGTTTCTGAGCTCATCAGTGTGTGTCTGTAGCGTAGCGCTGCTGTGTTTCTGAGCTCATCACAGTGTGTCTGTAGCGTAGCGCTCCTGTGTTTCTGAGCTCATCAGTGTGTGTCTGTAGCGTAGCGCTGCTGTGTTTCTGAGCTCATCACAGTGTGTCTGTAGCGTAGCGCTTCTGTGTTTCTGAGCTCATCACAGTGTGTGTCTGTAGCGTAGTGCTCCTGTGTTTCTGAGCTCATCAGGGTGTGTCTGTAGCGTAGCGCTCCTGTGTTTCTGAGCTCATCACAGTGTGTGTCTGTAGCGTAGCGCTCCTGTGTTTCTGAGCTCATCACAGTGTGTCTGTAGCGTAGCGCTGCTGTGTTTCTGAGCTCATCAGTGTGTGTCTGTAGCGTAGCGATTCTGTGTTTCTGAGCTCATCACAGTGTGTGTCTGTAGCGTAGCGATTCTGTGTTTCTGAGCTCATCACAGTGTGTGTCTGTAGTGTAGCGATTCTGTGTTTCTGAGCTCATCACAGTGTGTGTCTGTAGCGTAGCGCTCCTGTGTTTCTGAGCTCATCAGTGTGTGTCTGTAGCGTAGCGCTGCTGTGTTTCTGAGCTCATCACAGTGTGTCTGTAGTGTAGCGCTGCTGTGTTTCTGAGCTCATCACAGTGTGTGTCTGTAGCGTAGCGCTCCTGTGTTTCTGAGCTCATCACAGTGTGTGTCTGTAGCGTAGCGATTCTGTGTTTCTGAGCTCATCACAGTGTGTGTCTGTAGCGTAGCGCTCCTGTGTTTCTGAGCTCATCACAGTGTGTGTCTGTAGCGTAGCGCTGCTGTGTTTCTGAGCTCATCACAGTGTGTCTAGTGTAGCACTGCTGTGTTTCTGAGCTCATCAGTGTGTGTCTGTAGCGTAGCGCTCCTGTGTTTCTGAGCTCATCACAGTGTGTGTCTGTAGCGTAGCGCTGCTGTGTTTCTGAGCTCATCACAGTGTGTCTGTAGTGTAGCGCTGCTGTGTTTCTGAGCTCATCACAGTGTGTGTCTGTAGCGTAGCGCTCCTGTGTTTCTGAGCTCATCACAGTGTGTGTCTGTAGCGTAGCGCTCCTGTGTTTCTGAGCTCATCAGTGTGTGTCTGTAGTGTAGCGCTTCTGTGTTTCTGAGCTCATCACAGTGTGTGTCTGTAGCGTAGCGCTCCTGTGTTTCTGAGCTCATCACAGTGTGTGTCTGTAGCGTAGCGATTCTGTATTTCTGAGCTCATCACAGTGTGTGTCTGTAGCGTAGCGAATCTGTGTTTCTGAGCTCATCACAGTGTGTGTCTGTAGCGTAGCGATTCTGTGTTTCTGAGCTCATCACAGTGTGTCTGTAGCGTAGCGCTCCTGTGTTTCTGAGCTCATCAGTGTGTGTCTGTAGCGTAGCGCTCCTGTGTTTCTGAGCTCATCACAGTGTGTGTCTGTAGCGTAGCGATTCTGTATTTCTGAGCTCATCACAGTGTGTGTCTGTAGCGTAGCGAATCTGTGTTTCTGAGCTCATCACAGTGTGTGTCTGTAGCGTAGCGATTCTGTGTTTCTGAGCTCATCACAGTGTGTCTGTAGCGTAGCGCTCCTGTGTTTCTGAGCTCATCAGTGTGTGTCTGTAGCGTAGCGCTCCTGTGTTTCTGAGCTCATCACAGTGTGTGTCTGTAGCGTAGCGATTCTGTATTTCTGAGCTCATCACAGTGTGTGTCTGTAGCGTAGCGAATCTGTGTTTCTGAGCTCATCACAGTGTGTGTCTGTAGCGTAGCGATTCTGTGTTTCTGAGCTCATCACAGTGTGTCTGTAGTGTAGCGCTTCTGTGTTTCTGAGCTCATCACAGTGTGTGTCTGTAGCGTAGCGCTGCTGTGTTTCTGAGCTCATCACAGTGTGTGTCTGTAGTGTAGCGATTCTGTTTCTGAGCTCATCAGTGTGTGTCTGTAGCGTAGCGCTGCTGTGTTTCTGAGCTCATCACAGTGTGTCTGTAGCGTAGCGCTCCTGTGTTTCTGAGCTCATCAGTGTGTGTCTGTAGTGTAGCGCTTCTGTGTTTCTGAGCTCATCACAGTGTGTGTCTGTAGCGTAGCGCTCCTGTGTTTCTGAGCTCATCAGTGTGTGTCTGTAGCGTAGCGCTCCTGTGTTTCTGAGCTCATCACAGTGTGTGTCTGTAGCGTAGCGATTCTGTATTTCTGAGCTCATCACAGTGTGTGTCTGTAGCGTAGCGAATCTGTGTTTCTGAGCTCATCACAGTGTGTGTCTGTAGCGTAGTGATTCTGTGTTTCTGAGCTCATCACAGTGTGTCTGTAGTGTAGCGCTTCTGTGTTTCTGAGCTCATCACAGTGTGTGTCTGTAGCGTAGCGCTGCTGTGTTTCTGAGCTCATCACAGTGTGTGTCTGTAGTGTAGCGATTCTGTGTTTCTGAGCTCATCAGTGTGTGTCTGTAGCGTAGCGCTGCTGTGTTTCTGAGCTCATCACAGTGTTTCTGTAGCGTAGCGCTGCTGTGTTTCTGAGCTCATCAGTGTGTGTCTGTAGTGTAGCGCTGCCGTGTTTCTGAGCTCATCAGTGTGTGTCTGTAGCGTAGCGCTCCTGTGTTTCTGAGCTCATCAGTGTGTGTCTGTAGCGTAGCGATTCTGTGTTTCTGAGCTCATCACAGTGTGTGTCTGTAGCGTAGCGATTCTGTGTTTCTGAGCTCATCACAGTGTGTGTCTGTAGCGTAGCGCTGCTGTGTTTCTGAGCTCATCACAGTGTGTGTCTGTAGTGTAGCGATTCTGTGTTTCTGAGCTCATCAGTGTGTGTCTGTAGCGTAGCGCTGCTGTGTTTCTGAGCTCATCACAGTGTGTCTGTAGCGTAGCGCTCCTGTGTTTCTGAGCTCATCAGTGTGTGTCTGTAGCGTAGCGCTGCTGTGTTTCTGAGCTCATCACAGTGTGTCTGTAGCGTAGCGCTTCTGTGTTTCTGAGCTCATCACAGTGTGTGTCTGTAGCGTAGCGCTCCTGTGTTTCTGAGCTCATCACAGTGTGTGTCTGTAGTGTAGCGCTCCTATGTTTCTGAGCTCATCACAGTGTGTGTCTGTAGCGTAGCGCTTCTGTGTTTCTGAGCTCATCACAGTGTGTCTGTAGTGTAGCGATTCTGTGTTTCTGAGCTCATCACAGTGTGTCTGTAGCGTAGCGCTGCTGTGTTTCTGAGCTCATCACAGTGTGTGTCTGTAGCGTATCGCTCCTGTGTTTCTGAGCTCATCACAGTGTGTCTGTAGTGTAGCGATTCTGTGTTTCTGAGCTCATCAAAGTGTGTCTGTAGCGTAGCGCTTCTGTGTTTCTGAGCTCATCACAGTGTGTCTGTAGCATAGCGCTCCTGTGTTTCTGAGCTCATCACAGTGTCTGTAGCGTAGCGCTGCTGTGTTTCTGAGCTCATCACAGTGTGTGTCTGTAGCGTAGCGATTCTGTGTTTCTGAGCCCATCACAGTGTGTGTCTGTAGCGTAGCGCTGCTGTGTTTCTGAGCTCATCACAGTGTGTGTCTGTAGTGTAGCGATTCTGTTTCTGAGCTCATCAGTGTGTGTCTGTAGCGTAGCGCTGCTGTGTTTCTGAGCTCATCACAGTGTGTCTGTAGCGTAGCGCTCCTGTGTTTCTGAGCTCATCAGTGTGTGTCTGTAGTGTAGCGCTTCTGTGTTTCTGAGCTCATCACAGTGTGTGTCTGTAGCGTAGCGCTCCTGTGTTTCTGAGCTCATCAGTGTGTGTCTGTAGCGTAGCGCTCCTGTGTTTCTGAGCTCATCACAGTGTGTGTCTGTAGCGTAGCGATTCTGTATTTCTGAGCTCATCACAGTGTGTGTCTGTAGCGTAGCGAATCTGTGTTTCTGAGCTCATCACAGTGTGTGTCTGTAGCGTAGCGATTCTGTGTTTCTGAGCTCATCACAGTGTGTCTGTAGTGTAGCGCTTCTGTGTTTCTGAGCTCATCACAGTGTGTGTCTGTAGCGTAGCGCTGCTGTGTTTCTGAGCTCATCACAGTGTGTGTCTGTAGTGTAGCGATTCTGTGTTTCTGAGCTCATCAGTGTGTGTCTGTAGCGTAGCGCTGCTGTGTTTCTGAGCTCATCACAGTGTTTCTGTAGCGTAGCGCTGCTGTGTTTCTGAGCTCATCAGTGTGTGTCTGTAGTGTAGCGCTGCCGTGTTTCTGAGCTCATCAGTGTGTGTCTGTAGCGTAGCGCTCCTGTGTTTCTGAGCTCATCAGTGTGTGTCTGTAGCGTAGCGCTACTGTGTTTCTGAGCTCATCACAGTGTGTGTCTGTAGCGTAGCGATTCTGTGTTTCTGAGCTCATCACAGTGTGTGTCTGTAGCGTAGCGCTGCTGTGTTTCTGAGCTCATCACAGTGTGTGTCTGTAGTGTAGCGATTCTGTGTTTCTGAGCTCATCAGTGTGTGTCTGTAGCGTAGCGCTGCTGTGTTTCTGAGCTCATCACAGTGTGTCTGTAGCGTAGCGCTCCTGTGTTTCTGAGCTCATCAGTGTGTGTCTGTAGCGTAGCGCTGCTGTGTTTCTGAGCTCATCACAGTGTGTCTGTAGCGTAGCGCTTCTGTGTTTCTGAGCTCATCACAGTGTGTGTCTGTAGCGTAGTGCTCTTGTGTTTCTGAGCTCATCAGGGTGTGTCTGTAGCGTAGCGCTCCTGTGTTTCTGAGCTCATCACAGTGTGTGTCTGTAGCGTAGCGCTGCTGTGTTTCTGAGCTCATCACAGTGTGTCTGTAGTGTAGCGCTGCTGTGTTTCTGAGCTCATCACAGTGTGTGTCTGTAGCGTAGCGCTCCTGTGTTTCTGAGCTCATCACAGTGTGTGTCTGTAGCGTAGCGCTCCTGTGTTTCTGAGCTCATCACAGTGTGTCTGTAGCGTAGCGCTCTTGTGTTTCTGAGCTCATCAGTGTGTGTCTGTAGCGTAGCGATTCTGTGTTTCTGAGCTCATCACAGTGTGTGTCTGTAGCGTAGCGATTCTGTGTTTCTGAGCTCATCACAGTGTGTGTCTGTAGTGTAGCGATTCTGTGTTTCTGAGCTCATCACAGTGTGTGTCTGTAGCGTAGCGCTCCTGTGTTTCTGAGCTCATCAGTGTGTGTCTGTAGCGTAGCGCTGCTGTGTTTCTGAGCTCATCACAGTGTGTCTGTAGTGTAGCGCTGCTGTGTTTCTGAGCTCATCACAGTGTGTGTCTGTAGCGTAGCGCTCCTGTGTTTCTGAGCTCATCACAGTGTGTGTCTGTAGCGTAGCGATTCTGTGTTTCTGAGCTCATCACAGTGTGTGTCTGTAGCGTAGCGCTCCTGTGTTTCTGAGCTCATCACAGTGTGTGTCTGTAGCGTAGCGCTGCTGTGTTTCTGAGCTCATCACAGTGTGTCTAGTGTAGCGCTGCTGTGTTTCTGAGCTCATCAGTGTGTGTCTGTAGCGTAGCGCTCCTGTGTTTCTGAGCTCATCACAGTGTGTGTCTGTAGCGTAGCGCTGCTGTGTTTCTGAGCTCATCACAGTGTGTCTGTAGTGTAGCGCTGCTGTGTTTCTGAGCTCATCACAGTGTGTGTCTGTAGCGTAGCGCTCCTGTGTTTCTGAGCTCATCACAGTGTGTGTCTGTAGCGTAGCGCTCCTGTGTTTCTGAGCTCATCAGTGTGTGTCTGTAGCGTAGCGCTCCTGTGTTTCTGAGCTCATCACAGTGTGTCTGTAGCGTAGCGGTGCTGTGTTTCTGAGCTCATCAGTGTGTGTCTGTAGCGTAGCGATTCTGTGTTTCTGAGCTCATCACAGTGTGTGTCTGTAGCGTAGCGATTCTGTGTTTCTGAGCTCATCACAGTGTCTGTCTGTAGTGTAGCGCTTCTGTGTTTCTGAGCTCATCACAGTGTGTCTGTAGCGTAGCGCTCCTGTGTTTCTGAGCTCATCACAGTGTGTGTCTGTAGTGTAGCGCTGCTGTGTTTCTGAGCTCATCACAGTGTGTCTGTAGCGTAGCGCTCCTGTGTTTCTGAGCTCATCACAGTGTGTGTCTGTAGTGTAGCCCTTCTGTGTTTCTGAGCTCATCACAGTGTGTGTCTGTAGTGTAGCGATTCTGTGTTTCTGAGCTCATCAGTGTGTGTCTGTAGCGTAGCACTGCTGTGTTTCTGAGCTCATCACAGTGTGTCTGTAGCGTAGCGCTCCTGTGTTTCTGAGCTCATCACAGTGTGTGTCTGTAGTGTAGCCCTTCTGTGTTTCTGAGCTCATCACAGTGTGTGTCTGTAGTGTAGCGATTCTGTGTTTCTGAGCTCATCAGTGTGTGTCTGTAGCGTAGCGCTGCTGTGTTTCTGAGCTCATCACAGTGTGTGTCTGTAGCGTAGCGATTCTGTGTTTCTGAGCTCATCACAGTGTGTGTCTGTAGTGTAGCGATTCTGTGTTTCTGAGCTCATCAGTGTGTGTCTGTAGCGTAGCGCTGCTGTGTTTCTGAGCTCATCACAGTGTGTCTGTAGCGTAGCGCTCCTGTGTTTCTGAGCTCATCAGTGTGTGTCTGTAGCGTAGCGCTCCTGTGTTTCTGAGCTCATCACAGTGTGTGTCTGTAGCGTAGCGATTCTGTGTTTCTGAGCTCATCACAGTGTGTGTCTGTAGCGTAGCGATTCTGTTTCTGAGCTCATCAGTGTGTGTCTGTAGCGTAACGCTGCTGTGTTTCTGAGCTCATCACAGTGTGTCTGTAGCGTAGCGCTCCTGTGTTTCTGAGCTCATCAGTGTGTGTCTGTAGCATAGCGCTCCTGTGTTTCTGAGCTCATCACAGTGTGTGTCTGTAGCGTAGCGATTCTGTGTTTCTGAGCTCATCACAGTGTGTGTCTGTAGTGTAGCACTTCTGTGTTTCTGAGCTCATCACAGTGTGTGTCTGTAGCGTAGCGCTCCTGTGTTTCTGAGCTCATCAGTGTGTGTCTGTAGCGTAGCGCTCCTGTGTTTCTGAGCTCATCACAGTGTGTGTCTGTAGCGTAGCGCTCTTGTGTTTCTGAGCTCATCACAGTGTGTGTCTGTAGCGTAGCGATTCTGTATTTCTGAGCTCATCACAGTGTGTGTCTGTAGCGTAGCGATTCTGTGTTTCTGAGCTCATCACAGTGTGTGTCTGTAGTGTAGCAATTCTGTGTTTCTGAGCTCATCACAGTGTGTGTCTATAGCGTAGCGCTCCTGTGTTTCTGAGCTCATCACAGTGTGTGTCTGTAGTGTAGCAATTCTGTGTTTCTGAGCTCATCACAGTGTGTGTCTGTAGCGTAGCGCTCCTGTGTTTCTGAGCTCATCACAGTGTGTGTCTGTAGCGTAGCGCTCCTGTGTTTCTGAGCTCATCACAATGTGTGTCTGTAGCTTGGCGATTCTGTATTTCTGAGCTCATCACAGTGTGTGTCTGTAGCGTAGCGATTCTGTGTTTCTGAGCTCATCACAGTGTGTGTCTGTAGTGTAGCGCTGCTGTGTTTCTGAGCTCATCACAGTGTGTGTCTGTAGCGTAGCGATTCTGTGTTTCTGAGCTCATCACAATGTGTCTGTAGCGTAGCGCTCCTGTATTTCTGAGCTCATCACAGTGTGTGTGTAGCGTAGCAGTCTTGTGTTTCTGAGCTCATCACAGTGTGTGTCTGTAGCGTAGCGCTCTTGTGTTTCTGAGCTAATCAGTGTGTGTCTGTAGCGTAGCGCTCTTGTGTTTCTGAGCTCATCACAGTGTGTGTCTGTAGTGTAGCGCTTCTGTGTTTTTGAGCTCATCACAGTGTGTGTCTGTAGCGTAGCGCTCCTGTGTTTCTGAGCTCATCACAGTGTGTGTCTGTAGCGCTTCTGTGTTGCTGAGCTCATCACAGTGTGTCTGTAGCGTAGCGCTCCTGTGTTTCTGAGCTCATCACAGTGTGTGTCTGTAGCATAGCGGTCTTGTGTTTCTGAGCTCATCACAGTGTGTGTCTGTAGCGTAGCGCTGCTGTGTTTCTGAGCTCATCACAGTGTGTGTCTGTAGCGTAGCGCTCCTGTGTTTCTGAGCTCATCACAGTGTGTGTCTGTAGCGTAGCGCTTCTGTGTTTCTGAGCTCATCACAGTGTGTGTCTGTAGCGTAGCGCTGCTGTGTTTCTGAGCTCATCACAGTGTGTCTGTAGCGTAGCGCTCCTGTGTTTCTGAGCTCATCACAGTGTGTGTCTGTAGCGTAGCGCTCTTGTGTTTCTGAGCTCATCAGTGTGTGTCTGTAGCGTAGCGCTCTTGTGTTTCTGAGCTCATCACAGTGTTTGTCTGTAGCGTAGCGCTGCTGTGTTTCTGAGCTCATCACAGTGTGTGTCTGTAGCGTAGCGCTGCTGTGTTTCTGAGCTCATCACAGTGTGTGTCCGTAGCGTAGCGCTCCTGTGTTTCTTAGCTCATCACAGTGTGTGTCTGTAGCGTAGCGATTCTGTGTTTCTGAGCTCATCACAGTGTGTGTCTGTAGCGTAGCGCTCCTGTGTTTCTGAGCTCATCACAGTGTGTGTCTGTAGCGTAGCGATTCTGTGTTTCTGAGCTCATCACAGTGTGTGTCTGTAGCGTAGCGCTCCTGTGTTTCTGAGCTCATCAGTGTGTGTCTGTAGCGTAGCGCTCTTGTGTTTCTGAGCTCATCAGTGTGTGTCTGTAGCGTAGCGCTCTTGTGTTTCTGAGCTCATCACAGTGTGTGTCTGTAGCGTAGCGCTGCTGTGTTTCTGAGCTCATCACAGTGTGTGTCTGTAGCGCTTCTGTGTTTCTGAGCTCATCACAGTGTGTGTCTGTAGCGTAGCGCTCCTGTGTTTCTGAGCTCATCACCGTGTGGGTCTGTAGCGTAGCGCTGCTGTGTTTCTGAGCTCATCAGTGTGTGTCTGTAGCGTAGCGCTCTTGTGTTTCTGAGCTCATCAGTGTGTGTCTGTAGCGTAGCGCTCTTGTGTTTCTGAGCTCATCACAGTGTGTGTCTGTAGCGTAGCGCTGCTGTGTTTCTGAGCTCATCACAGTGTGTGTCTGTAGCGCTTCTGTGTTTCTGAGCTCATCACAGTGTGTGTCTGTAGCGTAGCGATTCTGTGTTTCTGAGCTCTTCACAGTGTGTGTCTGTAGCGTAGCGATTCTGTGTTTCTGAGCTCATCACAGTGTGTGTCTGTAATGTAGCGCTGCTGTGTTTCTGAGCTCATCACAGTGTGTGTCTGTAGCGTAGCGCTCCTGTGTTTCTGAGCTCATCACAGTGTGTGTCTGTAGCGTAGCGCTGCTGTGTTTCTGAGCTCATCACAGTGTGTGTCTGTAGCGTAGCGATTCTGTGTTTCTGAGCTCATCACAGTGTGTGTCTGTAGCGTAGCGATTCTGTGTTTCTGAGCTCATCACAGTGTGTGTCTGTAGCGTAGCGCTGCTGTGTTTCTGAGCTCATCACAGTGTGTGTCTGTAGCGTAGCGCTCCTGTGTTTCTGAGCTCATCACAGTGTGTGTCTGTAGCGTAGCGCTCTTGTGTTTCTGAGCTCATCACAGTGTGTCTGTAGCGTAGCGCTCCTGTGTTTCTGAGCTCATCACAGTGTGTGTCTGTAGCGTAGCGCTCTTGTGTTTCTGAGCTCATCACAGTGTGTCTGTAGCGTAGCGCTGCTGTGTTTCTGAGCTCATCACAGTGTGTGTCTGTAGCGTAGCGCTTCTGTGTTTCTGAGCTCATCACAGTGTGTCTGTAGCGTAGCGCTCCTGTGTTTCTGAGCTCATCACAGTGTGTGTCTGTAGCGTAGCGCTCTTGTGTTTCTGAGCTCATCAGTGTGTGTCTGTAGCGTAGCGCTCTTGTGTTTCTGAGCTCATCACAGTGTGTGTCTGTAGCGTAGCGCTGCTGTGTTTCTGAGCTCATCACAGTGTGTGTCTGTAGCGTAGCGCTGCTGTGTTTCTGAGCTCATCACAGTGTGTGTCTGTAGCGTAGTGCTCCTGTGTTTCTGAGCTCATCAGTGTGTGTCTGTAGCGTAGCGCTCTTGTGTTTCTGAGCTCATCACAGTGTGTGTCTGTAGCGTAGCGCTGCTGTGTTTCTGAGCTCATCAGTGTGTGTCTGTAGCGTAGCGCTGCTGTGTTTCTGAGCTCATCAGTGTGTGTCTGTAGCGTAGCGCTCTTGTGTTTCTGAGCTCATCAGTGTGTGTCTGTAGCGTAGCGCTCTTGTGTTTCTGAGCTCATCACAGTGTGTGTCTGTAGCGTAGCGCTGCTGTGTTTCTGAGCTCATCACAGTGTGTGTCTGTAGCGTAGCGCTCTTGTGTTTCTGAGCTCATCAGTGTGTGTCTGTAGCGTAGCGCTCTTGTGTTTCTGAGCTCATCACAGTGTGTGTCTGTAGCGTAGCGCTGCTGTGTTTCTGAGCTCATCACAGTGTGTGTCTGTAGCGCTTCTGTGTTTCTGAGCTCATCACAGTGTGTGTCTGTAGTGTAGCGCTGCTGTGTTTCTGAGCTCATCACAGTGTGTGTCTGTAGCGTAGCGCTCCTGTGTTTCTGAGCTCATCACAGTGTGTGTCTGTAGCGTAGCGCTGCTGTGTTTCTGAGCTCATCACAGTGTGTGTCTGTAGCGTAGCGCTCCTGTGTTTCTGAGCTCATCACAGTGTGTGTCTGTAGCGTAGCGATTCTGTGTTTCTGAGCTCGTCACAGTGTGTGTCTGTAGCGTAGCGCTCCTGTGTTTCTGAGCTCATCACAGTGTGTGTCTGTAGCGTAGCGCTGCTGTGTTTCTGAGCTCATCAGTGTCTGTCTGTAGCGTAGCGCTGCTGTGTTTCTGAGCTCATCACAGTGTGTGTCTGTAGCGTAGCGCTGCTGTGTTTCTGAGCTCATCACAGTGTGTGTCTGTAGCGTAGTGCTCCTGTGTTTCTGAGCTCATCACAGTGTGTGTCTGTAGCGTAGCACTGCTGTGTTTCTGAGCTCATCAGTGTGTGTCTGTAGCGTAGCGCTCTTGTGTTTCTGAGCTCATCACAGTGTGTGTCTGTAGCGTAGCGCTGCTGTGTTTCTGAGCTCATCACAGTGTGTGTCTGTAGCGCTTCTGTGTTTCTGAGCTCATCACAGTGTGTGTCTGTAGTGTAGCGCTGCTGTGTTTCTGAGCTCATCACAGTGTGTGTCTGTAGCGTAGCGCTCCTGTGTTTCTGAGCTCATCACAGTGTGTGTCTGTAGCGTAGCGCTGCTGTGTTTCTGAGCTCATCACAGTGTGTGTCTGTAGCGTAAGCGCTCCTGTGTTTCTGAGCTCATCACAGTGTGTGTCTGTAGCGTAGCGATTCTGTGTTTCTGAGCTCATCACAGTGTGTGTCTGTAGCGTAGCGCTCCTGTGTTTCTGAGCTCATCACAGTGTTTGTCTGTAGCGTAGCGCTGCTGTGTTTCTGAGCTCATCAGTGTCTGTCTGTAGCGTAGCGCTCTTGTGTTTCTGAGCTCATCAGTGTGTGTCTGTAGCGTAGCGCTGCTGTGTTTCTGAGCTCATCAGTGTGTATCTGTAGCGTAGCGCTCTTGTGTTTCTGAGCTCATCAGTGTGTGTCTGTAGCGTAGCGCTCTTGTGTTTCTGAGGTCATCACAGTGTGTCTGTAGCGTAGCGTTCTTGTGTTTCTGAGCTCATCACAGTGTGTGTCTGTAGCGTAGCGCTCCTGTGTTTCTGAGCTCATCACAGTGTGTGTCTGTAGCGTAGCGCTCCTGTGTTTCTGAGCTCATCACAGTGTGTCTGTAGCGTAGCGCTCTTGTGTTTCTGAGCTCATCACAGTGTGAGTCTGTAGCGTAGCGCTGCTGTGTTTCTGAGCTCATCACAGTGTGTCTGTAGCGTAGCGCTCTTGTGTTTCTGAGCTCATCAAAGTGTGTCTGTAGCGTAGCGCTCTTGTGTTTCTGAGCTCATCACAGTGTGTCTGTAGCGTAGCGCTCCTGTGTTTCTGAGCTCATCAGTGTGTGTCTGTAGCGTAGTGGTCTTTTGTTTCTGAGCTCATCACAGTGTGAGTCTAGCGTAGCGCTGCTGTGTTTCTGAGCTCATCACAGTGTGTCTGTAGCGTAGCGCTCTTGTGTTTCTGAGCTCATCACAGTGTGTCTGTAGCGTAGCGCTCTTGTGTTTCTGAGCTCATCACAGTGTGTCTGTAGCTTAGCGCTCCTGTGTTTCTGAGCTCATCAGTGTGTGTCTGTAGCGTAGCGGTCTTGTGTTTCTGAGCTCATCACAGTGTGAGTCTGTAGCGTAGCGCTGCTGTGTTTCTGAGCTCATCAGTGTGTGTCTGTAGCGTAGCGCTCTTGTGTTTCTGAGCTCATCAGTGTGTGTCTGTAGCGTAGCGCTCTTGTGTTTCTGAGCTCATCACAGTGTGTCTGTAGCGTAGCGCTCTTGTGTTTCTGAGCTCATCACAGTGTGTCTGTAGCGTAGCGCTCTTGTGTTTCTGAGCTCATCAGTGTGTGTCTGTAGCGTAGCGGTCTTGTGTTTCTGAGCTCATCAGTGTGTGTCTGTAGCGTAGCGGTCTTGTGTTTCTGAGCTCATCACAGTGTGAGTCTGTAGCGTAGCGCTGCTGTGTTTCTGAGCTCATCAGTGTGTGTCTGTAGCGTAGCGCTCTTGTGTTTCTGAGCTCATCACAGTGTGTCTGTAGCGTAGCGCTCCTGTGTTTCTGAGCTCATCACATTGTGTGTCTGTAGCGTAGCGCTCCTGTGTTTCTGAGCTCATCAGTGTGTGTCTGTAGCGTAGTGCTCTTGTGTTTCTGAGCTCATCACAGTGTGTGTCTGTAGCGTAGCGCTGCTGTGTTTCTGAGCTCATCAGTGTGTGTCTGTAGCGTAGCGCTGCTGTGTTTCTGAGCTCATCACAGTGTGTGTCTGTAGCGTACCGCTGCTGTGTTTCTGAGCTCATCAGTGTGTGTCTGTAGCGTAGCGCTGCTGTGTTTCTGAGCTCATCACAGTGTGTCTGTAGCGTAGCGCTCTTGTGTTTCTGAGCTCATCAGTGTGTGTCTGTAGCGTAGCGCTCCTGTGTTTCTGAGCTCATCAGTGTGTGTCTGTAGCGTAGCGCTCTTGTGTTTCTGAGCTCATCACATTGTGTGTCTGTAGCGTAGCGCTGCTGTGTTTCTGAGCTCATCACAGTGTGTCTGTAGCGTAGCGCTGCTGTGTTTCTGAGCTCATCACAGTGTGTCTGTAGCGTAGCGCTCTTGTGTTTCTGAGCTCATCACAGTGTGTCTGTAGCGTAGCGCTCTTGTGTTTCTGAGCTCATCACAGTGTGTGTCTGTAGCGTAGCGCTGCTGTGTTTCTGAGCTCATCAGTGTGTGTCTGTAGCGTAGCGCTGCTGTGTTTCTGAGCTCATCAGTGTGTATCTGTAGCGTAGCGCTCTTGTGTTTCTGAGCTCATCAGTGTGTGTCTGTAGCGTAGCGCTCATGTGTTTCTGAGGTTATCACAGTGTGTCTGTAGCGTAGCGTTCTTGTGTTTCTGAGCTCATCACAGTGTGTGTCTGTAGCGTAGCGCTCCTGTGTTTCTGAGCTCATCACAGTGTGTGTCTGTAGCGTAGCGCTCCTGTGTTTCTGAGCTCATCACAGTGTGTCTGTAGCGTAGCGCTCTTGTGTTTCTGAGCTCATCACAGTGTGAGTCTGTAGCGTAGCGCTGCTGTGTTTCTGAGCTCATCACAGTGTGTCTGTAGCGTAGCGCTCTTGTGTTTCTGAGCTCATCACAGTGTGTCTGTAGCGTAGCGCTCCTGTGTTTCTGAGCTCATCAGTGTGTGTCTGTAGCGTAGCGCTCTTGTGTTTCTGAGCTCATCACAGTGTGTCTGTAGCGTAGCGCTCTTGTGTTTCTTTGCTCATCACAGTGTGTCTGTAGCGTAGCGCTCCTGTGTTTCTGAGCTCATCAGTGTGTGTCTGTAGCGTAGCGGTCTTTTGTTTCTGAGCTCATCACAGTGTGAGTCTGTAGCGTAGCGCTGCTGTGTTTCTGAGCTCATCACAGTGTGTCTGTAGCGTAGCGCTCTTGTGTTTCTGAGCTCATCACAGTGTGTCTGTAGCGTAGCGCTCTTGTGTTTCTGAGCTCATCAGTGTGTGTCTGTAGCGTAGCGGTCTTGTGTTTCTGAGCTCATCAGTGTGTGTCTGTAGCGTAGCGGTCTTGTGTTTCTGAGCTCATCACAGTGTGAGTCTGTAGCGTAGCGCTGCTGTGTTTCTGAGCTCATCAGTGTGTGTCTGTAGCGTAGCGCTCTTGTGTTTCTGAGCTCATCACAGTGTGTCTGTAGCGTAGCGCTCCTGTGTTTCTGAGCTCATCTCATTGTGTGTCTGTAGCGTAGCGCTCCTGTGTTTCTGAGCTCATCAGTGTGTGTCTGTAGCGTAGTGCTCTTGTGTTTCTGAGCTCATCAGTGTGTGTCTGTAGCGTAGCGCTGCTGTGTTTCTGAGCTCATCACAGTGTGTGTCTGTAGCGTAGCGCTGCTGTGTTTCTGAGCTCATCAGTGTGTGTCTGTAGCGTAGCGCTGCTGTGTTTCTGAGCTCATCACAGTGTGTCTGTAGCGTAGCGCTCTTGTGTTTCTGAGCTCATCAGTGTGTGTCTGTAGCGTAGCGCTCCTGTGTTTCTGAGCTCATCACAGTGTGTCTGTAGCGTAGCGCTCTTGTGTTTCTGAGCTCATCAGTGTGTGTCTGTAGCGTAGCGCTCCTGTGTTTCTGAGCTCATCACAGTGTGTGTCTGTAGCGTAGTGCTCCTGTGTTTCTGAGCTCATCAGTGTGTGTCTGTAGCGTAGCGCTCTTGTGTTTCTGAGCTCATCACAGTGTGTGTCTGTAGCGTAGCGCTGCTGTGTTTCTGAGCTCATCACAGTGTGTCTGTAGCGTAGCGCTCCTGTGTTTCTGAGCTCATCACAGTGTGTGTCTGTAGCGTAGCGCTGCTGTGTTTCTGAGCTCATCACAGTGTGTGTCTGTAGCGTAGTGCTCCTGTGTTTCTGAGCTCATCAGTGTGTGTCTGTAGCGTAGCGCTCTTGTGTTTCTGAGCTCATCACAGTGTGTGTCTGTAGCGTAGCGCTGCTGTGTTTCTGAGCTCATCACAGTGTGTGTCTGCAGGTTTACGAGGCGTACGGACAGACGGAGTGCACCGCTGGATGCACCTTCACCACGCCTGGAGACTGGACGTCCGGTGAGTCTCGCTCGCTCACGACCTCCAGCACATGCCAATATATTGGCCTCGTCCAGAATCACCCTTTAAACAGTTTGGTTTGTCTTAAAGCAAACAGTTTTGTTTAAATTGTTTCTTGGCTTGAAAGCAGAGAACATATTCTGGCTCGCTTTTTTATTTTAATTTTTTTATTGGAGAAATATAAAGAGTACAGATAGGCTTAACAGAAATTAAATCCGAAGATCCTCTGTCTTTTTCTTATTCATAAAAAAATCTAACAGGATATTATAGTTCCTTCTGCAGTTGTTAATTATATATATTCATATTTATACATACATTTATACACACACGTATACACATATTCACTAACATACCTATACATGTGCATGCCACCTACACACTAACATATGCATATATTCCAACATACAGAAACTCTTAAAACAAAACTACTAGAACACTATCCACCCTTCTTTCCCACCTGATAATCACTGCATGGAGAGGAGTACTTAAAAACAAATAAACAAAAAAAATAAAATAATGACAATGACAATGACAATTTATTTGTATAGCACAATTTAAAACAACAGCTGTTGACCAGTGTGCTTTCCACAATGTAATTAAGTTCATTTCAAAAATGACCAACAGACAAGACAAAATGACAGAAAAAGACCTAAAGTTCACACAGGAACGTAAAAAGCATATAAAATCACAACATTAAAACACAGAATAAGAAAAACTTAAAAATCACATAAGATCACATCATTTACAACACAAGATACAGTGTTAATCGAAGGCCTTCGAAAATAAAAAAGTTTTTAGTCTGGATTTAAAAGTCAGAAGAGATGGATCTTGTCTTAAGCTAATAGGTAAAGTATTCCGAAGCCTTGGGGCAGCGATGTAAGATCTCCCCTACATTTGAGCCTCGATTTTGGGGTACACAATAGAGCCTGATTTGATGAGCGGAGTGATCTTGCAGGTTTATATTCAATTCAATTCAATTCAATTCAAATTTATTTGTATAGCGCTTTTCACAATACATATTGTTTCAAAGCAGCTTTACAGAAAGTGCATTTCAGAAATGTACATAGTAAAATACAGTTAGTTAATCATGTATTAATCTAGGGCATAACATATCGCCGGCGTCGAGTCGTCTCTTCACAGGCGTCTAGTCGTCTCTTCAGTCAATAGGTCAGTTATAAGTTGGTGCTAAGCCATTTAAAGATTTATAAACTAATAATAGTACTTTAAATTCTACTCTGAAACGCACGGGTAACCAATGTAGTGAGCGTATAATAGGGGTAATATGCTCCCTCTTTTTTACACCACACAAAAACCGTGCCGTAGCATTTTGGACACATTGCAAGCGGGATAGTGATTGCTAAATACAGTGAATTGCAATAGCCCATCCTAGAGGAAATAAAAACGTGAATTAATTTCTCAAGATCTTTAAAATAGAGAAACGGCTTAGCTTTTGCAAGCAGACGCAGTTGGTAAAAGCAGGTTTTAACGACAGAATTTATTTGGCGGTCAAACTTTAGATCATCATCCAGAATAAAGCCCAGATTTTTTACCCAGGCTCTCAGATACACGGACATCTCACCCAAATCCAAAGTTATAGATTTCGATAACTCAGTAAAAACAATAATTTCGGTTTTCTTTTCATTGAAAATTAAATAATTCAAAGAAAGCCATGCCTTAACCTACTCTAGGCATGCTATAAGAGACTCAAACCCTGTAGAATTACGTTTGACAGGCAAATAGACCCGTGTGTCTTCTGCATAGCAATGCAGTGATAGACCATGTTTCTCAAAGATGGACCCAAGAGGAAGCATATACAGGGAAAATAACAATGGAGCCAAAATAGAGCCCTGAGGAACTCCACAAAACAAATGTGCTGTACTCGAATAGTGTTCGTACCTCTTACACCAACATAGTGCTGTAGACGATCAACAAGAATATTATGATCAATAGTGTCGAAAGCAGCTGTTAGATCAACAAGCACGAGAACTGCAAAATCACCAGAATCACATGAAATTAAAATATCATTAAGAACTTTAAGCAGCGCTGTCTCGGTCGAATGACATTTTCGAAAACCAGACTGAAATGTTTCAAACAATGAGTTCTCGACCAAAAAATTCTGTAGCTGTGAAAACACAATTTTTTCCACAAATTTTGAAATAAAAGGCAGGTTAGAGATAGGCCTAAAATTTATCAAAACAGTTGAGTCTAAGTTCAGTTTTTTAAGCAGTGGATAAACCACTGCATGCTTTAAACAGTCCGGCATAATGCCAGATTCTAGACTGCGATTTATTATAATCAGGAGATATGGAGCCATATCCGTAATGATTTGTTTAAATAGAAACGGGGGAAGACTGTCCAATGAGGAGCCAGAAGGCTTGAGCTGCTTAGCTGTTTCTAGCAATTCTGACTCAGTAATTGAATTAAACTCACTAAGATACACAGCGACATTTGAGAAATGGTTAGTAAAATTAAAAGTAGTTGTAAACGACGAGGGAGTTATACTCTGTCTGAGATCCCTTATCTTGTTTTCAAAAAATATTAAAAACTCATTACACGATGGGGACGAGACCCCAGGAGAGAGACCGGTCGATGGATTTAAAGTAGCGTTAATAATATTAAAAAGAGTCTTAGGTCTAGAGTAGTTTTTGTTGATAATGCTAGATAAATGTCGACATTTGGCTTTTTTTTTTCTTCTGGTATTTGCGAAGAGAGTCTTTAAAATCTCAAATGAAACCTGAAGCCTATCCTTTTTCCACTTTTGTTCCGCTCTTCTGCAACATCGTCTAAGGCAATGAATAGAGTCATCAATCCAGGGTTCAGAATAAGATTTAGGTCGCGGGGACTTTAGAGGGGCCACAGCGTTTAAAACATCCAGTTCTAATCTGAGCCAGTCCACTTTCATCATTTAATATTATTGATATAATTCTGAGGTTAGCCGCCCAGTAATAGCAGCGGAAGACCCCCTGCCTTTCTGGGTTTGGAAATATGTAGTTATAATTCCAAATAAAGGGTAAGATAGTTGAATCAAGTTGCTTATAAAAGGATTTGGAGAGAAATAAAGGGGTGTTATTATAGTTGCGGGAGAAAAACCATCTTGATGGCATTTATTCAACCTATTAACAAGATAGGAAGAGTTCTCCAGAACTGAATATTTCTTTTTAATTTTTCTAAAAGGGGAGGCATAGTTGGCTTCTAGTAAAGAGCTAAACTTCCTAGTTACAACAATTCCTAAGTAAGTAAATCTGTCTTTAGCTATTTTAAACCGAACTGGATAAATTTGGGAACGATCTTTAAGCCCAACTGGCATGAGTTCACTTTTATTTATTAATTCTGTAGCCTGAGAATGAGCCAAATTGTTCTATCACTTCTAAGATTACAGGGATACTAGACGCAGGTTTAGTCACATAAGACATCGTACGCATATAAATAAATTTTATTTATATTGGTTTTAGTATGGAGCCCATGAATCCTCTCATCCCAGCGAACGGCTCAATGTCCAGTGCAAACAGAAGGGGAGAAAGCGGGCAACCTTGTCGAGTACCTTTAAATAAAGTAAAAGATGGTGACAAAATTCTATTTGTGAGTATACACGCTTTAGGATTGTTATATAGAGTTTTAAGCCAAGTGATGCATTTATTTCCTATATGGAATTTCTGTAGCAGGGCGAAGAGGTTAGGCCTCTCTACCGGATCAAATGCCTTTTCAGCGTCTAATCACCAGATCGGACCGATTAGTCTGGGAAGAGTATAAAATATTAAACAAGCGACGAAGATTACTAAAAGAGTTACGACCTGAAACAAAGCCGGTCTGATCAGGTAGCACTAATTTTCCTAAAAGTGTATTAAGTCTAATGGCTAATGTCTTAGCTAAAATTTTTTGGTCCACATTAATGAGAGAAATTGTCCTATACCCCCGACCTCCTCAGGGTCATTAGGACTGTGATAACCGCTTCATAAACGATTGAGGCATAAACAACTGAGGTTCATAAACGACTGATATGATCTCAGACATCCCAAGTCTCCCGGAAGTTCCAGGAGTCTCCCGCATATTGATAGCGGCTCCCTGATGCCCGCAAATGAGTTCAGATCTCCCGGAATCTAGAGCTCGCGAGCTCCAAACCGTGTAGTGCGCGCTCCCTGTCTCGGCAGAGAGGGAGAGAGCGAGAGACCTTGCGTGTGTGTGCAAATGTGCGTGTGTGTCTCATGAAGCGCATGTAACCCCCCGTCAACTAAAAGAGATACCTCCCTGAAATGACTAGCAGGTTGGGATGTCTGTGATCTGATGAACTATACGGTCATTTTCCAGCTTTCACAACTGTCTAGACAACAGTTTGTGTGGCTTATCACCAAATTCGAAATATTTTTGTTTCATAAACATTAAAGATCTTGAAAACTTTTCAGATATAATCTTATTGTATTGATATCTAAGATTTAATATTTTCTTGTGCAGTTCTGACGAGGGTGTTGTAGCATTCTCATTATCTAATTGACTAAGCTGTCTTTCTAAAGATTGTAAAGCAGTGTCATTTTTTTTTTGCACCCTTAAAGGGACTATGTGTAGTTTTTTAGGTAATTTATTATCTAAAATCAATATTTTTATTCATAAATATGTCCTCAATGGTGTACAAATACCTCTGCCAATTATCTGACTTATCCTCGTAAAGGAAGAATTTATTATCTTTATACACATGTGACGGGAACGTCCACGGAGGCTTCCATGTCGTTCCGCCATCTTGAAAAACTATAATAGCAGAGAGGGTCAAAAAGTACTAGACCAACGTGTTTCCACAACGCGTTCTCGTTCAGAGCGAGCGTCACGTGACTGAACGCAGCAGAAACGGAGGAGCAGAGCAGTGAGAGGCGCTTCACGGCCCCGGCGAGATTAAAACGCTGCATTGCACTGTTATTATTCACTGTCACATTCGTTTGTTCGTTGTGTCAAGTTGCAGTTTGTATGAAATAACAAACCTGTTCACCTGAAGAAAAACTGGACGAAGTGCTATTAGAAGACATCCTGTCATAGCTTTTTGGTACATAACAGCTACCGTAGATGCAACACGCATTTGAAAAAGCGAGGCGCTGGAGAGCACAATTCGTTTGAATGCAAAATACAATTTCACCGCTAGATGGGAGAAATTCCTACACAATGTCCCGTTAAAGGAGATAAAACAGCCCTGTAAATAAGCTTTAAAGGTGTCCCATAAGAGAGAAGGGGAAGTTTTCGATTGATCATTAGTTTAAAAAAAAAGCTCTAGCTCTGTACGCAAATACTCACAGAATTTTGTGTCCTTTAATAAATAAGGGTCTGCCCACCACAATGGTTGAGTTGTTACAATTTCTGATAGTTTTAGAGCAAATGTAAATGGACTATGGTCCGAGATTAGAATGTAATGATAAGTGGCTTTGAACGTAAAAGGAATTAACTTAAAATCAACTAGAAAGTAATCTATACGGGTAGACATTGTGGACTTGTGAATGAAAGGAGTCGTCCCTCCCAGTTGGATTGGCTAGACTCCATACATTTTTTTATTTTTTTATTTAACCTTTATTTTACCAGGTAGGCCGAATGAGAACAAATTCTCATTTACAACGGCGACCTGGCCAAGATAAGGCGAATAAATGTGCAAAACAACATATAATTACATAATAATTACACATAACACAGAAGTGCATTTACAAATTAACACAATGTGAAACACAATACAGCAGTACAGGGTCAAGAAAACAGAACAAGGTGTATATGAGTCCTGTTGAGCAGCATAGCTAAGGCACTAGAAAATATATTTTAAAATATTTTAAAAATACAATGTACAAAAAAATATATATAACATTTTACTGGATATACGAGAATTACAGTGGGTCTAGCAGGTAGGTCATTTGAGTGCATGATTTATGTGACCACGATTATGGGAAAGAGCATTTGAAAAAGTAGTACAAGAAAGTCAGCAGGTATGACAGTAGTGCAGGTGAAAGAGGTCCATCACATCACCAACATTAGAATTTTTAATGTAGATGTTAAGAAAGTCCCTGGACTGAGAGGGAGAAGCACGTTGAGCATATGATCTGTCTAAATATGGGTCCAGAACGCAATTAAAATCTCCCCCTATAATTAAATTAGTACTCGATATATCGGGAATCTTTGAAAACACAATTTGAAAGAAGCGTGGATCATCAAAATTTGGTCCGTAAATGTTAACTAAGGTTATGGGTGTTGAAAATATTTCTCCCGCAACTAAGATAAATTTCTCCTCCTTATCTGTAATCGCAGCCCTATGTTTAAATGGAAACGCCTTTCTTATTAAAACGGCAGTAGCGTTAGCCTTGGATGGAAAAGAAGAGTGAAAAGACTGACCTATCCATCTGGCTCTCAGCTTGGTGAGAATCATTTTTAAAGTGTGTCTCTTGTAAAAATATAATATCAGTGTTCATAGATTTTAGATGAGACAAAACTTTACTCCGCTTAACAGGATGGTTTAGGCCTTTAACGTTCCAGGAAGAAAAAGTCAGTGCTCCCACCCGTCTGTCATGTGTCGTACTCTGAGTGACAGCCGTTCCAGCGTTTGTTACCTCCCCTCACCGCGGTACACGCCCCCTCACCGCGGTACACGCCCCCTCACCGCGGTACACGCCCCCTCACCGCGGTACACGCCCCCTCACCGCGGTACACACCCCCTCACCGCGGTACACACCCCCTCACCGCGGTACACGCCCCCTCACCGCGGTACACACCCCCTCACCGCGGTACACGCCCCCTCACCGCGGTACACGCCCCCTCACCGCGGTACACGCCCCCTCACCGCGGTACACGCCCCCTCACCGCGGTACACGCCCCCTCACCGCGGTACACGCCCCCTCACCGCGGTACACACCCCCTCACCGCGGTACACGCCCCCTCACCGCGGTACACACCCCCATTAAACATCCCACGATCCCTTACCATTACAGAACTGAAAACAGAAAACAAAAGAACATCGCTCCTGAGAACACAGGCTTGCTTGAACATCAGATCAGAATTTTACCCAGATACAATAAGCTTGACTGGAGTTAGCTGACTTTCAGGAGAACAGTTTCTATGGCTGTTATAGATGATCAGTCTTTTACAGATTCGAGAAGCATTTACACAATGCATATTAAACAAATCACGTCAAAAAAAAAGAAGAATGGTAAATGGACTGCATTTATATAGAGCTTTTTAACAGACCCATGGCCACCAAAGCGCTTTACATATTGCCTCACATTCACCCATTCACACACCGGCGTCGGGTTAGGGGTCTCGCTCATAGACACCTCGACACCTCGACAGGTGGAACCGGGGATTGAACCACCAACCTTCCGGTTTGTAGACAACCTACATGAACCACCGAGCAGCGCTCCAACCCACTCTATTAGCCTGGTTATAAAGTTTCAATCGAAGGAAAGATTACGATGTCGACACGTTACCCTCACTGAAGTGTTGCTCTGCGAATGTGAACGCCTTTGCCTGGTCCGTGAAGTGCACTTCTTCTCCGTTGTGTGTGACCCGTAACTCTGCTGGGGATAGAAACCCAAAGCGGACCCCTGGGCGATCTCGAAGCTCTTGTTGAAACTGGCGTGTTGTTTCAGTATGGCCGCTGGGAGGGCAGGGAATATCAGAAGTTTCTTAGGGTTAGGGTTAGAGTAATATTAAACTCTTTAATATTAAGAATGCGCAGGTTTTGCCTTCTACTGCGACTTTCCAGATCCGTACATTTCTCTGTGAGCTGCGAGACGCTGCTTGTTAGCTTTTCATGTGTATGAATGAAAACTGTTCCTTTACACTGGACTGAGCCCCCAGTTACTGATAACTAGCCATTTAATGATCAAGATGATTCAGTCAGGGTGAATACTGTGTAGCAGTGAGAAATATATGAGGTCTCTACATCCACTGTGAAACTGCGTGGCAAGCTCTCCCTCCAGTGGCTTGTTTTTGCATTACACTTTGAGTCTTCTGTGTTTCTCAGTCATTATGTCCTCTAATCAGTCGTTATCTGTTGAATCCTCCACACAGACCTGTATGTTTCTGAGGTCTCGTCTCTTTGCAGGTCATGTAGGAGCTCCGCTGCCCTGTAACCTCATTAAACTGGTGGATGTGGCGGAGAAGAACTACTTCGCTGCTAAAGGAGAGGGCGAGGTTTGTTATAACCCTGTCTGTGTGGCCTACGCTTAGTTCAACACACACCGGCAAAGACAAGTCTTTAAAAAGCTGCTTCACACTAGAAAACAGAATTGTAGGACTCTTAGTGTTCAGATCTATCATTTGCAACAAAATCCAATGTTCAAATGCATGTTTAAATGTTCTTTACACCTTGAGTAGACGTCTGTACAATCATGTCTTTCTGAACTGTAAATATTGTTTTCCTGGGGTTAGTTTAACTAACTGTCAAAATATCCAAGTATAAATGTCACAAAAAAAATCTAATGCATGTAAATTTCTTGCAAAAACACTTTATTTTTTTAATAAATAAAAGATTTGTATTGCATGGCGTTCTGGAATAGTGCTGTGGATGAAGCACATGCTGGAGAGACTGCAACAGGAAGTCATATGTTATACTGCAACAGGAAGTCATATGTTATACTGCAACAGGAAGTCATATGTTATACTGCAACAGGAAGTCATATGTTATACTGTGACAGGAAGTCATATGTTATACTGCAACAGGAAGTCATATGTTATACTGCAACAGGAAGTCATATGTTATACTGCGACAGGAAGTCATATGTTATACTGCAACAGGAAGTCATATGTTATACTGTGACAGGAAGTCATCACTAGCTTGATTGACAGTCATGTCCCCTACACGGACTCATCTCTTCCGTGAGCACTTAACATAGGAACAAAAAAAAAACCTTTTTCTTGAAATCTTGACTTGTCTGGTTTATGCTACTCTGAGCAGTGTTTGAACTTTGTATTCTGAGCACTTCTTGCGTTGTTTTTGCCTCTCCACGATGACTCTCTTGGTTTAATCCTCAAATGTAAGTCGCTTTGGATAAAAGCCTCTGCTAAATGACTAAATGTAAATGTCCCCATGCATTTGTCTTAAGAGCGCAAATCTCTCTCTCGGCAAACACAGAATATGCCATTATTAAAGCATCATCCATCATTCTTCTGTTTGTTTTTGCTCCAGGTTTGTGTGAAAGGCCCAAATGTCTTCAAGGGTTATCTGAAGGATCCCGTGAGGACGGCGGAGACGCTGGACACAGACGGATGGCTTCACACCGGAGACATCGGGAAATGGCTGCCGGTATGTCGGCCTGAAAGTGTTTTGTTCTTCTTTATAAACAAGAGACCACGATGAACAGGACTGTCCTGCTGCTGTCCCGTCCTGCCTTTAACTCTTTCCCCGCCAGCGTTTTTGATCATTTTCATAACTTTCATGGCCCCCAGAATATTTTGTTGTATGAATATCTGTACATATATCAAAAGAAAGAACAGTTCCTCTGCTTTTAAACAAGCAAACTAATATTTTATTCTAGCTTCATGTTTTTATCAACACTTGAAAGTTTCATTTAAAAAAAAGGTACATTTTGAGAAAAAAAAGCTGAGAAAATGACTTTTTTTCAAAGACTACACCATGAGTGTCAGCAGTGTTTTGATCTGCAGATTCAGTAATAAATGTGCAATAGCGTCCCCTGCCGTATAACAGTGAGAACACAGATTCTGTCAATGGCAGGGAAAGAGCTACTTTTACCTGATTTAACCCTTTAAATTAATGTATACAGGTTGGTTCATTGATGTGAGCCAGATCATTTAGATGTTAGCATTTTGTTCAGTGTATCGGTTTATAGATTCTGCTTGACTTGAGACTCATGCATTTCCTCAGCATTCCTCTTGTCAAGTCGAGTCTCCTTCATTTATACAGCGCTTTTAACAATATAGATGTTTCACAGCAGCTTTACAGTGATAATAGGAGATTACAGTAACAGAGATTGTTTAGGCTTTACAGCAGATCTAGAATAAAGTTATTATCCAGATAAAGTTAGTTTTGATTGATTCGCTTCCATTGTAAGGATCATTAGTTATTAACTTAGCGGCCGCTAACACACACCGCTCTAACAGAAAACCCTTAATGTGATCCGGCCGCTCATTCACACAGCAGTGTTTGAACTCGAGAACGCAAACCTTGAAATAGGTTCCAAGATGCAAGCCTTGAAAAAGTTTGAAAAACTTTATCATCTCCGTGTAAACTTCAAAATCGTGAATCTGAAAACGCTGACAGTGTGCACATGCGTATTACGTGTTACACCAGCATTGAATAGGCTTATTTTAATGATACAGAGTGCTGGATCAAGGCATTAACCGTGCATAGCCAACCCTGCTCTTTCCTGGTGTTAGATGTGGGTCAGATCTAGTGTCCGTCGGCCCGTTTAATAGACAGACAGATAATAACAACAGCTCCTTCCATTTGTCTGTCCTTCAGAACGGCACCTTGAAGATCATCGACAGGAAGAAGCACATCTTTAAGTTAGCGCAAGGAGAATATATTTCCCCAGAGAAAATAGAAAACATCTACATCCGCAGTGAACCCGTGTGTCAGCTGTACGTGCACGGAGACAGCCTGCAGGTCAGTCGCTCAGCATTAGCATGAATGTCTCGAGAGTTCGCTGCGCTGCGGATGCTAACGCTGACTGATTGTGTGTGCAGTCGTGTCTGGTGGGAATCATCATCCCGGATCCCGAGGTCTTTCCCTCATGGGCTCAGAAGAAAGGCTTTGAAGGATGCTTCGACGAGCTGTGTGAAAATAAAGTAAGGCTCACCTGAACCCTAATCTCTTATGCATTTGCTGCTTTCCCGGACGGCAATACAGTGTCGGCCCAGATCCGGCCCAGATCTGGGCCGTGTGGAATCCATCTGGGCCGACACTATGTTGCTGTCTGGGATTCACCGAGTTGCTGACCATCGTCTGTTTTGTCCATCTAAAGGGCCTGAAGAAAGCCATCCTGGATGACTTGGTGCGTTTGGGAAAAGCTAGTGGCCTCCATTCATTCGAACAGGTACGTTTGCTGTACGTTAGCTAACAACTACAGTAGTAAACCACAGGTGTTCGTTTCTTAAACACTCTTTGGTATGAACATAAGTTGCTCTAGTGGTCACACGTGTTTTAGGACTAGGTTCAATTAACTAGAAAGCATTTTATGTTTAATGTTTTATGTAAAGGTGAAGCGTGTCCTTTCTGCTCCAGATGGACTAATGGGAGATTTTAATCAAGTTCTTCATTGCTCGTTTAACACACTTGAGATGATGTGACTTGTGCCAGATCTTCTCATCCTGATCTCTTGCTCATTGTGCTTCTTCAGACACAGTTGTCTGAGATTACTGTGTTCATTTGAAAGAGCAAATCTATAAAGACTCAAGACTATGACCAGCAATGCTGTGATTGGCTGGCAGAATGACATCAATTTAATGACCTTGTTTAAAAGTGTAAACGGGTTCAAATTATTATTATTATCATCATTTCACTATTATTATGCTGAGTTCTGCAGATATCAGGACCATTTTTCAGAGGACACTTTCAGAATAATCTGTGACCTAATCTGATTAATTGTACATCTAATGTAAATCTAAATATTATTTAGCTATTCCCTCACAAATGAACTAAAATTAGTGTCTATTGTTATAGCAAATTATGTTTATATAATAATAATAATAATAATAATTATTATTATTACTATATTAAAGGTATTTTTATTTTCAATAACTGGTGTGACAGACTTTCAGTTTCTTTCAGCTGGAAACAATCTAATAGTTTAGGTGAACTAAACCTGGTCCGCTCAGTAATCCACATATGAAGAACGGGACAAACTCGCTCGCTGAGCCCGTGCAGGAGTTATTACAGGCCAGGAGTTGCACAGAACGTCACGCTTCACTTTTAAAATGGTCACAACTAGGACTGCAGATTAATTGAAACGAAACCGCAACCCGATTTGCGATTATTTGATGCGCAGCTTGTCAGTGCAGTGCGGCTGATCGGTAGTAAACGCTGCTTCATCTGAACACCAGAGGGCGCTCTCAGGCAGACACGCCAAATATCCACCGCTGCAGAAGTACAATAACCACATCATTCCAGGAAATCCCTATCGCTGTACCTGAATAAACATAAGATTTAAACGCTTTGATTGTTGATTAAACATGACTTATAAATACACGACTGCCTTATTCTGTGTAAGAAGCCACATTATCTCACGGAAGGATGCTGAACTGTAGTTATGAAGTGAGTTTGGAGTAAAAGCATGTTATGAAATGTTGTCTTTTGTTGGACAGGAGGCTCATAAATGATTCTCATGTTTGAAAAGATGTTTGACGTGTGTTGCTTTTTCAAATGCACACTATAAGTGACTCAAACTCACAGTGCTTTCAGAGTGAGCCGCGTTTAAGAGCCGTACATCAATGACAAGCTGCGCATAAAAAACAATCGCAGCCTTTACGATTTCTAAATCGCGATAAGCCAAATCGGTTTAAAGTGCGATTACATGGAAATTGCGATTAATCGTGCAGCTCTAGTCACAACCATGAAATGCCTGCATGTAGAGTGACCGTGCAAGTGAAGCACACAACCTTAATAGTTCACAATCCTCTGTTTGACTCCTCTCAGGTTAAAGACATCCACATTCACAAAGAAATGTTCTCCATACAAAACGGATTGCTGACCCCCACTTTAAAAGCCAAGAGACCCGAGTTGAAGGAGTATTTCAAGATGGAAATCGAACAACTGTACAGCAACATCTCCATGTAATTGTTCCGTCACCAAAAGATGAGGACGTTTTATCGACATTGGCATTCCTTCACTATTTGTTCTTCCTCGCTCAAAACTAGCAGGCACTAAATGCTCCGAATGAGCCATGGGCGTCAAGACCACGCATGAGCTTACTCGCATTAAACGAGTAATTCCCCTTGGGCCGTTGGTGGCGAGCTCGTCCAGATGGAGTCGTCCTCAGACAGCAGAAGCAGATCCAGCTAGCATGCATGCTTGACTCCGAGGAGAGCAACTAACACAAAGTTCACCTCCATTCATGTTTCGTTTGTGGGTCCAATGGGAACTCCAGTGGCACATTCCCAGCTAAAAGCCATGCATGCTGTGTTCCGGCGTTCCATGACTGACATTCCCAGGTCCTTTACGGCATCAGAAGACATTCTACATGCACTCACCGTATGATGCTTGTATATGTAGGAAAGGCCTACAAGAGAGGCTCGCTTGATCAAAGTGAGCATGCCATGCAATACCGCGCTGACCTGATGGATCGACTCGCTTTCAGTTCTTTTCCATCCCAAAGTATTTCAATAGTAGCGTACATTTTGAAGAAAACTAGATGTGAAACTATTTAAGCAATGGTTTGAAGTGTAGAGAAACCAGGATTTGAATCTGCTCTTGAATGATATCAGAACTCTATCTTTGTATTTCACAAGGGGTCTGGAATGGGGATGGGTGAAAAACATGAATCTGCAGAGATATATTAATTTATTCTGGTTACTTTAACTTAGGTTTTATGGCATTTAAACACAATGCATTTCACATTCCACCTTTCAGTCTGGCCTATATTGTGTTTTTTTTTTTTTTTTGTCTGTTTGTTAGAATGTTATTAGCTAATTTAATGATCAGGGTTATTCTGTTATTCATTTATTTATTACTATCAGAGGTAATTCTAAAGGTAGCTCCATTTGGATGCCACTAAGCTCTGTATTTCTTACAAAAATCAAGCTGATAAGTCCACATTCCTGCTGATTTCAGTGGTCAGACTGAAGAACGACGACCAGTGTCTGTCTAAAGCATTCAGAGTCTTTCAGTCAAACAGCTATTAGACATTTAACAGTCTGAACATGTGAGCCTTACACGTTTTATATTATGTTCAAATTTGGAGAATGGAAGACTTTTTTTTTTTAAAACAGTTCCCCTGCATTTTTCCCGATAATAAAGTCTTTTATGCGCATGTACATCTCTGCATATACACAAACATAGTGATGATGAGTGTGTGCAAAAAATGTAAAAATAAAGAAGAATTCTTTGTAATTCTATTGGTTGTGGTGGTCGTAAAACTATGTGAACCCTCCTCATTTAAATCAGAGCAATCAGAGCAATATGACTTAAAGTATTGTTAAGATTGATTTAGTCCGACAGAATTTCTTGGGTTGTTTGTCGAGGCCACAACAGCTTTGAGGTTTGTTTTCCCTGATATTTGGCCATGTACTGGAAACATACAGTCTTACTGAATGTGTTAAGTGTAACATCTGAGACAGGCAAAGAAACAGGCTGGAAACGGGATCCACGTGCAGGGTTAGATTTATTAAAGTCCAAACATAAAGTAACTGATGAAAACATGGAACAGGAGGGAACGCACTAAACCAGGGAAAGTCCATTCAACAGAGAACAAATGAAACAAAGGCCTATATATACACAGACAGAAGTGTAAGATAACAAGGGGGCGTGGCTAATAAGAAACAGCTGGGGAGACTAATCAACATTAAACCTACAAAGAACTGCGAAACATGGAGCAAGACAGGGAATAAGTCCAGGAACACACAAGACAGGGGAACACAGGTTGGAGATTGTTTGTGTGAAGGAGAACGGCTGTATAAAGCATGATTTTAATCAATATTTCACAGTTGTGCTGATACTCAGAACAACAGCACTATTGTGAGCCTGTGTTATATCATGAGCAGATTTCTTAGATCACTTTTGGGCTGATTTGTGTTTTGGTCCCAACACCAAATAAGATTAAGATCTTCAGGAATACTTGACAATTACAGACATCTATAGATCTACTGTTCAATGGTTTGCTGTCAGTAAGATTTGCGGTTGTTAAAAAATGAATAGTTTCCACAAAATTAGGTAGCAGCAAAACTGTTTTCAACACTGAAAATAGAGACAGTCAACTTAACCACTGGTAAGAAATGAATATAAAGCTGAATTAGCCAAAGCATATTCACAAAAAAGCTTCAAAGATAAAGAACTATCTATTTTTGTGGATTGAAACGGGTTGAGCCCATAACTTATCTTATATCCGCTCGGGTCCGAGATCGGGAACAACCTTCCCTACTGAGGGCGGATCCGAGGGTCTGTGACGGGCTCTAGCTCTATTACCCATTTTCTTCGCTTTTTTACGTTCGGTATTTTGTAATGGCAATGAAAGAGAGATCTATGCAGCTTAATACTTTATCAACTAAATAAAACAAAGAAAGCAATCCAATAGGGAAGAGCTGCTTTGAGCTTTCCTGTAGCTCGAACAGTAGAGCGTCGGCGCTTGCAACGCCAAGGTCATGGGTTAGACTCCCAGGGAAAGCAAGAACTGATAAGAATGTAAATGTGTACCTTGAAATGTAATGTCAAGTCACCTTTATTTATATAGCGCTTTTTACAATACAGATTGTTTCAAAGCAGCTTTACAGAGATAACAGAAAAATAATAAAAAAACCTTGGGAGAACCCAGACTCAGTCGCTCAGTTCTCCTCTGGCCATGATTATGATTCAGGCATTACAGGTCAGAGGTCAGATTGGATCGGAACATTATATTATGCAGTTCATCTGGTTTAAGATCAGAGTCATCACGCCGGGATGGAGACGAGTTTGAGGATCAGTGCCGATGGCTGTCGTGTCGATGAGGCCTTCACAGGAAGAGTCTAGTGGACACAATCTCTGCTGACACTTCAGGGATGCGTTGTGGACGTGTCCAGGCGCAGGTCCACCATCTGATCTGGATACGGCCCGGGTCCGGCTGATTACAGTAAACCTCGGAATAAGCAGAAAGACTAATATTAGCGTAGATGCCATTCTTCTTATGATGTAGCGAGTACATCAGGTGTTATAGGAATTGTTGCCGGTTCCGGCTGACCTAATCTATGCAGCCTAATAATCATTTAACTGATTTGAATAATAGGAATGTATAGTGTTCTATGTGTATGCCAGGTTGAAGAGATGTGTTTTTAACCTAGCTTTGAACTGACAGACTGTGTCTGCTTCCCGGACAATGTTAGGAAGATTATTCCAGAGTTTTGGTGCTAAATAGGAAAAGGATCTACCGCCAGCAGTCGATTTAGATATTCTAGGTATTATCAACTGGCCGGAGTTTTGAGATCGCAATAGTAGACGCGAAGGACTATAATGTGTTAAGAGCTCGCTCAAGTACTGGGGAGCTAAACCATTTAGTGCTTTGTAAGTAATCAGCAATATTTTAAAATGTATTCGATGTTTAATAGGGAGCCAATGCAGTGTTGACAGAACCGGGCTAATATGGTCGTACTTCCTGGTTCTGGTAAGAACTCTAGCGGCTGCATTTTGGACCAGCTGTAGTTTGTTTATTAAGCGTGCAGGGCAACCACCCATAATAGCATTACAATAATCTAGCCTTGAGGTCATGAACGCATGAACTAGTTGTTCTGCATTTTTCATTGAGAGCATATGACGTAATTTAGATATATTTTTAAGATGAAAAAATGCGGTTTTAGAGATACTAGACACGTGACTTTCAAATGAAAGATTGGTATCAAAGAGCACACACAGGTTCCTAACTTAAATGTAAGTCGCTTTGGATAAAAGCGTCTGCCAAATGCATAAATGTGAATATAAGAACACGTAACAAACCGACTTAAAGGGAGGCTGCAAACAGCACATAATAAATGAATAGGCCATAGGTCTCATATAGGTAGGTCACAATTTGTTGAGCTAAACTGACTTCCTGTTGAGTCTCGTGTTATTATGTCAAGGCTGGCCATGACCCATAAAATATTATTTGGTAATGTCCCAATTTTTTTTTTGTGTGTTATTATGGACACACAATATCTACACTTGTGGCAGCATATCTGACCTTACACATTCAAGACAGTGTTAGGGAAAGGAACCTTTGTCTATTCAACCAAAATACTGAAATTAAATTGAATAAATAATGAAAACATTTCAACATTGCAATAGAAACATATTAGGCTACATCAGTGAGGCTTTGCAAGAGCATAAGACGTTAACTTAACAGCGTTCAGACGGTAGCTCAGTGGTCAACGCAACACCATGAGCCTCGCGAGTAGTTATAATCCTACAGCATGTGTCAAGATGATTTATGACCCTATGATTGACAGGTGGGCGGGGCTAACCTTTGATCTTCCGGTGTGCCTGTGATCTAGGGATTAACCTTTGCCCTTGTTAGCTATCGATCAAGTTGACAGTTGGTTTTGCCCTATTGACCCGGGGTAATAACTCCGGAAGATTTGGTCACGGAAATCCCCCTCCCGCCGCATTGCTGGGGACAGTGAGAAAAAGAGTTATTCTAATAATGACATATATTTTACACTAGAGTTGAAACACATTGATCTTTAAAAGTGTATAAATGAGATGATTATATCGTTCATTTTAAAAATAAATATCTTTTCAAAAACAAAAAAGATCCCAGAGAAAAAACATGCAGGTTATGACCGATTATTCTCCCCCAGGAGCAATTATTTTAAAAACAAAACATAAAATCATTTTACCGTTTCATGCTGAAGAATTGGGGTTAAAGTTGAAAAAAGACTGCAGTGCACGTGATTCTCTCACACCCCCTTGCATTTCGACAGTCTGAGCTAAATGTGTGTGTGTGACACCCGATATCCTGGCATTCCTGAACGCATTACCAGGGGACAGTGAGAAAACGAGATTTTTTTCTAATAATGCCAAATCATACTGTTCTTTAAAAGTATATAAATGAAATGATTATAATTTACAGTACATTTAGTAATTTACAAATATTTTACACTAAAGTTGAAAAAAGTATGGTGTTCCTTTAAAAGTATATAAAATAAATATCTACTGATTCAATTATTTTAGATAAAATAAAATAAAAACTTTACATTTTCACCGGGATGAAAAAAGACTGCGTGTGATTCTCTCACACAGTCTCTGATTCAGAGAGAAGGAGGTGTGTGTGTGTGTGTGTGTGTTTCTGTGTTTCTGTGAGAGAGAGAGGGTGATCTCACCATGAGTATTTTATCATCTGTTGTTTTCAGGATTCCCACATCACGATAGTAATTTACTGTTGTGTCTATCCTGAAAACATCACGCGAAAAATAAATAAATCTCAATACCGGTAGCAAGAGTCAAAGGAACCGATATGTGTGCGGAACAGGTTAGGGCAAATAACAGTGGCACTTTCACCCCTCCCTTGACGGTTTTAATTAGGACCATCGTATCTCAAGAGACTAGTGTCAGTTCTATCCTGATATGCGACGACACATGTCTCTGAGAACGACCCGCGCGTGAACTCCCATCACTTCCATTCATAGAACAATGGCGCCATCTAGCGTGCACGCTGCTTGTTTTAAAGACTGTATATTGTTTTAACTGCTATTGGTATTTTTTTATCTGCTGTAACTGATGTTACAGATATTAATTTATCACAAAGTATGACTTAAAAATATATTATCATTTTATCTGCTCTGGCTTTTAAAAATCTGAATTATGCTATTGGTATTTTTATCTGCTGTAACTGCTATCATCATTGGCTGTGTTTTTATCTGATGCAACTAAAATCTAACAATTTAAAAGAATATACTAATATTATCGTTTACATTTGATAATGTTATTGGCAATATTGAACGATCCATCTCACATTCGTTAATACGGAGCGATTTATTCACACTAAAATCCCGTATCTCAGATCCATCAATGTGTTAGATTCTTAAAGGGGGTTTTAAATACGCGTACCGAATTAATTATACATTTTAAAATGTCATACGGTTACCGGTTACTTTGATGACGGAGCTTTTATTATGAAAACACGTGTTTCATGTTTACGCTTAAGAGTTCCGGGGGCTTATGGCTATAGCATAGCTTAGCCTCCCTTCACACGATGTTTTCAGAAAACAATACACAACTATACAGATGATTCTGACTATCGAACGCGTCGCTATTTCACTGTAAAACCGTCAAATTAAAGTATTTCGCCGTAAAACCATCGTTTTCTCTATTCAAAACTAATGATTTGATGCTTGCTATTCCATCATAGCACAGCTGCTTCACCCTGTCTCAAAAAGCGGCATCCAGATATGTTATTGATACGGCTGCCCCCTAGCGTCTCGGAGTTCCAAACGACATCCTACTTTGCGGGTAAATACCGCCCCTATCGTCTCGGAGATTAAATGACATTCAATTCCCAGTGTATGGCAACCCGTTTTAACATTTAATCAGCCTATTTAAATGTTGAAGCACTCTATTCAAAATATTTTTAAAAATTGATACCGGTTGTGTGTGTGTGTGTGTGTGTGTGTGTGTGTGTGTGTGTGTGTGTGTGTGTGTGTTTTCAGTGAGCAGTATGAGACGTAGTGAATGTTTTGTTAGTGTTAATCTTAAAAGTTAATCTTAAAAGATTAAATTATATCTTTTAAAAATAAAAGATGTTTTAAATTAAATTCAATGAATTATTAAAAGTCTTAATAAAAACAAATATTCTACATTGATGGTCTGTGGAAAAACTTGACTATATTTTTTATTATCAGGGTGCATGTAAAGAACTTTGAAATTTGGGAGTCTCACAAGTCATCTCACACATTGTGAAATGTTCAATAATTCCTCAAGTAGTATCTGTGATAAAATCATCACATAGGCCTATCTTTAGTGAGAGAGTAACAATGTATATGTAGAATATCAGATGTTAAATATATATCCTAAGTTCGTTGGAGTTGCAGAAACTTGATGGCGTGTCTGATTAAAACACGGGACAAATACCAGTCCTTTGCTCACTTTTATTTTAAATTCAGGATTATTAAGTCTTGGATAATTCACATGACCTGAAGTTCATAGATTCACATGGAGCTGATTCACACGATGTAAATGGACAGGTGTTAAAGGATGGACAGGATGTACAAGATGGTCTTAAGTCACTACAAACAATACAATAAAGGAAATCAAACTCATGTAATTCATCAAACATATCAACAACATATTTATACTTAATACAAACAATTCAAATAAACAAATTCAAACAATACAATTAGCAAAACAAACTTACTTAACGCATCCTAAGGAAAGGACTCAAAGGACATGGTTGGGTGTCCATTCAGACACACACACCTCACCAATGCAGAAGAAACAAAGGAAGGAAATGAGGTCTACTTAAAGACCTCGACCAAGGGGTGTATGGGTAATGTAGTGTAGTTTGCTTGGAATTGTGGGATATGTAGTACAAATAAATATATGGGAAAAAAAGGGAAAGAAATTAAAGAAAAAGGGCCAAATTCACAACAGTATACATTTAGAATCTGTGATGCCTCAGCCCGACCTCCACTGATAGGCTGATCTTCCGATCACCAGCACATCTTCAGAATCAGAAAGAGCTTTATTGCCAAGTGTGCTTGCACACACAAGGAATTTGTTTTGGTACTGAGGCTTCCAGTGGACATATACAAATACAAATACAACAAGAAACATAATACTACAAATTATAAGAATAAAAAATATAAATATATGAGAATAAAAGTATCACAGTTGGGTTTAGTCAGAATAGACATTTTCAGATTTACAGATTATGAACATATTTACAGTGTTTTGAATATTATAAATAAATAAATCTACATATAAGTATCACCTGAGTTGTAGGATATTGCACTAAACAGTGGGAGTATTGCACTTACAGGCATATGCCTTGGGAGGTGTGTTAACTGTTCAGGAGGGAAATGGCCTGTGGGAAGAAACTGTTCCTGTGCCGAGATGTTCTTGTGGCCAGTGATCTGAGTCTCCGTCTTGACGGTAACAGTTCAAACAGGAGGTGTCCAGGGTGAGTGGAGTCTGTGATGATTTTACCTGCTCTCTTCCTCACTCTGGAAGAGTACAGGTCCTGGAGGGATGGCAGGGGGGCACCAATAATCCTCTCCGCAGTCCGGACTGTCCGTTGTAGTCTCCTGATGTCTGATTTGGTAGCTGAACCAAACCAGACAGTGATGGAAGTGCATAAGACAGACTCAATGACGGCTGAGTAGAACTGAATCAGCAGCAGTCAATGTGATTGTCCCACTTCAGGTCCTGAGAGATGGTAGTGCCCAGGAACCTGAATGACTCCACTGCTTCCACAGTGCTGTTCATGATGGTGAGTGGGGGGAGTGCTGGGCTGTTTCTCCTGAAGTCCACGATCATCTCCACTGTTTTGAGCGTGTTCAGCTCAAGGTTGTTATAACTGCACCAGACAGCCAGCTGTTCAACCTCCAGTCTGTAAGCAGACTCGTCACCGTTCCGGATGAGACCGATGACAGTGGTGTCGTCGGCAAATTTCAGGAGCTTGACAGAGGGGTCTTTAGAAGTGCAGTCATTAGTGTACAGGGAGAAGAGCAGTGGGGAGAGAACGCACCCTTGGGGGGCGCCAGTGCTGGTGGTGAGAGTCCTGGATGTGTGTTTCCCCAGTCTCACTTGCTGCTGCCGGTCCGTCAGGAAGCTGGTGATCCACTGACAGATCGAGGATGGCATGGAGAGCTGGGTCAGTTTGGCTGTGAGAAGATCAGGCATGATGGTATTGAAGGCAGAACTGAAGTCCACAAAGAGGATCCTTGCATAAGTCCCAGGTCTGTCGAGATGTTGCAGGATATAATGCAGTCCCATGTTGACAGCATCATCCACAGACCTGTTTGCTCTGTAAGCAAACTGAAAGGGATCCAGCAGGGGTCCAGTGATGTCCTTCAGGTGGGCCAACACCAGTCTTTCAAACGACTTCATGACCACAGACGTGAGAGCGACAGGTCTGTAGTCATTAAGTCCAGTGATTTTGGGTTTTTTGGGGACAGGAATGATAGTGGAGCGTTTGAAGCAGCAGGGAACTTCACACTGCTCCAATGATCTATTGAAGATCTGTGTGAAGACCGGGGCCAGTTGGTCAGCGCAGGCTTTAAGACAAGCAGATGAGATGCCGTCTGGGCCTGAGGCTTTCCTAGTCTTCTGTCTTTTGAAGACTCGGCTCACGTCCTCCACACAGACCTTAAGCTCAGGTTGGATGGCAGGAGGGGGGAGTGGGAGTGCAGGAGGTGATGGTGAATGTGTGAAGTGCAGATCAGAGCCGGTGTGTGGTGTGAATGAGGGCTTTTCAAACCTGCAATAAAATGAGTTTAAATCATCAGCCAGGTGTTGATTGTCCACAGATCGGGGGGATGGTGACTTGTAGTTGGTGATGTTCCTCAGGCCATTCCAGACTGATGATGGGTCGTTGGATGAAAACTGGTTTTTCAGTTTTTCAGAGTAGCTTCTTTTAGCAACTCTGATCTCCTTTGTCAGTCTGTTTCTGGCCTGGTTATACAAGATTTTATCCCCACTTCTGTAGGCATCCTCTTTGGCATGACGAAGGTGTTTGAGTTTCCCAGTAAACCGTGGTTTATCATTAGTAAATGATAAGAATGTCCTGGTAGGAATGCATGTATCCTCACAGAAACTTATATATGATGTTACAGTATCTGTGAGCTCATCCAGATCGTTGGTAGCAGCTTCAAAAACAGTCCAATCAGTGCAATCAAAGCAGGCCTGTAGATCCTGCTCTGCTTCATTAGTCCATCTTTTTACAGTCCTTATTACAGGTTTAGCTGATTTCAGTTTCTGCCTGTAGGTCGGTATGAGATGAACCAAACAGTGATCAGAGAGCCCCAAAGCTGCCCGTGGGACCGAGTGATACGCATTTTTTATTGTGGTGTAACAGTGGTCCAGTATATTACTGTCTCTGGTGGGACATGTAACGTGCTGTCTGTATTTTGGTAGTTCACGGGAAAGATTTGCTTTGTTAAAATCCCCAAGAATGATTAAAAGAGAGTCTGGGTACCTTTGTTCTGTTTCAGATATTTGTTCAGCCAGCTGTTGTAGCGCCGCGCTCACGCACGCGTCTGGAGGGATGTAAACATTCACGAGAATGAAAGAGGAAAACTCCCGAGGCGACTAGAAAGGTTTACAGTTTATGAAATGTGCCTCTAAATTAGGAGAGCACATCTTCTTCAGTGTTGTTACATCTGAACACCAACTTACGTTAATGTAGAAACACAATCCACCACCTCTCGTTTTCCCCGTTAGCTCCGTGATGCGATCCGCTCGGAACAGCTGGAAGCCCGGCAGATGTATTGCGTTGTCCGGTATGGCTTCACTCAGCCAGGTTTCAGTGAAGCACAGAGCAGCAGAGTTTAAAAAATCCTTGTTAAGTCAAGTCAAGTCAAGTCATCCTCATTTATATAGCGCTTTTAACAATGTAGATTGTTTCAAAGCAGCTTTACAGAGATAAACATATAATTTAAGGTAACAGAGATTGGTTTAGTTTTATAGTGGTTCTTGAATAATGTTTTTTCCAGCTAAAGTTAGTTTTGATTGATTCACTTCCGTCTAAATGGTCATTTGTTATTAAATTAGGGGCCGCTAAGGCGACACCGTTCTCTCTAAACAGACTTTAAACTGAACCTGTGATAGACGCTGATGGCGTTCACATGCGCATTAAGAATTGATTCTATAGTTATGTGTGTTTGAATATATGTGCGCAGGTTTGTAATTCCTTACAAACCATGCCTAAACAAACTACTTGTCTTGTCTATAAATTTTGATGCAGAATTTAATTTTATCTTATCACTTCTTGTAGGTACGCGAACCGAGAAATTCCACAATGCTTTATCTGTAGAGTGGTATAGGGATCCTCCATAGGGAGAGGCTAGTTGGCACTTCAGCACTGCATTGTCATCGGGTCCAGGCGAAAGTCCTTCGTCAGATCTGGAAACGGCCTGGATCCGGCAGGCTGCGGGAAAACCTCGGGATAAACAAAGACACTAAAATTAGCGTAGATGCCATTCTTCTTATGATGTAACGAGTACATCAGGATTTAAGGGAAGTGTTCCCAGTTCCGGCTGACCTAATCTAAGCAGCCTAATAATGAATTATAGAAGACTCTATGTGTTATGTGAATGCTAGGTCAAAGAGATGTGTTTTTAGCCTAGCTTTGAACTGACAGACTGTGTCTGCTTCCCGGACAATGTTAGGAAGATTGTTCCAAAGTTTTGGTGCTAAATAGGAAAAGGATCTACCGCCTGCAGTCGATTTAGATATTCTAGGTATTATCAACTGGCCAGAATTTTGAGATCGCAATAGACGTGACGGACTATAATGCGTTAAGAGCTCGCTCAAGTACTCGGGAGCTAAACCATTTAGTGCTTTGTAAGTAATCAGCAATATTTTAAAATTTATACGATGTTTAATAGGGAGCCAATGCAGTGTTGACAGAACCGGGCTAATATGGTCATACTTCCTGGTTCTGGTAAGAACTCTAGCGGCTGCGTTTTGGACCAACTGGAGTTTGTTTATTAAGTGTGCAGGGCAACCACCCATAAGAGCATTACAATAATCTAGCCTTGATGTCATGAACGCATTAACTAATTGTTCTGCATTTGTCATTGAGAGCATTTGACGTAATTTAGATATATTTTTTAGATGGAAAAATGCGGTTTTACAGACACTAGACAAGTGACTTTCAAATGAAAGATTGGTATCAAAGAGCACACCCAGGTTCCTAACCGACGACGAAGACTTAACAGAGCAGCCATCAAGTGTTAGACGGTATTCTAGGTTATTACGTGTGGAAGTTTTTTTTCCAATAATTAGATTCTCTGTTTTATCAGAATTTAGTAGTAGGAAATTACTAGTCATCCAGTTTTTTATATCAACTATGCATTCCGATAATTTTGTGAATTGGTGAGTTTCATTAGGTTTGGAAGAAATATAGAGCTGAGTATCATCAGCATAACAGTGAAAGCTAATTCCATGTTTCCTAATGATATCTCCTAACGGTAGCATGTACAGAGTGAAAAGCAGCGGTCCGAGAACTGAGCCTTGTGGTACACCATACTGAACTTGTGATCGATAAGACATCTCTTCATTTACTGCTACAAACTGATAGCGGTCAGATAAATATGATTTAAACCATGCTAATGCAATTCCACTAATGCCAACATAGTTTTCTAGTCTATTTAAGAGAACGTTGTGGTCAATGGTGTCAAATGCAGCACTAAGATCAAGTAGCACTAATAGAGAGATACAACCACGATCGGGTGATAAGAGCAAATCATTTGTGACTCTAATGAGAGCTGTCTCAGTACTATGGTGCGGTCTAAATCCTGATTGAAAATCCTTGTGAGATGATGAAACTGATTAGGAAGATTATTAATAAAGCAATCTTTAGTGGCAGAAGTGATAGGTCTAACATACTTGTAACATGGAGTCGGCTTTGCAGCCTTGGCTAAATTAAGTTTACATGAGACTAGATAATGATCTGAGATGTCGTCGCTCTGCTGCAGAATTTCAACAGCATCAACATCTATTCCATGTGATAATATTAGATCTTATATACCAAGATGGCCGCGTTAGCGTGAGCGTCTGCTCTGTGATTCGACTGCTCTGTAATTTGAACTAGGTTATAACTGTTACCTTTAACCATTTTATATTTATTTTGAGCACTTAAGTCTCTAAGTTTTCTGTTATATTATTTTTTCTCTATCGCGACTCACTCCAGCAATGAATCAAGCCGAGATCTCACTACAAACAATCTGGGACGCAATACAGCTAATTAAAGTTGAAATGACTGCCCACCTTGATTCAAAAACTGAGATCATACAAACTAGCCTTACCAGCATTCACGGATCTTTATCTTCTTTGTGTGATCAAATCTCGGAGCTTGAACACAGGGTGAGCTCTAACGAAGATAACTTTGAAGACCTGTCGAAACGTGTGCAAACACTTGAAAAAGAGAATACCTACTTGAAGGACAAAGTTGACGACGCTGAGAACAGAAGTCGGTCATGTAATCTTCGGTTCATCAATGTGCCCGAAAAGAGTGAGGGTAGTGATGTGATCGTCTTTGTGAATCAGCTGATTCCGCTTCTTCTAGGCAGAGATCAATCCTTTGCTGCACCGGCTATTGAGATGGCCCATCGCTCTCCTACATTTAGTTCTGGACCCAGGTCTGTGCCCAGACCTATTTTGGTCAAGTTTCTGCATTTTCAGGACAAGGCAAAGATCCTACGTTTGGCCAGGGAGAAGAAAGAACTATTCTACAAAGGTACTCAAGTCTTCATTTATCCGGATTTTAGTGCTAGTCTGATCAAGAAGCGTTGGCAGTTTGATGCTGTGAAAAAGAATCTCCGTGCTGTGGATATTAAATACTCTTTGCTGTATCCCTGTACGTTGAGGGTGATGGTGCATGGAAAACCGAAACTATTTCGTAGTTCTGAGGAGGCAGAGACTTTCTTTCGAGATCTTTCTGTATCCCCATGATTATGTACTCTCCGCTCTGTAACTAACTTTTTTTGTTAGTGTATGCTTTGAAAATGTGTTTGTTGATTCATCTTCTCTTCAAATTAGACCATTTATATGGTCTAAATATTTGTTACAAAGCGGCGAAATCCATGGAATTATATTTTTTGGTGCAATGATTCACTTTGTATCTTTTTTATTATTATTATTTATATATTTATCTTTGACCATACATCCGTTTAGTCCTTTTTATTTTTATAATATTATCGCTGCAGTCTGAATCTGGGGCATATTTGCCTTATTTTCTTCTCGATCTTCAATGAATTTTTTTTCGTTTGTGTGTGGGTGTGTGTATGTAGTGTTTGTGTGTTTGCTCAATTTGCTGCATTTTTCTCTCCACCCCTTCCTTTCTTCTATAGTTCATTATTTGGTTGGTTGATTTGTCTTTATTGGTACAATTGAATCTGTTAAAGGTTTAAAGATTATTCACCTTAACATTAGGAGTCTTGTCTCAAAAATAGATCTCCTCAGAGCCTGGGTTTTTCTTTATAAACCTAACATCATCACTATATCAGAAACCTGGCTACACAACAACATCTCTGATGATGTGATCAAAATTGAGGACTTTGTTTTATACAGATCTGACAGAATCTCCAGAGGTGGTGGGGTGGCAACTTATGTTTCTTCCATCCTAGCTTCAGAATGTGTTATTCCTAGCACAGATCCTGTTAATGTTGAGTGTCTTTTTGTTAAAGTTACTTTTCATGCAAACAAAAATGTAACTATTGGTAATATTTATAGGCCACCCTCTGCTCCGTCTGACTCTACGATGTGTATTCTGTCAACGATTAACTCCCTTGAGAAGCACAATGAATTGATTATTCTGGGTGACTTTAACAAGAACTGGTTGGATCGTTCCTCTTAGAGTTCTCAACGGGCCTGAAAATTACAACCCGACCCGACCCGGCCCGTGGCTTTTAAAGCCCGGACCCGATGTAACCCGACACATCAACATGAATTATAAGCCCGAACCCAGCCCGCGGCCCGACGCCGATTTTCTTTTTTTTTTCTTTTTTTCTCATACACGTATTATCATGACCAGCAGACGGGAATTCAAATCAACCTTTAATGTTCACGTCTTTTAACAATAGCCTACAAACAATACAAACAACTGAAACAAACTTTAAATATATAAATAGGCTATATAGGCTACTAAATATACCTCAAATAAAAATCTTCTGGACGACCCTGTTTTTTTGCTGTCATATTTCATCAGCACCTTGCATTTTGAGCATTGCACATAACCTGTAGAATTTCCATCAGAATCCAGCACCACTCCAAACACTTTCCAGACCTCTGATTTTCCCACTCCTGTAGTAGCGACGGTGAATTCACCTGCGGCAAGTTTACCATTCACCAACTCTATCTTCTTCTCCAGGCTAAAGGCGTGCACGAGCGGCGTCAGGTCAGGTCTGCCCCCGCGATGCACGTTGCACGCAGCAGCTAGACTTTCTTTACGGTGAACAGCAGCGATGATTAATAAAAAAAATTGTTTTCATTGAGCGGAAAAGATTAAGCCCGAGGTCCGACCCGACCCGAGTCATTTGCTTATATTTTCGACCCGAACCCGGCCCGAACCCGCGGGTCCCGTCGGGTTTGTCGGGCCAACCCGGCCCGTTGAGAACTCTAGTTCCTCTGTTAATGATAAAAATTTACTTGGTAGTATAAACCTCTGTCAGTTAATTAATGTGCCTACCAGAGTTGACCATCGCTCTTCATCTTTGTTGGACTGGATACTCGTTACTAACCCTGAGAGGATAATTAAATCTGGTGTATTGTCAGACTGTTTAAGTGATCATTCGATTATTTACTGTGTCTGGAAAATTAAAATTCCAAGTTCTCCACCTAAATACATAACTCTGAGACAGTGTAAAAATATGAATATTGACAATTTTATTCAAGATCTAATTGATATAAACTGGAATAGGTTTCAGTTAATTCCTTTTGTTGAGGATGCAACACATTTTTTTCATTCGGAAGTTATGAATATAATAAATAAATACGCCCCTTTGAAAACTGTTAGAGTTAAAGGCAGACATTTACCTTGGATTAGTTCTAATCTTGTTAAACTTTTTAAGCAAAGAGATATAGCATGGGCTAAATACCGGTTATCTAGAGATCCTATGGATTGGGAAAAAAACAGACATCTGAGGAACTTATCTAAATTGGAAACAAGGAATGCAAAAGCTAATTATTACAAAGATCGGGTTATTAACTTTCATAACCCTAAACAGTTTTGGAATCAGCTGAGTAATCTGTTAAATAAATCTAAAAAAAGCTTGATTAAAAATATTAAATTTAATAATGAAATTATTTCTGATCCTTCACTTATTTCTCAAGCTTTTAATCAACATTTTTCCTCTATCTGTGGTTCTCAGTGGTCTGACTCCTATACTGCTGCACCATTACATTCAATTACTGTTAACGGGTCATTTTCCTTTAAGAAGATTACGCCTGTCGATGTCTACTATGTTATTTGTGATCTAAAAACAAATAGTAGTGCTGGTCCTGATGATTTAGAAGCTAAATTTGTTAAATCCGCCGCCCATGTATTAATGTATCCTCTAGCAGATTTATTTAATTTGTCATTAACTACTTGTTCTATTCCGTCTATATGGAAATGTGCAAAAGTTACTCCACTGTTCAAAGGTGGAGACTCATCTGATGTCAATAATTATCGGCCAATTTCTATTATTTGTGCTATTGCAAAAATCTTTGAGAAATTAATATTTAATCAACTATCAGCATTTATTAATTCATTTCACATTTTATCTCCGTTACAGTCAGGCTTTAGACCTAATTTTTCCACTACGACTGCTCTGTTAAAATTTACGAATGATGTGTTCTCGTCCATTGACAAAAACCAAGCAACAGGTGCCATTTTCATAGATTTTTCCCTAAGGCCTTTGATATGGTTAATCATTATCTTCTTCTTGATAAGTTGTATACTATTGGTTTAACTAGAGATGCTCTTCTATGGTTTAATGCTTATCTTCACAACAGACGTCAATGTGTTGTTTTTCAAGGTTTTCAGTCAGATTATGTAATTGTTGAAAAAGGTGTTCCACAAGGTTCCTCTCTTGGACCATTACTTTTTTCTATTTTTATTAATGATTTACCTCAGATATGTTTAAACTGTTCGGTGCATCTTTATGCCGATGACACGGTAATTTATACCTCTAACTCTGATCTGTCACAAATTCAGAACTCTTTACAACTCGACTTTAATTTGGTTCAAGAATGGTGTCATAACAATATGCTTACATTAAATAAGAGAAAATCTTGCTGTATGATGTTTGGGTTGCGTCGTTGTCATTCGAACACTTTTGATTTGAATATTATTGTTGATGACGGCTTATCTCTTGAGAATGTCAATGCATTTAAATATCTCGGCCTTTGGATCGACTCAGAACTCTCTTTTAAGCCCCATATAGATTATATTATTAAAAGAACTTATCACTGCCTGCGCTTACTTTATTGCTCAATTAATTGCTTTACATTTCAAGACAGGAAAAGAATTGTTTCTCAGTTAATATTTCCTCTTATCGACTACGCTGATACTGTTTACCAAAATACCTATGATATTTGTTTGATATGATGTTGTTTATAATTCTTTGTGCAGATTTGTGTTAAGGTGTCCATATCGTACTCATCATTGCCATATGTACGAGTTGCTTAATTGGTTGCATCCCAAATCCAGAAGACAATTTCATTGGTTTTTGTTTATCTTTAAATGTGTTTATTTTGTTTGTCCTTCTTATTTGAATGAACTTTTGATTCCATATAGATCTCCCTACTCTCTTAGACATTCGCAACATCCTTTTTTCTTTGTTCCAAAAACTGTTAGTGTAGTTGGACGTAGGTCATTTCTGTATAAAGCCCCTTTTGACTGGAATAATCTTCCTGTTTCTCTGAGATCTATTACCTCTCTTAATCGCTTTAGGTCATGCCTATTCTCTTATCTTAAAAAAACTTGTCTATGTTTCTGATTTTATTTTGTTTTCTCTCTGTACTTGAGATTCATTTGAGGATCTTTTGCTGTTATTATGTTGCTCTATGTGGATGCTGTATGATGCTGAGATTTTGTACTGAAACTATGTTGTGGGTGTGGGAAGCCCATAAGAGTGTGGGAAGCAGGTTGAGCTTTTGTTTTTGTAGTTCTGTTTGTAATGTTGTTTTGTTTTATGTTGTCTGTGCTGTATATTGCTTATGCTTTTAGGACCCTCTTGAAAATGAGATGTTACATCTCAAGGGGCTATCCTTTCAATAAATTCCTATAAATCTAGAGTATGATTACGACAATGAGTAGGTCCTGACACGTGTTGTCTAACTCCAATAGAGTTAAGAATGTCTTTAAATGCCAATCCCAATGCATCTTTTTCATTATCTACATGTATATTAAAATCACCAACAATTAGGACTTTATCTGCAGTCAATACTAATTCTGATAGAAAGTCAGCAAATTCTTGGATAAAATCTTTATGGTGCCCTGGTGGCCTGTATACAGTTGCCAGCAGAATTTCCAAACTTGATTTATCGTTTACATTATATATTTTTACATTAAGCACCAACACTTCAAAAGAAGTATATTTAAAACTAGATTTTTTACTGGTTTTGATTTTACTATAAATTACAGCAACACCTCCCCCTTTGCCTTTCAGGCGAGGTTCATGTTTATAACAGTAATCATGGGGGGTGGACTGATTTAAAGTAATGTAATCGTCTGGTTTTAGCCAGGTTTCTGTCATACACAGCACATCTAGGTTATAATCTGAAATCATATCATTAAAGTTGCAGTAGGGAGTTTTGAGAAAATGTTGACTTAGCCTGAAAATTTGAACAAGCACAACTTACAGGTCCAACCCCCTTGCTCTCTGCTGCACTACAGCCCTCCCTCCAAAGCTCCTCCCTCCACAGCTCCTCCCTCCACAGCTCCTCCCCCACAGATCCTCCCCCACAGCTCCTCCCTCCACAGCTCCTCCCTCCACAGCTCCTCCCCCACAGATCCTCCCTCCACAGCTCCTCCCTCCACAGCTCCTCCCTCCACAGCTCCTCCCCCACAGCTCCTCCCCCCACAGCTCCTCCCCCACAGCTCCTCCCCCACAGCTCCTCCCTCCACAGCTCCTCCCCCACAGCTCCTCCCTCCACAGCTCCTCCCTCCACAGCTCCTCCCTCCACAGCTCCTCCCCCACAGCTCCTCCCCCACAGCTCCTCCCTCCACAGCTCCTTCCCCCACAGCTCCTCCCTCCACAGCTCCTCCCCCACAGCGGAGCCTGCCGTGAACGCACAGGCTAGTAAGCAGGACCACCGATGACGGCGGATTATAAACAGTTATGGAACATTCACTAATAGGGACGAAACATCAACAATATGCTTTACATTGACTATGGCCTGCCCATACTTTGACTACAAACTTGGTCCTCAAATCATTATGTATTTTGCAATACATTTAACTTTATAACGTTGCACTCTTTCTATAAGTTATAAATAGCTAGTAAGATAACGTTAAAGGATTAGTTCACTTTTAAAAAGACTTTTGCTGATAATTTCCTCACCCCCATGTCATCCAAGATGTCCATGTCTTTCTTTCTTCAGTCGAAAATAAATTAATAAATTTTTGATGAAAACATTCCAGGCTTTTTCTCCATATAATGGACTTCAATAGGACACAAACGTTTCAAGGACCAAATGACAGTTTCAGTGCAGCTTCAAAGGGCTTTAAACGATACCAGACGATGAATAAGGCGAATCTTATCTAGCGAAATGATCTGTCATTTCAAAAATAAATAAAAAACTTTAAGTTTTATAAGCACAAATGCTTGCTCTGTTCTGTGATGCACGTTCGTGATCCTGTTCGAACTCGTTCATCAAAATGAACAAATCTTTTTTCGAGTCATTTCGTTCGTTGAATGAACGAAATGACTCCGAAAAAGACTCGTTCAAAATGAACAAATCTTTTTTCGAGTCATTTCGTTCGTTGAATGAACGAAATGACTCGAAAAAATATTCGTTCATTTGGATGAAAGAGTTCGAACAGGAGAGTCACGAACGACGGTACGCGCTCGAGCTGTGCAAGAGAGGGGTGATCAGCGCGTACACGAGCGTGATTGACACTGCTAAGACATTCCTCCTGGCTCTGATTGGTTGTTTCTGACCGGGAGCGGTGTATTTCTGCAAATGGCAATAGGACCACAGGGAGGAGCCAGAGGAGCTTGATTTTTTCACAGATTATCTGTCTGATATTCTACTGTCAGGACATAATGACAGTTTTAACAAATATTTGTTTACAAAAGCTACCTACTGGAGCTTTAACTATGAGCGCTTTTGAAGTAAGGGATCGAATATTCAGCAACCCAAGCTTTATCGTTTGCTCATCTGTATTATATCTATTTTTTATTTGTTGAATATCAATTACATTTTTAACCTTAGATCGGTTTGGACGTTTTTTGGATTTCCAAATTCGGGGAACAGACACAGTCTCTATATGATGATATCTAGGTGAAAGAGGCTCTATGTGATGGGATTTATCTGACCTTGGTGACGCGAGGCCGCTAGCAGACGGTCGGTTTAGCCAGTTTGTCTGCTTCCTGACCTGAGCCCCAGATTGTCATGTTTTATCTCTAAGACTATGAGCCAAATTACTAGAGAGAAGAGCAGCACCATCTCAGGAGGGATGAATACCATCTCTTTTCAACAGGCCAGGTTTGCCCCAAAAACTTTTCCAATTGTCTATGAATTCTATATTATTTTGCGGACACCACTTAGACAGCCAGCCATTGAGTGATGACAATCTGCTAACTATCTCATCACTCCTTCGAACAGGAAGGGGGCCAGAGCAAATTACAGTGCCTGACATCGTACTTGCGAGTTCAAACACCTCTTTAATATTAATTTTGGTGATCTCCGACTGGCGGAGTCGAACATCATTAGTGCCGACGTGAATAACAATCTTAGAGAATTTACGATTAGCATTAGCCAGCACTTTTAGATTTGCTTTGATGTTAGTGCGGGTGAGGAGAAGAAGTTCGTCCATTTTGTTAGGAAGGGATCGGAGATTCGCTTGATGAATACTGGGGAGTGCAGTGCGCAGGCTGCGCTCGCGGAGTTTAACCAGCGCGCCGGCTCGCTTCCCGCGTTTGCGTCTGACCGCGCGTTTGAACAACACCGCTGCCCCTCCGACGAGAATGTCCTGCAAGACGTCCGAATAATCAAAAACTGTAGAAAAGTTATCTGGTGTGTGTTTCCTAATGTCCAGTAGTTCGTCTTTGGTGAAAATGATAGGAAAAGAATGACTAAACGCAGAACAAACGAACAAAAACAACACAATAGCTGGAGAGCTCCACACCGAGGCAGCCATCCACGGCGCCATCTTCAGAGTAGGGATGTTAACCGATGAGCGTTTGACCGATGGTTGACCGTATCAACGTTAACCGATTAAAGTTGTCGGTAGTCGGTAAAAAAAAAATAAAAAAGTGATCTCTAAATTAGGCTATTATAGACAGTGGACTGAACGCTACTACAGTTAGCCATCTCATTCCAAGATATTTTTGTGTGAAGTGAACAAATCCCTCACACTCAATTTTTCATAACTCGCCTGTTTGTACTTAATAAACCAATAAAAACATTTGTCGCGAGGTCACAGTCTTTGGGTTCGCGCGCTCACAAGGTTTGCAAAAAGTAAAGGCTACAGGCTAAAACACTCGAGGTTAGAGCCAGGGCAGACGACAGGATGAAGCGTGCAAAGAAAAGTAGTGTGTGGGACCATTTCACCAAAAAGAATGACACAGATGTAAGTTGCAACTTGTGTGATACAGTGCTTAAATACAGTAGGCCTACATCATCTATGATGTATCAACTGAAAACGCGACTTGTTCTGTCCGTTATTAGAAGGCACACAGTGAGTTAGACGTCTTTTACGCATTCTGAAGGTGCCTGTTTTATCCATTGGTTTTATCGTGTTGCAGTCTATTAGGCAACATTCCGCATAAGATGGGCTTAGATTTGGAAATACATTACATCTACATTTCAGTGGTAACAGATGAGGTGATGATGATCATCATCTTTCTTTATTATTGTTAGCACTACCTCAAACTAAAGCGGCTTCTCTTCGGAGCTGTCATTTTCTTAAATGAGCCGCGGCAATGTTTCAAATGAGCTTCTAACGCTAGACTAACGCCTTTATTTTCAACGCGATCACCTTGAACCCAAACCATTTCGAAACTAAGGAGCCATTTGTCCTCCGATTACATACAAGCTCCTCGGCGCCGCGTTTGCGGGACTCATGTTTCGCGCTGTAGGGGATTTAAAAAAAGTGACGTGAGTGGAAGGGCGGCGCCGGGGCAGTGTGTGTGTGTGTGTGTGTGTGTGTGAGCGGGAGGCAGTGTGTGTGTGTGTGTGTGTGAGCGGGAGACAGTGTGTATGTGAGCGGGAGGCAGTGTGTGTGTGAGCGGGAGGCAGTGTGTGTGTGTGTGTGTGAGCGGGAGGCAGTGTGTGTGTGAACGGTAGGCAGTGTGTGTATGTGAGCGGGAGGCAGTGTGTGTGTGAGCGGGAGGCAGTGTGTGTGTGAGCGGGAGGCAGTGTGTGTGTGTGAGCGGGAGGCAGTGTGTGAGCGGGAGGCAGTGTGTTTGTGTAAGCGGGAGGCAGTGTGTGTGTGTGAGCGGGAGGCAGTGTGTGTGTGAGCGGGAGGCAGTGTGTGTGTGAACGGTAGGCAGTGTGTGTGTGTGAGCGGGAGGCAGTGTGTGTGTGTGAGCGGGAGGCAGTGTGTGTGTGAGCGGGAGGCAGTGTGTGTGTGAGCGGGAGGCAGTGTGTGTGTGAGCGGGAGGCAGTGTGTGTGTGTGTGTGTGTGAGCGGGATGCAGTGTGTGTGTGAACGGTAGGCAGTGTGTGTGTGTGAGCGGGAGGCAGTGTGTGTGTGTGAGCGGGAGGCAGTGTGTGTGTGTGAGCCGGAGGCAGTGTGTGTGTGAGCGGGAGGCAGTGTGTGTGTGTGAGTGGGAGGCAGTGTGTGTGTGTGAGCGGTAGGCAGTGTGTGTGTATGAGCGGGAGGCAGTGTGTGTGTGTGAGCCAGAGGCAGTGTGTGTGTGTGAGCCAGAGGCAGTGTGTGTGTGAGCGGGAGGCAGTGTGTGTGTGTGAACGGTAGGCAGTGTGTGTGTGTGTGAGCGGGAGGCAGTGTGTGTGTGTGAGCGGGAGGCAGTGTGTGTGTGAGCGGGAGGCAGTGTGTGTGTGTGTGTGTGAGCGGGAGGCAGTGTGTGTGTGAACGGTAGGCAGTGTGTGTGTGTGAGCGGGAGGCAGTGTGTTTGTGTAAGCGGGAGGCAGTGTGTGTGTGTGTGTGAGCGGGAGGCAGTGTGTGTGTGAGCGGGAGGCAGTGTGTGTGTGTGAGCGGGAGGCAGTGTGTTTGTGTAAGCGGGAGGCAGTGTGTGTGTGTGAGCGGGAGGCAGTGTGTGTGTGAGCGGGAGGCAGTGTGTGTGTGAACGGTAGGCAGTGTGTGTGTGAGCGGGAGGCAGTGTGTGTGTGAACGGTAGGCAGTGTGTGTGTGTGAGCGGGAGGCAGTGTGTGTGTGTGAGCGGGAGGCAGTGTGTGTGTGAGCGGGAGGCAGTGTGTGTGTGAGCGGGAGGCAGTGTGTGTGTGAGCGGGAGACAGTGTGTGTGTGAGCGGGAGACAGTGTGTGTGTGAGCGGGAGGCAGTGTGTGTGTGAGCGGGAGGCAGTGTGTGTGTGAGCGGGAGGCAGTGTGTGTGTGAGCGGGAGGCAGTGTGTGTGTGAGCGGGAGGCAGTGTGTGTGTGAGCGGGAGGCAGTGTGTGTGTGCGGGAGGCAGTGTGTGTGTGAGCGGGAGGCAGTGTGTGTGTGAGCGGGAGGCAGTGTGTGTGTGTGTGAGCGGGAGGCAGTGTGTGTGTGAGTGGGAGGCAGTGTGTGTGTGTGAGCGGTAGGCAGTGTGTGTGTATGAGCGGGAGGCAGTGTGTGTGTGTGAGCGGGAGGCAGTGTGTGTGTGTGAGCGGGAGGCAGTGTGTGTGTGTGAGCCAGAGGCAGTGTGTGTGTGAGCGGGAGGCAGTGTGTGTGTGTGAGCCAGAGGCAGTGTGTGTGTGAGCGGGAGGCAGTGTGTGTGTGTGAGCGGGAGGCAGTGTGTGTGTGTGAGCGGGAGGCAGTGTGTGTGTGTGAGCGGGAGGCAGTGTGTGTGTGAGCGGGAGGCAGTGTGTGTGTGAGCGGGAGGCAGTGTGTGTGAGAGCCGGAGGCAGTGTGTGTGTGAGCGGGAGGCAGTGTGTGTGTGTGAGCCGGAGGCAGTGTGTGTGTGTGAGCAGTAGGCAGTGTGTGTGTGTGAGCGGGAGGCAGTGTGTGTGTGTGTGTGAGCGGGAGGCAGTGTGTGTGTGTGTGTGAGCGGGAGGCAGTGTGTGTGTGTGAGCGGGAGGCAGTGTGTGTGTGTGAGCCAGAGGCAGTGTGTGTGTGTGTGTGTGTGTGTGTGTGTGTGTGTGAGCGGGAGGCAGTGTGTGTGTGAGCGGGAGGCAGTGTGTGTGTGAGCGGGAGGCAGTGTGTGTGTGAGCCGGAGGCAGTGTGTGTGTGTGAGCGGGAGGAAGTGTGTGTGTGTGAGCGGGAGGCAGTGTGTGTGTGAGCGGGAGGCAGTGTGTGTGAGCGGGAGGCAGTGTGTGTGTGAGCCGGAGGCAGTGTGTGTGTGTGAGCGGGAGGAAGTGTGTGTGTGTGAGCGGGAGGCAGTGTGTGTGTGAGCGGAAGGCAGTGTGTGTGTGTGAGCGGGAGGCAGTGTGTGTGTGTGAGCGGGAGGCAGTGTGTGTGTGTGAGCCGGAGGCAGTGTGTGTGTGAGCGGGAGGCAGTGTGTGTGTGTGAGCGGGAGGCAGTGTGTGTGTGTGAGCGGGAGGCAGTGTGTGTGTGTGAGCGGGAGGCAGTGTGTGTGTGAGCGGGAGGCAGTGTGTGTGTGTGAGCGGGAGGCAGTGTGTGTGTGTGAGCAGTAGGCAGTGTGTGTGTGTGAGCAGTAGGCAGTGTGTGTGTGTGAGCGGGAGGCAGTGTGTGTGTGAGCGGGAGGCAGTGTGTGTGTGAGCGGGAGGCAGTGTGTGTGTGAGCGGGAGGCAGTGTGTGTGGGAGGCAGTGTGTGTGGGAGGCAGTGTGTGTGTGAGCGGGAGGCAGTGTGTGTGTGAGCCGGAGGCAGTGTGTGTGTGAGCGGGAGGCAGTGTGTGTGTGAGTGGGAGGCAGTGTGTGTGTGAGCGGTAGGCAGTGTGTGTGTATGAGCGGGAGGCAGTGTGTGTGTGTGAGCGGGAGGCAGTGTGTGTGTGTGTGAGCAGTAGGCAGTGTGTGTGTGTGAGCGGGAGGCAGTGTGTGTGTGAGCGGGAGGCAGTGTGTGTGTGAGCGGGAGGCCGTGTGTGTGTGAGCGGGAGGCAGTGTGTGTGTGAGCGGGAGGCAGTGTGTGTGTGAGCGGGAGGCAGTGTGTGTGGGAGGCAGTGTGTGTGTGAGCGGGAGGCAGTGTGTGTGTGTGTGTGAGCGGGAGGCAGTGTGTGTGTGAGCCGGAGGCAGTGTGTGTGTGAGCGGGAGGCAGTGTGAGTGTGAGTGGGAGGCAGTGTGTGTGTGTGAGCGGTAGGCAGTGTGTGTGTATGAGCGGGAGGCAGTGTGTGTGTGTGAGCGGGAGGCAGTGTGTGTGTGAGTGGGAGGCAGTGTGTGTGTGTGAGCGGTAGGCAGTGTGTGTGTATGAGCGGGAGGCAGTGTGTGTGTGTGAGCGGGAGGCAGTGTGTGTGTGTGAGCGGGAGGCAGTGTGTGTGTGTGTGAGCGGGAGGCAGTGTGTGTGTGGGAGGCAGTGTGTGTGTGGGAGGCAGTGTGTGTGTGGGAGGCAGTGTGTGTGTGGGAGGCAGTGTGTGTGTGGGAGGCAGTGTGTGTGTGAGCGGGAGGCAGTGTGTGTGTGAGCCGGAGGCAGTGTGTGTGTGAGCGGGAGGCAGTGTGTGTGTGTGAGCGGGAGGCAGTGTGTGTGTGTGAGCCGGAGGCAGTGTGTGTGTGTGAGCAGTAGGCAGTGTGTGTGTGTGAGCGGGAGGCAGTGTGTGTGTGTGAGCGGGAGGAAGTGTGTGTGTGTGAGCGGGAGGCAGTGTGTGTGTGAGCGGGAGGCAGTGTGTGTGTGAGCGGGAGGCAGTGTGTGTGTGTGAGCGGGAGGCAGTGTGTGTGTGTGTGAGCGGGAGGCAGTGTGTGTGTGGGAGGCAGTGTGTGTGTGGGAGGCAGTGTGTGTGTGGGAGGCAGTGTGTGTGTGGGAGGCAGTGTGTGTGTGGGAGGCAGTGTGTGTGTGAGCGGGAGGCAGTGTGTGTGTGAGCCGGAGGCAGTGTGTGTGTGAGCGGGAGGCAGTGTGTGTGTGTGAGCGGGAGGCAGTGTGTGTGTGTGAGCCGGAGGCAGTGTGTGTGTGTGAGCAGTAGGCAGTGTGTGTGTGTGAGCGGGAGGCAGTGTGTGTGTGTGAGCGGGAGGAAGTGTGTGTGTGTGAGCGGGAGGCAGTGTGTGTGTGAGCGGGAGGCAGTGTGTGTGTGAGCGGGAGGCAGTGTGTGTGTGAGCCGGAGGCAGTGTGTGTGTGTGAGCGGGAGGAAGTGTGTGTGTGTGAGCGGGAGGCAGTGTGTGTGTGTGAGCGGGAGGCAGTGTGTGTGTGAGCGGGAGGCAGTGTGTGTGTGTGAGCGGGAGGCAGTGTGTGTGTGTGAGCGGGAGGCAGTGTGTGTGTGTGAGCGGGAGGCAGTGTGTGTGTGTGAGCGGGAGGCAGTGTGTGTGTGAGCCGGAGGCAGTGTGTGTGTGTGAGCAGTAGGCAGTGTGTGTGTGTGAGCAGTAGGCAGTGTGTGTGTGTGAGCGGGAGGCAGTGTGTGTGTGAGCGGGAGGCAGTGTGTGTGTGAGCGGGAGGCAGTGTGTGTGGGAGGCAGTGTGTGTGTGAGCGGGAGGCAGTGTGTGTGGGAGGCAGTGTGTGTGTGAGCGGGAGGCAGTGTGTGTGTGTGTGAGCGGGAGGCAGTGTGTGTGTGTGTGAGCCGGAGGCAGTGTGTGTGTGAGCGGGAGGCAGTGTGTGTGTGAGTGGGAGGCAGTGTGTGTGTGTGAGCGGTAGGCAGTGTGTGTGTGTGAGCGGGAGGCAGTGTGTGTGTGTGAGCGGGAGGCAGTGTGTGTGTGTGAGCCAGAGGCAGTGTGTGTGTGAGCGGGAGGCAGTGTGTGTGTGAGTGGGAGGCAGTGTGTGTGTGTGAGCGGGAGGCAGTGTGTGTGTGTGAGCCAGAGGCAGTGTGTGTGTGAGCGGGAGGCAGTGTGTGTGTGTGAGCGGGAGGCAGTGTGTGTGTGTGAGCCGGAGGCAGTGTGTGTGTGAGCGGGAGGCAGTGTGTGTGTGTGAGCGGGAGGCAGTGTGTGTGTGTGAGCGGGAGGCAGTGTGTGTGTGTGAGCCGGAGGCAGTGTGTGTGTGTGAGCAGTAGGCAGTGTGTGTGTGTGAGCGGGAGGCAGTGTGTGTGTGTGAGCGGGAGGCAGTGTGTGTGTGTGTGTGAGCGGGAGGCAGTGTGTGTGTGTGAGCGGGAGGCAGTGTGTGTGTGTGAGCCAGAGGCAGTGTGTGTGTGTGTGTGTGTGTGTGTGTGTGTGAGCGGGAGGCAGTGTGTGTGTGAGCGGGAGGCAGTGTGTGTGTGAGCGGGAGGCAGTGTGTGTGTGAGCCGGAGGCAGTGTGTGTGTGTGAGCGGGAGGAAGTGTGTGTGTGTGAGCGGGAGGCAGTGTGTGTGTGAGCGGGAGGCAGTGTGTGTGTGAGCGGGAGGCAGTGTGTGTGTGAGCCGGAGGCAGTGTGTGTGTGTGAGCGGGAGGAAGTGTGTGTGTGTGAGCGGGAGGCAGTGTGTGTGTGAGCGGAAGGCAGTGTGTGTGTGTGAGCGGGAGGCAGTGTGTGTGTGTGAGCGGGAGGCAGTGTGTGTGTGAGCGGGAGGCAGTGTGTGTGTGTGAGCGGGAGGCAGTGTGTGTGTATGAGCGGGAGGCAGTGTGTGTGTGTGAGCGGGAGGCAGTGTGTGTGTGTGAGCGGGTGGCAGTGTGTGTGTGTGAGCGGGAGGCAGTGTGTGTGTGAGCGGGAGGCAGTGTGTGTGTGTGAGCGGGAGGCAGTGTGTGTGTGAGCGGGAGGCAGTGTGTGTGTGTGTGAGCGGGAGGCAGTGTGTGTGTGAACGGTAGGCAGTGTGTGTGTGTGAGCGGGAGGCAGTGTGTGAGCGGGAGGCAGTGTGTTTGTGTAAGCGGGAGGCAGTGTGTGTGTGTGAGCGGGAGGCAGTGTGTGTGTGAGCGGGAGGCAGTGTGTGTGTGAACGGTAGGCAGTGTGTGTGTGTGAGCGGGAGGCAGTGTGTGTGTGTGTGAGCGGGAGGCAGTGTGTGTGTGTGAGCGGGAGGCAGTGTGTGTGTGAGCGGGAGGCAGTGTGTGTGTGAGCGGGAGGCAGTGTGTGTGTGAGCGGGAGGCAGTGTGTGTGTGTGTGTGTGAGCGGGATGCAGTGTGTGTGTGAACGGTAGGCAGTGTGTGTGTGTGAGCGGGAGGCAGTGTGTGTGTGTGAGCGGGAGGCAGTGTGTGTGTGTGAGCCGGAGGCAGTGTGTGTGTGAGCGGGAGGCAGTGTGTGTGTGAGCGGGAGGCAGTGTGTGTGTGAGTGGGAGGCAGTGTGTGTGTGTGAGCGGTAGGCAGTGTGTGTGTATGAGCGGGAGGCAGTGTGTGTGTGTGAGCGGGAGGCAGTGTGTGTGTGTGAGCCAGAGGCAGTGTGTGTGTGAGCGGGAGGCAGTGTGTGTGTGTGAACGGTAGGCAGTGTGTGTGTGTGAGCGGGAGGCAGTGTGTGTGTGTGAGCGGGAGGCAGTGTGTGTGTGAGCGGGAGGCAGTGTGTGTGTGTGTGTGTGAGCGGGAGGCAGTGTGTGTGTGAACGGTAGGCAGTGTGTGTGTGTGAGCGGGAGGCAGTGTGTTTGTGTAAGCGGGAGGCAGTGTGTGTGTGTGTGTGTGAGCGGGAGGCAGTGTGTGTGTGAGCGGGAGGCAGTGTGTGTGTGTGAGCGGGAGGCAGTGTGTGTGTGTGAGCGGGAGGCAGTGTGTGTGTGAGCGGGAGGCAGTGTGTGTGTGAACGGTAGGCAGTGTGTGTGTGAGCGGGAGGCAGTGTGTGTGTGAGCGGGAGGCAGTGTGTGTGTGAACGGTAGGCAGTGTGTGTGTGTGAGCGGGAGGCAGTGTGTGTGTGTGAGCGGGAGGCAGTGTGTGTGTGTGAGCGGGAGGCAGTGTGTGTGTGAGCGGGAGGCAGTGTGTGTGTGAGCGGGAGGCAGTGTGTGTGTGAGCGGGAGGCAGTGTGTGTGTGAGCGGGAGGCAGTGTGTGTGTGAGCGGGAGGCAGTGTGTGTGTGAGCGGGAGGCAGTGTGTGTGTGAGCGGGAGGCAGTGTGTGTGTGAGCGGGAGGCAGTGTGTGTGTGAGCGGGAGGCAGTGTGTGTGTGAGCGGGAGGCAGTGTGTGTGTGAGCGGGAGGCAGTGTGTGTGTGAGCGGGAGGCAGTGTGTGTGGGAGGCAGTGTGTGTGTGAGCGGGAGGCAGTGTGTGTGTGTGTGAGCGGGAGGCAGTGTGTGTGTGAGCCGGAGGCAGTGTGTGTGTGAGCGGGAGGCAGTGTGTGTGTGAGTGGGAGGCAGTGTGTGTGTGTGAGCGGTAGGCAGTGTGTGTGTATGAGCGGGAGGCAGTGTGTGTGTGTGAGCGGGAGGCAGTGTGTGTGTGTGAGCGGGAGGCAGTGTGTGTGTGTGAGCCAGAGGCAGTGTGTGTGTGAGCGGGAGGCAGTGTGTGTGTGTGAGCCAGAGGCAGTGTGTGTGTGAGCGGGAGGCAGTGTGTGTGTGTGAGGCAGTGTGTGTGTGTGAGCGGGAGGCAGTGTGTGTGTGTGAGCGGGAGGCAGTGTGTGTGTGTGAGGCAGTGTGTGTGTGAGCGGGAGGCAGTGTGTGTGTGAGCCGGAGGCAGTGTGTGTGTGAGCGGGAGGCAGTGTGTGTGTGTGAGCGGGAGGCAGTGTGTGTGTGTGAGCCGGAGGCAGTGTGTGTGTGTGAGCAGTAGGCAGTGTGTGTGTGTGAGCGGGAGGCAGTGTGTGTGTGTGAGCGGGAGGCAGTGTGTGTGTGTGTGTGAGCGGGAGGCAGTGTGTGTGTGTGAGCGGGAGGCAGTGTGTGTGTGTGAGCCAGAGGCAGTGTGTGTGTGTGTGTGTGTGTGTGTGTGTGTGTGTGTGTGTGTGTGAGCGGGAGGCAGTGTGTGTGTGAGCGGGAGCCAGTGTGTGTGTGAGCGGGAGGCAGTGTGTGTGTGAGCCGGAGGCAGTGTGTGTGTGTGAGCGGGAGGAAGTGTGTGTGTGTGTGAGCGGGAGGCAGTGTGTGTGTGAGCGGGAGGCAGTGTGTGTGTGAGCGGGAGGCAGTGTGTGTGTGAGCCGGAGGCAGTGTGTGTGTGTGAGCGGGAGGAAGTGTGTGTGTGTGAGCGGGAGGCAGTGTGTGTGTGAGCGGAAGGCAGTGTGTGTGTGTGAGCGGGAGGCAGTGTGTGTGTGTGAGCGGGAGGCAGTGTGTGTGTGTGAGCGGGAGGCAGTGTGTGTGTGAGCGGGAGGCAGTGTGTGTGTGTGAGCGGGAGGCAGTGTGTGTGTGAGCCGGAGGCAGTGTGTGTGTGTGAGCAGTAGGCAGTGTGTGTGTGTGAGCAGTAGGCAGTGTGTGTGTGTGAGCGGGAGGCAGTGTGTGTGTGAGCGGGAGGCAGTGTGTGTGTGTGAGCAGTAGGCAGTGTGTGTGTGTGAGCAGTAGGCAGTGTGTGTGTGTGAGCGGGAGGCAGTGTGTGTGTGAGCGGGAGGCAGTGTGTGTGTGAGCGGGAGGCAGTGTGTGTGTGAGCGGGAGGCAGTGTGTGTGGGAGGCAGTGTGTGTGTGAGCGGGAGGCAGTGTGTGTGTGTGTGAGCGGGAGGCAGTGTGTGTGTGAGCCGGAGGCAGTGTGTGTGTGAGTGGGAGGCAGTGTGTGTGTGTGAGCGGTAGGCAGTGTGTGTGTGTGAGCGGGAGGCAGTGTGTGTGTGTGAGCGGGAGGCAGTGTGTGTGTGAGCCGGAGGCAGTGTGTGTGTGTGAGCAGTAGGCAGTGTGTGTGTGTGAGCAGTAGGCAGTGTGTGTGTGTGAGCAGGAGGCAGTGTGTGTGTGTGAGCGGGAGGCAGTGTGTGTGTGAGCGGGAGGCAGTGTGTGTGTGAGCGGGAGGCAGTGTGTGTGTGAGCGGGAGGCAGTGTGTGTGTGAGCGGGAGGCAGTGTGTGTGTGAGCGGGAGGCAGTGTGTGTGTGAGCGGGAGGCAGTGTGTGTGTGAGCGGGAGGCAGTGTGTGTGTGAGCGGGAGGCAGTGTGTTTGGGAGGCAGTGTGTGTGTGTGAGCGGGAGGCAGTGTGTGTGTGTGAGCGGGAGGCAGTGTGTGTGTGAGCGGGAGGCAGTGTGTGTGGGAGGCAGTGTGTGTGTGAGCGGGAGGCAGTGTGTGTGTGTGTGAGCGGGAGGCAGTGTGTGTGTGAGCCGAAGGCAGTGTGTGTGTGAGCGGGAGGCAGTGTGTGTGTGAGTGGGAGGCAGTGTGTGTGTGTGAGCGGTAGGCAGTGTGTGTGTATGAGCGGGAGGCAGTGTGTGTGTGTGAGCGGGAGGCAGTGTGTGTGTGTGAGCGGGAGGCAGTGTGTGTGTGTGTGAGCCAGAGGCAGTGTGTGTGTGAGCGGGAGGCAGTGTGTGTGTGAGTGGGAGGCAGTGTGTGTGTGTGAGCGGGAGGCAGTGTGTGTGTGTGAGCCAGAGGCAGTGTGTGTGTGAGCGGGAGGCAGTGTGTGTGTGTGAGCGGGAGGCAGTGTGTGTGTGTGAGCGGGAGGCAGTGTGTGTGTGTGAGCGGGAGGCAGTGTGTGTGTGTGAGCGGGAGGCAGTGTGTGTGTGTGAGTGTGAGGCAGTGTGTGTGTGAGCGGGAGGCAGTGTGTGTGTGAGCCGGAGGCAGTGTGTGTGTGTGAGCGGGAGGCAGTGTGTGTGTGTGAGCGGGAGGCAGTGTGTGTGTGTGAGTGTGAGGCAGTGTGTGTGTGAGCGGGAGGCAGTGTGTGTGTGAGCGGGAGGCAGTGTGTGTGTGAGTGGGAGGCAGTGTGTGTGTGTGTGAGCGGGAGGCAGTGTGTGTGTGTGAGCGGGAGGCAGTGTGTGTGTGAGCCGGAGGCAGTGTGTGTGTGTGAGCAGTAGGCAGTGTGTGTGTGTGAGCAGTAGGCAGTGTGTGTGTGTGAGCAGTAGGCAGTGTGTGTGTGTGAGCGGGAGGCAGTGTGTGTGTGAGCGGGAGGCAGTGTGTGTGTGAGCGGGAGGCAGTGTGTGTGTGAGCGGGAGGCAGTGTGTGTGTGTGTGTGTGAGCGGGATGCAGTGTGTGTGTGAACGGTAGGCAGTGTGTGTGTGTGAGCGGGAGGCAGTGTGTGTGTGTGAGCGGGAGGCAGTGTGTGTGTGTGAGCCGGAGGCAGTGTGTGTGTGAGCGGGAGGCAGTGTGTGTGTGAGCGGGAGGCAGTGTGTGTGTGAGTGGGAGGCAGTGTGTGTGTGTGAGCGGTAGGCAGTGTGTGTGTATGAGCGGGAGGCAGTGTGTGTGTGTGAGCGGGAGGCAGTGTGTGTGTGTGAGCCAGAGGCAGTGTGTGTGTGAGCGGGAGGCAGTGTGTGTGTGTGAACGGTAGGCAGTGTGTGTTTGTGAGCGGGAGGCAGTGTGTGTGTGTGAGCGGGAGGCAGTGTGTGTGTGAGCGGGAGGCAGTGTGTGTGTGTGTGTGTGAGCGGGAGGCAGTGTGTGTGTGAACGGTAGGCAGTGTGTGTGTGTGAGCGGGAGGCAGTGTGTTTGTGTAAGCGGGAGGCAGTGTGTGTGTGTGTGTGTGAGCGGGAGGCAGTGTGTGTGTGAGCGGGAGGCAGTGTGTGTGTGTGAGCGGGAGGCAGTGTGTTTGTGTAAGCGGGAGGCAGTGTGTGTGTGTGAGCGGGAGGCAGTGTGTGTGTGAGCGGGAGGCAGTGTGTGTGTGAACGGTAGGCAGTGTGTGTGTGAGCGGGAGGCAGTGTGTGTGTGAGCGGGAGGCAGTGTGTGTGTGAACGGTAGGCAGTGTGTGTGTGTGAGCGGGAGGCAGTGTGTGTGTGTGAGCGGGAGGCAGTGTGTGTGTGTGAGCGGGAGGCAGTGTGTGTGTGTGAGCGGGAGGCAGTGTGTGTGTGAGCGGGAGGCAGTGTGTGTGTGAGCGGGAGGCAGTGTGTGTGTGAGCGGGAGGCAGTGTGTGTGTGAGCGGGAGGCAGTGTGTGTGTGAGCGGGAGGCAGTGTGTGTGTGAGCGGGAGGCAGTGTGTGTGTGAGCGGGAGGCAGTGTGTGTGGGAGGCAGTGTGTGTGTGAGCGGGAGGCAGTGTGTGTGTGTGTGAGCGGGAGGCAGTGTGTGTGTGAGCCGGAGGCAGTGTGTGTGTGAGCGGGAGGCAGTGTGTGTGTGAGTGGGAGGCAGTGTGTGTGTGTGTGAGCGGTAGGCAGTGTGTGTGTATGAGCGGGAGGCAGTGTGTGTGTGTGAGCGGGAGGCAGTGTGTGTGTGTGAGCCAGAGGCAGTGTGTGTGTGAGCGGGAGGCAGTGTGTGTGTGTGAGCCAGAGGCAGTGTGTGTGTGAGCGGGAGGCAGTGTGTGTGTGTGAGCCAGAGGCAGTGTGTGTGTGAGCGGGAGGCAGTGTGTGTGTGTGAGCCAGAGGCAGTGTGTGTGTGAGCGGGAGGCAGTGTGTGTGTGTGTGTGAGCGGGAGGCAGTGTGTGTGTGTGAGCGGGAGGCAGTGTGTGTGTGTGAGGCAGTGTGTGTGTGAGCGGGAGGCAGTGTGTGTGTGAGCCGGAGGCAGTGTGTGTGTGAGCGGGAGGCAGTGTGTGTGTGTGAGCCGGAGGCAGTGTGTGTGTGTGAGCAGTAGGCAGTGTGTGTGTGTGAGCGGGAGGCAGTGTGTGTGTGTGAGCGGGAGGCAGTGTGTGTGTGTGTGTGAGCGGGAGGCAGTGTGTGTGTGTGTGTGAGCGGGAGGCAGTGTGTGTGTGTGAGCGGGAGGCAGTGTGTGTGTGTGAGCCAGAGGCAGTGTGTGTGTGTGTGTGTGTGTGTGTGTGTGTGTGTGTGTGTGAGCGGGAGGCAGTGTGTGTGTGAGCGGGAGGCAGTGTGTGTGTGAGCGGGAGGCAGTGTGTGTGTGAGCCGGAGGCAGTGTGTGTGTGTGTGAGCGGGAGGAAGTGTGTGTGTGTGTGAGCGGGAGGCAGTGTGTGTGTGAGCGGGAGGCAGTGTGTGTGTGAGCGGGAGGCAGTGTGTGTGTGAGCCGGAGGCAGTGTGTGTGTGTGAGCGGGAGGAAGTGTGTGTGTGTGAGCGGGAGGCAGTGTGTGTGTGAGCGGAAGGCAGTGTGTGTGTGTGAGCGGGAGGCAGTGTGTGTGTGTGAGCAGGAGGCAGTGTGTGTGTGTGAGCGGGAGGCAGTGTGTGTGTGTGAGCGGGAGGCAGTGTGTGTGTGTGAGCGGGAGGCAGTGTGTGTGTGAGCCGGAGGCAGTGTGTGTGTGTGAGCAGTAGGCAGTGTGTGTGTGTGAGCAGTAGGCAGTGTGTGTGTGTGAGCGGGAGGCAGTGTGTGTGTGAGCGGGAGGCAGTGTGTGTGTGAGCGGGAGGCAGTGTGTGTGTGAGCGGGAGGCAGTGTGTGTGTGAGCGGGAGGCAGTGTGTGTGGGAGGCAGTGTGTGTGTGAGCGGGAGGCAGTGTGTGTGGGAGGCAGTGTGTGTGTGAGCCGGAGGCAGTGTGTGTGTGAGCGGGAGGCAGTGTGTGTGTGTGAGCGGGAGGCAATGTGTGTGTGTGAGCGGGAGGCAGTGTGTGTGTGTGTGTGTGTGTGTGTGTGTGTGAGCGGGAGGCAGTGTGTGTGTGTGAGCGGGAGGCAGTGTGTGTGTGTGAGCGGGAGGCAGTGTGTGTGTGTGAGCGGGAGGCAGTGTGTGTGTGTGTGTGTGTGTGTGTGTGAGCGGGAGGCAGAGAGATGCAACAGATTTGCGAAAAAAAATTCAAATAGTGTAGCATATTTTAAACTAATCGGTTAACCGGTTTCAACCGGCTAATGAGGCTCGGCGGTCGGTCAAGAACATTTTTAGTTTTCGCCCTCCCTACTTCAGAGAAATACTCAATAACGTTAGCTTCAGGATATAGGGTGACAGAGCAGACGAGCCTCTGTGCTTCGCGTGATGGTAGTCCTCTAACGCCTTTCCAGAGCCAAAGCTTTGTTCCTACTAAATTTATTTCAAAGTATAATCTTAAAAGTTTAAATATGATCTTTTAAAATGAAAAGATTGTTTAAATTATAGCTTTAAAGTTGTAATACAGTCGTATCTTCTATTTATCTTTTAGAAGATTACTGTAATGATTTTGTTTAACGGTGACCTAAAGTATAATGTTTATTAATATAACAACATAATGATTCATAATTATTTTTGTACTGTAACAGCATATTCTATCCCGTACACCTAAACACGACCGTCACAGAAAACTGCATTTTTACATTTTCCAAAATAAATGATTATAAATAAAGTATATAACTCAATGAATAATAACAAATATGTTACTAAAATGTATTCAAACAATTTAAACATAATTTTAGCTAAATTAATATATATATATATATATATATATATATATATATATATATATAAAAGTATACATATATATATATATATACATATACACTATATATATATATATATATATATATATATATATATGTGTATATGTATATATATATATATATGTATACTTTTATATATATATATATATATATATATATAAAAATACCTTACATTTTCATAGAGTTGAAGAAGTAGTTCTTTACGCAATGATAAAAAAACAGTCCAAAAAGCAAATATTTGAAGTTGTCTTAAACAAAACCCTCCCAGTTCCTTCAGTGATAAACTACACTGTGAAGTGAATGCTTGAGCCCGAGATACAGGCCAGATGAGCCTCCGGGACACACTGTCACAGTAAAGTTAGTCTGCAAATGCCTTTCCAGAGTTTTATTCATACTAAATTCATTTCAAATCTTAAAAGGTTAAATTAGACCTTTTAAAATTAAAAGACTGTTTAAATCAAATCTTTAAAGTTTTTATTAAAATCGTATCTTCTATTTATCTTCTTAGAAGACTTCTGTATGATCTAAATGATTTTGCATAAATTTAACCTAAGGTATTTTTTTTACTAAACAGCGTCTGTTCAAAAATAAAATAAAAACCTGTGCTCTGGCGTCTTAGATCTTATTTATACAAAAATATTTCAAACAGTATTTTTGTTCATGCCACATGAAGCATGTTGTCAAAGTTTGTCACAATGTTGTTTTTTGTTTTGTTTTTAAGAAATCTTTTAAAATGTTATCATTTGTTGATGCGACAGTTTGTATGTTGGAACAGCCTTTGGGAGAGCTGATGATACTCTATAGGAGGAAACATGCCCTTTGACCTCCTCCATTTTGGAGGCTTTTTTGTTAAAGCTATAGTCTACGATGTTCAAAATCGGTCGAGAAAGCCTGAGACGGTTGTGAAGTTTTAAAAAACTCATCCCGCCCCTCCACACACACACCCCCCCCCCTCTGTGCTACCTGATCCCTCCCACCGGGAAACGACCTGAACAACGTCACTCACTGAAATATATTCAAGCACTTCAAGAAATATAATTACTTTGACCCGTGATAGGCGATGCTAAACGGCTAACATTCCAATGCCGACCGGCAGCATGAGCATGTTGTCAGACTGATAAAAAGTTATTTATGTAGGACACGTCACACCATAAAAGTATAAATAAATGTTTACCTGCTCAACAAAAAGTCAGCCGTGTCAGCGTCGGTTTTCAGTCCCAGATCTGAAGCTTCCTCCAACGGTCAATGGTGAACCCTATATTTATCCTACTTAGAGTCCGGCGTTCTTCACATTTTTTTTAATCTCTGCTCTTTCCTCTACAGACTTTCTCTTTCGTCCAAACTTTACAGTAGGGGCAAGCAGGGGCCGCTTGCTGCTGTCGTTTATTTTTTTATCCATTGCTGATCTGATGCTACTTAGCTAGCTACCATAGACTGTCAGCTGCTTGCTCGCGCAATTTCATGTCGCAGGAGGGGGGCGGGGTCGGGTGCGGTGGGTGGAGACGCGAGCGCCAGGCGGAGTTTCAAGTGGAGCTGGTGATTGGATGAGAGCAGTTGACCAATATAAGCTGTCCGGCCGGACATTGGTCAACTTCTCTGCAGCTGTGCACCCAATAGAGTGAATGAATTTTTTGCATTATTTTTTCTCTTCATATTGTTAGGATTGTTCTGTAGAACCATAACCAGCATCTAAACGAGGTTATTAATAATGAACAATCTTTGAAATCGTAGACCATAGCTTTAAAGACCCTACAATTTAGTCCTTAAAGGTACGCTGTGTAGGAATTTCTCCCATCTAGCGGTGAAGTTGTATTTTGCATTCAAACGAATAGTGCTCTCTAGCGCCTCGCTTTTTCAAAAGCGTGTTGCAACTACAGTAACCGTTATGTGTCAAGAAGCTACGACACGTCTTCAATAGCACTTCATCGAGTTTAACTATACATGTTCTACTGTTATGCTGCCTATATCATGAATTACACAATCAAGCAATGAAAAAAAGCTTGTAATTTAGACCATAACATTGACTTACCTGTCGAGAAGAAAGCAGGACTTCAGCGTCCCTTTCAACGTCTTTCTCCTTCATTAGCTCTCTCCACCAGGGAAAAGCTAATATTTACCCTTGTTTTGAATTTGTCGGTCACGTTTCCTTTTAAATAAATTTTTTATGCTTTTTGGTTACGAGGATTGCATTATGAAGTGCAGCCTTCCAAATCTGCCGGGTCGTGACCAGCGCCTCTCACAGACCTCCTTGTGCGCTTCAGCCGGGTTCAGTCTCTGGTTCAGTCCGCCGGCTCTGAGCGAAAACGCATTGAGCTAGGCTAGTGCTTTTTGTCCCTCTCGGCTATTATAGTTTTTCAAGATGGCGGAACGACATGGAAGTCTCCATGGACTTACCCGTCCCATGCAAATAAAGATAAGAAATTCTGCGCTTACGAGGATAAGTCAGATCATTGGCAGAGCTAATTTTACACCAATGAGATCATATTTATGAATAAAGACATTGATTTTAGCTAATAAAATACTTAAAATAAAATAAAAACTACTGCACCTTTAATTTCAGATGTGTAATTTACAAAACAGCATTTTTCAACAGAGTGAATCTACACATGAGAGATCTTCAGAAGTCATAACTTCAGGGGTCAACGGGTCTCCCGAGAATATTTAATTTCCCTTAAAAACCAAAGATTAAGTTTAATGACACTAGAATCCAGATAAATGACGCTAGTTATCAAATACTGTATTACACTTTTTTCAAAGGATAATCTAGCTGCAAGTTAGAATAAAAAGTTAAAACCAAACATATCTTCATACCTGTTGTATTCTGACGCAAGGGCATTAACTGATCCAGGCATAGCTTAACCAAAAGAAAATAATATGGAAGTCATTATCAAACTTTAATTAAACCAAATTTTATTTATTAATATTATTGTTTCATGTTGATTTAAAGTTTTTGTTTGGTTGTTATTAACTAATACCTTTATTTTTTTACATCCAGCACAAATTAAAGAGATGTATGAGCTAATGGTGTTCTCTGACCCCAAATAAACAGATAGTGGATCGTCACAAGCTACAATTAGATATTCTCCTGCTTAATATGAGTGTACATAGTTGTGGTTAAATGTGTGGGTGTATTTTTACACACCAACATATTTTGTCACACAAAATATTTATTATCTAATATAGGGATGGGAATTGATAAGAATTTAACGATTCCGATTCCATTATCGATATTGCTTATCGATTCGATTCCTTATCGATTCTCTTATCGATTCTCATTGGGTGAGGGAATAAGTACAAATTTGTTTGTTTGTATTAACTTATTGAACTTATAACTTAACTTATTTGTTTGTTAATTATTATTAACTCGCTGACACAGCACAGAGTATTAGGGGTTACGATTATCATGTCATCGATTCAGTTCAATTCGATATCTCCATGCATTACATGCACTGCCTCCTCAATTTTACTTCAAAAGTGATGTGTGCGTGCGTGTGTGCGTGTTCGCGCGTTCGCCTGTTCGTGAAGTCGCAGTGACAGAAACAGTGACATTCCAGTTTAAGTTTCATGGGACTAAAGTCTGTTCATGCTGTGTGTGTGGCCAAATGTTTCTGCATATTGGAGGTAGCCCCCCCCCCCATATTGGAGGTAGTTTGTGTGTGTGTGTGTGCTCGCGTCTCATAGGAGTATGTGCGTGGAGAGTTTGTGTGTGCGCGCGCGCGTCTCATATGAGTGAATACCGGTATGTGCCTGGAGAGTTCCGCGCATCTCGTGTGTGTAGAGTTTGCGTGTATGTGCGTGAGCGAGTTTAGGTGTGTCGTTGTGCATTTCATATGTATTTGTTTGAGCATTCAGCAGTGTACATGTATGTTTGACTATGTGGCAATACGACAAGATTGATTTATGCAGCTCACCCCTAATAACTTACTCCGACTACGCCACCCTGGGGGGCGCCAGGGAAATGACTCCCCAGAAAGACACACAGGTAAGTGCTACCAGTTGGACAGATAGATAACTGGAGACGTGAGGGGCAATACAAAAATACTTTATTAAGAATTGATCCACACTCATAAAACTCACACCGTAACAAAATACTTCCTCCGAGCCAAGGTTGGCGGGAACAGGGCAGGCCGGCTGCAATTCCAGAGGTGGTCCAAACCCACCTCAACTCACAGCAAATCAAACCAGCACACCCACACCATAAGGATGCTTCGTCAGCACCCGAGAAACACCACCAGCCCACGGTGTCGCACACCACTCAAGTGAAGCGGCTAGCCTCCCCCGTTTCACACCAAATCCTCACTAGCTCCTGGAGAGAAAAGAAAGGGACTCGCATTAACAATCACACAAAATCACAAAAAAATAATAAACAAAGGGAAGCTAGAATACAGCCACCCAATATGGCAGCTATAATACTGCAGTCCCCGACCGGTACCTTCCGCTGCTAGGGCTGACAATCAGCGACTAGTGGCACCAAACTAACCGGACCGGGGATGCAGGAGAAACAACACTCACAAACTGAAATTATGGGATACAAACATGAGAAATGCCCACCAGTAATCAGGCAAGACCGAATTTCCCACAGAATTTCCCACAGAATAAACCCACAGTTAGACAAAACAAAATTCACAAGAAACAATAAAAACCAACCCGGCAAAACAAAACAAAAAAAAGAACAAACTATACATACAACCAAAACCAAATAACCCTGGTAGGCAGCCAGGCGTTAATCCAGCAACATAAATACACTGATCAAAGTAAACCAATTAAACAAAGGAGACTTTGCCGGGAAGCAAAACAGCAGCGGCGTCACGTGCAGCATTCCCCACTCTGGCTAGAGAAACCGCGATGATCCATTCTCCATTGACCTTCAATAACGAGACACCAGTGAATCTAAATGTCCCGAACCCCGAATGTGAACAAGGGAGAGCTGACTTACGGTTTAGATTGAATCACGATCAAACGCGGCGCCGTACGGTTACTCACAACCCGTGCTGCGGATCCAATTACCAGCCAGCGTTCACCCGCATCTGCCAGCGCGTTCTTACTGCTAAACGTGACATAATAATTACCCCCAACACCCACGCTAGAACTTTGGAAGTATATATCAACATACCTGAAAGTAATTTCGTCAGGATCTTAGTACAATGCCATCGCCACCAGCCCGCTATAAATAAACTGAAAATAAAGCACATCACTAAAGTAATCCGTGTATCCACAGCGCCAGAAAGTATGTCAACATACCTTAACGGTGAGCGAGAACCGAAACGCCAGGAAGGGAAGAACCCAGAACTACGAGGACCCGTACCCCCGTCAAAATACGAGTCCTTAAATATTCCGGCCACTTCCATCTTATTGGAGCATCAAAGCCCCGCTCAACAAGGGCCAATCAGCCGGCCAAATCACTTATCCGGCCACAACTAGTATACGTGTATGCAAGTGTTTCATATATGTGTACGTGAATGAAGTTTGATTTAAGCCCTAGATGGCGCCTCATATTGTCGTCTTTTCGCGTAAAATATAACCAAACTTTAGAGCGCTTCTGCCTCGATGCCATGTTTGCTGCGTTCTGAACCAAAACAAGGCAGCGCGTGTGTCACGTCATGACACATTTGCAACGAGCGGAACCGATAAGCGGAATCGTTAAGCAGGCATACTAACGGTTCCAAGGAATTGGTTCACTGGGCACCGGTTCTGAAGAAGAACCGGTTCTCGATTCCCATCCCTAATCTAATATAATATAGGAAATATTTCATTTCCTTCTCTGTGGGCCTCGAGTCAGTTAGCGTAGTGTGATAGCGTAGTGTGATAGCGTAGTGTGATTGCGTAGTGCTACGTCACACGTAGGCTCACTATTGGCCGACGCTGGTCATGTGTGTGATGCGTGTGACGTACAACACAGAAGCGCTGCGCTGTTACACTAGTGAACTCACTCGAGGCCCACAGAGAAGGAAATCAATAGTGTTTGTTTTTGCGCACAAAAAGTATTCTCGTCGCTTGATAAACTTAAGATTGAGCCACTGTAGTCACTTGGACTATTTTAACGATGTCTTTAATAACTTTTCGGGGAACAAGTTTCAATCCCTTAGAAGCCTATGGAGGAGTGATCCAGCTCTCAGATTTAATAAAAAATATCTTAATTTGTGTCCCGAAGATGAACGAAGGTCTTACGGGGTTGAACAACATGAGGGAGAGTAATTACTGACAGAATTTTCAGACAGAACTGACTGGAACTAATGAACAATGGAAACGCTGGTTTTTATTTTATTGTTTGTCGTTTAAACGTGCCTGTTGCATATCTCTATTTTATATATTTTATATGGTCTATTGGTGAAGTAGCCTATAGCATTGATTACTGTGAAGGGAAGGGTGTGGGGATTAAAATAATTCAGCAGAAGCAGGGATGTTTAGACCAGAAGGAAATCCCCGTCCCCCCTGGCAAATCGCACTTTACTTAAAACCATATATATATATATATATACAGAACTGCTTTTGAAATTACAATTGGTATTATTATACAGATGTAAAGTCGTTCTGTTGGATACTATTTGTTCCTTAGTGTAAAATGGAAATACATGGTAATTTTATTTTATTAATATAAGCAAAAAACTAGGCCTATATGGTATGAATCTCTCTGCATTAATAAATATAAAATTTACAGTAGTGCATGTTTGATCGGGCTTTGAACCCGTGTCATCTTAATGATCGAACCGTAAGTTCTACCGCTCGACCATGTCTTAACTCACTGAGAAATGCCCAAACGTTGGTTTCTCCAGTGTGTGTTCGCTCACATGAGCGAGAAAACGTTTTGTCGTTAGCCTATTGTGAGTGTAGGCCTACTTTACATGAATAAAAGTAGACCTTTTACAGTTTTAAAACATGATATCTTATCTGTATGACCAAAAATTACGGAGCAGGCCTACGCGTCATCGCCTATTAAGTTCTTTTAGCTGTTATGAGAAAAATAAATTCAAGTGAACCCGCCGCTGCGTTTGTCGAACACTAACTCAACATGCCAGAATAAAACCCGATTTTAGAATAATGCGTAGCGCCACTCAGCGTGGTGTGCCAAAATACTTAATTATAAACTTCAATATTTTGTTCAAAACCATCTCAAAACGCTTTGTGACTTTAAAAAGCCGTGAATCAATGTATTAAAGCCACTGGAACCAGGATCGTAACAGAAACGCGCTGCATGTTATCTCTCAATACAGGAGCAGAAGCGCTGGTTCAGATTTTATTGTTTGTTGTTTAAACGTGCGTGTTGCATATTTAAAAATATAAATAGGCTATATTTGATATGGTCTATTTAGGCTATAGCATTGATTACTGTGGAGGGGGGAAATCCCCCGCCAGCAAATCGCACCTTGCTTACAACCATGTTTTTAAAAACTCTTTCCGTAGCCTATTTGGAACCCCATAAAGTTTTATTTTAAATTTTTTTAACAGAACTGCTTTTGAAGACGTACATTCAGTCAATCTGTTGGATACGATTTGTTCCTTAGTGTAAAATGGAAATGCATGGTAATTTTATTTGATAAATTCCATGTTTACTCGGAATTTGAAACAGTGTCATCGAAATGATTGAAACCTAAGTTCTACCACTCGACCACAACTTTTCTCACTGAGAAATGCCCAGAAGTTGGGTTGTTCAGCAGTCAGTGTGCGCGCACGCGAGAGAAGCGCTCTTCAATCTTCTCATTCCTCAATAGTTTAGCTCATTGCACCTAATTAATTTTCACTGACTGCGAGATAGGCCTATTTTAACTTTTGATTCATAAAATGTTCTGCTCTAAAAGATTGTTATATTCTGTTTAAAATGTAGGCTATTTTTACATAATTACATTTTGATTTCGTTAAATTTAACCGAATCTGTTGTAGCCTATAGGCTATTGAAAAAAGGTGTTTTTTTTCTCTAAAAGTTTGTTCTATTCTGTTTCATTTGTTTAGTTTTTATTTATTTTTTTACATACAAATAAAAGTATAGGCCTATATGTATACTATGTATACTATAAATTGTATGATCGTTTGTTTAAATAACATTAACCAAATTGTCTTTCTTTAATTAATAATACAATATTTTTTTTAACACGCAGTTTCAACTCCACCAAATCTTTGTTTGTTTCAGTATTGTACAGCAAATGTCAATATCTCTTGTTTTGATATTTCATGTTTGTTGTAGGCTTATTTGGAAATTACCATAGTTGTAATATTTCATCCTTACTGTTAATTGACATTTGCCCCACTTATGTTTCAAAATGCGGCAATTGCTGGTGTTTTGCTAAATGTCCCTTTGCGCCACCTGGCGGTCATTTTGCGAACGACTTTGAAATGCGACTAGTTTATTTTTGCCGCAGTTGATTTGCCGTGGCAGATGACGCAGCGGTAATAGGCATTCTGGTTGAGTACCTACTGTATATAGGGGCAGTTCAGTGGAACAAGTTAGACTGGCAAATTAAAGTAATTTCTAGCATGAACTCTTTTAAAAAGAGAATTAAGGCCTGGTTACTAGAGAGGGTTAGGGGTGTGACGATAACCACATCACCGCAATATCGCGTGAATGAGATGCCTACCGCGGTGTGAGGTCATCACCGCACTTTTTTTTTTTTTTCGCTGAAAGTTTTCTGTACCTCTTACTTCGTTACGTTGGGCGACGTTCCTCTCGTTACTTTATTTGAATGCAATACATGTTGTTAAATGTGTAGTTTATTCCAAGCGCACTGTATCTTTTTTTATGGGCATGAATGATGCTCAATTCACAAATGAATCACTCTTTTGAGTCGATTCTGTTTAAAGACTTCATCAAACAAGTTGGCAGATCTGTCTAAGTCGGTTCGCGAATCAGTTTGAATGATCTGTTCAGTTTCCTGCACGCACTGAATCGTCTGAAGCGCTTTCAATTCACACTCGACTCGGAGTCGTTAGCCTACAGGAAGATTTAAAAACATCAAGAGCGTTGGATGAAGTGGCCGTGGACTTACAGTACAGTCTAGTGAAAGCAAATCCGCAAATGCATCATATTTTTGCCAGCGATGAAGATCTTTATTAGTTGAACATCTTCGTAAGCTGTCTGTGAATGAATGATTCCACAGGAGGAGACAATCGATTTCATTTCATTCAGGTAATACATTTTACAACCAAACAGATTATTACGCGACGTTAGCGCTACTACAAAGTATAACATTATCCGTTTTTTGGACATATTATACATTAATTTATAGGCTACATTAAATAAGCTTGTCCACAGTTTATGAAATGAACCCCACCCCACGGTATGTGTGTGTATTGCGCAGTGGCGTGCGAACTCGACTTGAAAAATGCTTATGCCTGCCTTAGACACTGTCAGTTAACCAGTTTAAACATGCTTGCAGAAATATACATTTGATTACATTTTGGAGAACAGACAGAAAAAGATCCGTCGATGTGCATTTGATCGTTGTTTGTGTTCAGATGTTCAGTAACGTTAGCGGTCATGGGCGCGAGCACACGTGAAGAGTTAACTCTTTCTTCTCTGTGTCAATGGTTCCCTTTACATGCCTTTGAATGCAAAACTCTGCAGAGTCACTTTATTTCGACATTGTCTAATAATCCAAATGTAGTTGTAGTTTTCCTTGTGGTTTGTTGTGGTTTTCCTGTCACGAAACCTGAAGACCGAAAAATAAAGCAGCAGGACTAGACGATTCACTTAACAGCCGAACACTTGTTCAGACTATTATTGCTCTTTTATTTTGCACTTTTTAAAAAAGGTTCTTTATGTTTAGCCTAATTAATAGTTAATTATTTTATTTACAATTTAATATAAATGTTAATTTGCTGTTAATAATAAAGAAAACTGCTTTATAATGATTAAAAAAGGTTGTTTAAGTTCAGCATAATTCATAGTTCATTATTAATATTTACAATTTAATACAAATGTTAATTTGTTTATTTGTTAATAAAGAATACTGCTTTATAATTATTCATTTCCATTGTCATTTACAAGCTACATGCGTTCTTGATCGCGTCTGCAGTGTGTGACACGCCGCGGGTGATTTTTTTTTTTTTTTGGGGGGGGGGGGGGGGGTCGGTTAACCGCCAAACCGCGAGATTTGTTGCTTCTTCACCGCGGTAAGAAAAAATCCCATACCGTCACAGCCCTAGAGAGGGTACCGGAATAGAACCAGGTTATGTTTTTATGTTATGTAATGACTTGACTTTACTGCAACCCTGACCTCTCTAAAGACCGACATCATCCCTCCTACAGCCCTGACCTCTCTAAAGACTGACTTCACCCCTCCAACAGCCCTGACCTCTCTAAAGACTGACTTCACCCCTCAAACAGCCCTGACCTCTCTAAAGACCGACATCATCCCTCCAACAGCCCTGACCTCTCTAAAGACCGACATCATCCCTCCTACAGCCCTGACCTCTCTAAAGACTGACTTCACCCCTCAAACAGCCCTGACCTCTCTAAAGACTGACTTCACCCCTCCAACAGCCCTGACCTCTCTAAAGACCGACATCATCCCTCCTACAGCCCTGATCTCTCTAAAGACCGACATCATCCCTCCTACAGCCCTGACCTCTCTAAAGACCGACATCATCCCTCCTACAGCCCTGATCTCTCTAAAGACCGACATCATCCCTCCTACAGCCCTGACCTCTCTAAAGACCAACATCATCCCTCCAACAGCCCTGACCTCTCTAAAGACCGACATCACCCCTCAAACAGCCCTGACCTCTCTAAAGACCGACATCATCCCTCCTACAGCCCTGATCTCTCTAAAGACCGACATCATCCCTCCTACAGCCCTGACCTCTCTAAAGACCAACATCATCCCTCCAACAGCCCTGACCTCTCTAAAGACCGACATCATCCCTCCTACAGCCCTGACCTCTCTAAAGACCGACTTCACCCCTCCAACATCCCTGACCTCTCTAAAGACCGACATCATCCCTCCTACAGCCCTGACCTCTCTAAAGACCGACATCACCCCTCAAACAGCCCTGACCTCTCTAAAGACCGACATCATCCCTCCTACAGCCCTGATCTCTCTAAAGACCGACATCATCCCTCCTACAGCCCTGACCTCTCTAAAGACCAACATCATCCCTCCAACAGCCCTGACCTCTCTAAAGACCGACATCATCCCTCCTACAGCCCTGACCTCTCTAAAGACCGACTTCACCCCTCCAACATCCCTGACCTCTCTAAAGACCGACATCATCCCTCCTACAGCCCTGACCTCTCTAAAGACCGACTTCACCCCTCCAACATCCCTGACCTCTCTAAAGACTGACTTCACCCCTCAAACAGCCCTGACCTCTCTAAAGACCGACATCATCCCTCCTACAGCCCTGACCTCTCTAAAGACCGACATCATCCCTCCTACAGCCCTGACCTCTCTAAAGACCGACTTCACCCCTCCAACAGCCCTGACCTCTCTAAAGACCGACATCATCCCTCCAACAGCCCTGACCTCTCTAAAGACCGACTTCACCCCTCCAACATCCCTGACCTCTCTAAAGACCGACATCATCCCTCCTACAGCCCTGACCTCTCTAAAGACCGACTTCACCCCTCCAACATCCCTGACCTCTCTAAAGACCGACATCATCCCTCCTACAGCCCTGACCTCTCTAAAGACCGACTTCACCCCTCCAACATCCCTGACCTCTCTAAAGACCAACATCATCCCTCCAACAGCCCTGACCTCTCTAAAGACCGACATCATCCCTCCTACAGCCCTGACCTCTCTAAAGACCGACTTCACCCCTCCAACATCCCTGACCTCTCTAAAGACCGACATCATCCCTCCTACAGCCCTGACCTCTCTAAAGACCGACATCACCCCTCAAACAGCCCTGACCTCTCTAAAGACCGACATCATCCCTCCTACAGCCCTGATCTCTCTAAAGACCGACATCATCCCTCCTACAGCCCTGACCTCTCTAAAGACCAACATCATCCCTCCAACAGCCCTGACCTCTCTAAAGACCGACATCATCCCTCCTACAGCCCTGACCTCTCTAAAGACCGACTTCACCCCTCCAACATCCCTGACCTCTCTAAAGACCGACATCATCCCTCCTACAGCCCTGACCTCTCTAAAGACCGACTTCACCCCTCCAACATCCCTGACCTCTCTAAAGACTGACTTCACCCCTCAAACAGCCCTGACCTCTCTAAAGACCGACATCATCCCTCCTACAGCCCTGACCTCTCTAAAGACCGACATCATCCCTCCTACAGCCCTGACCTCTCTAAAGACCGACTTCACCCCTCCAACAGCCCTGACCTCTCTAAAGACCGACATCATCCCTCCAACAGCCCTGACCTCTCTAAAGACCGACTTCACCCCTCCAACATCCCTGACCTCTCTAAAGACCGACATCATCCCTCCTACAGCCCTGACCTCTCTAAAGACCGACTTCACCCCTCCAACAACCCTGACCTCTCTAAAGACCGACTTCACCCCTCCAACAACCCTGACCTCTCTAAAGACCGACATCACCCCTCAAACAGCCCTGACCTCTCTAAAGACCGACATCATCCCTCCTACAGCCCTGATCTCTCTAAAGATTGACATCACCCCTCAAACAGCCCTGACCTCTCTAAAGACTGACTTCACCCCTCAAACAGCCCTGACCTCTCTAAAGACCGACTTCACTCCTTTAACAGCCCTGACCTCTCTAAAGACCGACTTCACCCCTTTAACAGCCCTGACCTCTCTAAAGACGGACTTCACCCCTCCAACAACCCTGACCTCTCTAAAGACCGACATCACCCCTCAAACAGCCCTGACCTCTCTAAAGACCGACATCATCCCTCCTACAGCCCTGATCTCTCTAAAGATTGACATCACCCCTCAAACAGCCCTGACCTCTCTAAAGACAGACTTCACCCCTTTAACAGCCCTGACCTCTCTAAAGACCGACTTCACCCCTCCAACAACCCTGACCTCTCTAAAGACCGACTTCACCCCTCCAACAACCCTGACCTCTCTAAAGACCGACATCACCCCTCAAACAGCCCTGACCTCTCTAAAGATTGACATCACCCCTCAAACAGCCCTGACCTCTCTAAAGACTGACTTCACCCCTCAAACAGCCCTGACCTCTCTAAAGACTGACTTCACCCCTCAAACAGCCCTGACCTCTCTAAAGACCGACTTCACCCCTCCAACAACCCTGACCTCTCTAAAGACCGACATCACCCCTCCTACAGCCCTGACCTCTCTAAAGATTGACATCACCCCTCAAACAGCCCTGACCTCTCTAAAGATTGACTTCACCCCTCAAACAGCCCTGACCTCTCTAAAGACTGACTTCACCCCTCAAACAGCCCTGACCTCTCTAAAGACCGACTTCACCCCTCCAACAGCCCTGACCTCTCTAAAGACCGACATCACCCCTCAAACAGCCCTGACCTCTCTAAAGACCGACATCACCCCTCAAACAGCCCTGATCTCTCTAAAGACCGACATCATCCCTCCTACATCCCTGACCTCTCTAAAGACCGACATCATCCCTCCTACATCCCTGACCTCTCTAAAGACCGACTTCACCCCTCCAACAGCCCTGACCTCTCTAAAGACCGACTTCACCCATAGCACGGTTGATCACAGTAGAAGAGCTCAAGTACAACAGCAAATGCTACTGTAGAAGTGGAACAGTATTTATCAGAAGTGAATCTCACAAGATCTGAGGATCCACTAGTATATTGGGCTTAACAGAAGCATCAGTGTCCTCATTTATACCAGCTGGCATTGGCATTTTTATGTTCCCCTGCATCCTCTTTTCCAAGGCTGGAGAGGTTTTGTCCAAGAAGAGGAATCGTCTAAACCCCAACACACTTCAAAAAATTTCGTTTCTCAATAAAAATCAATTGTAATCCTTCCATCACCCACCCCAAACTGCAGTGTTGCAGTTTCCTTCTCTATATCCCCAGTCCTATAACCACCACACTGCACTAAGACTAGTAACAGTTCTCTGCAAAAAAAAAAAAAAAAAAAAACAGTTTTTAACTTTTCCCAACCCAGACTAATCTGTTGCAGTTTTCTTTATTACACTCCCTCCACCATAAGCACTGCACTCAACACAGTCTCACTGTGTTCATACTGTCACTATCCAAAATAATTATGCAAAATGAATTGTGTGTGTGTGTGACAGTTGTCTCTGCACAAGTACAGTCAGACAGAGAAAGATACCCAGGTAATGGACAAATATCTGCTCAGGTCATTGGTTCAAGATGAATTAAATTGAATTCTACAGGATGTCCGGGAGACGTGTGTGTCGCGTTCTTTAATGGTTTGCCGGGAAACAAAGATGCCGTGATGCCAAACTCCCTCATGGAAGAAGAACGCCGTCATTTTTACAACTGTGACTAAGAGCGCTCACCAGGATCATCTAAACGCTGGATTTTCAAAAGTATGGGAAGTTCATGGTGCTGCTGTTGCAGTAAACTTGTACAACATTCTTGAATTAATAATTTATTAGATGCATTAGTCTGTTATTATAGGGACATCAACTATACACTTCACACCCCTAAACATGACATTGAAAAAAACGAACTGTAATTGGTTGCTTTACATGTCAATCAGATGTCACACACACAAAAACACTTACACATCAAACGCTATCCAATACAAATATTGATTCTATAGAATTAATAAACTATTAATTGTAATAGTTGATACAGGAGAAATGTCAAGCATTTTATTTATACATGTAGGCAAATTTGCATACTTAGTTTTCTTAGTTTAATATTTTACACAAAGTATTTCCATTCCATCGCTAACATTAGAATGTGTTGTTTTCTCTGAAGCTTGAAATGAATAACAATATTTTAAAAAGCTAATCCCCATAATATATAGCACAGTGGGCAATGACCAGGTCAACACAAATAGTTGGGGGAAAAAAGAAAGTGGCATATTATCAAAACACAAGAGGAAGTTTGAATGCAGTGATGACTGATGTATCGTATTTCTCATGACAACTCTCTGAGAGGTTAGAATGGTAATAAATATGACAATATTAATGTGTTTGGTCTTGGTGGAATAGATCTGCTGTTATTGCTGCTGCTGGTTATTGCTGCTGTTTGTTGGTGATTGTTGCTGCTGTTTACTGCTCCTGTTGCTGTTATTGCTGCTGTTGTTGGTTATTCCTGCTGCTGCTATTACTGCTGCTGCTGTTTGTCATTGTTGCTGTTATTATTGCTGCTGCTGTTATTGCTGCTGCTATTACTGCTGCTGCTGCTGCTGTTTGTCATTGTTGCTGCTGCTGTTATTATTGCTGCTGCTGCTGCTGTTTGTCATTGTTGCTGCTGCTGTTATTATTGCTGCTGCTGCTGTTTGTCATTGTTGCTGCTGCTGTTATTATTGCTGCTGCTGCTGTTGGTTATTGCTGCTGCTGTTGATGATTGTTGCTGCTGTTATTATTGCTCCCATTGCTGTTATTGCTGCTGCTGCTGTTGGTTATTACTGCTGCTGTTGCTGTTATTGCTGCTGCTGCTGCTGTTTGTCATTGTTGCTGCTGCTGTTATTATTGCTGCTGCTGTTGGTTATTGCTGCTGCTGTTGATGATTGTTGCTGCTGTTATTATTGCTCCCGTTGCTGTTATTGCTGCTGCTGCTGCTGTTGGTTATTACTGCTACTGTTGTTGTTATTGCTGCTGCTGCTGTTTGTCATTGTTGCTGCTGCTGTTATTATTGCTGCTGCTGCTGTTTGTCATTGTTGCTGCTGCTGTTATTATTGCTGCTGCTGTTGGTTATTGCTGCTGCTGTTGATGATTGTTGCTGCTGTTATTATTGCTCCCGTTGCTGTTATTGCTGCTGCTGCTGTTGGTTATTACTGCTGCTGTTGTTGTTATTGCTGCTGCTGCTGCTGTTGCTGTTATTGCTGCTGTTATTATTGCTGCCGCTGCTGTTATTATTGCTGCCGCTGCTGTTGGTTATTGTTGCTGCTGTTATTATTGCTCCTGTTGCTGTTATTGCTGCTGCTGCTGTTGGTTATTACTGCTGCTGTTGTTGTTATTGCTGCTGCTGCTGTTGCTGTTATTGCTGCTGTTGGTTATTACTGCTGCTCCTGTCTACTGCCAATACATACACAACATGATGCTGTGAGCAAGACAGACATGCTGCTGCTGCACAAGCATACATTAATTAACCGTAGCAGATCTATACAGGTTGAGCTGGGGAAGGTGGAGCGTTTCTAAAAGTGCATTACAAACTGCTACAGCAACAAGTTGAATGTTGAGCAGCAAGCTCATTGGCTACTGATACAAGCAGACTGGGTCAAGGTATTAACCCATCGCCATCTAGAGTTTCATGACAGAACTTTGTATTTATTCTGTGTCTGAGGACACTGCTTCAGTGGTTGCTCTGGAGACTAGGTCAACTCGCCTAGAGCGGATGCGTCCGTCTGCAGTTGTGGTCAGTGATCTTTGGCCCGTGACAGAGGTTTTCCTACTCTTTATGTGCACTTGTGTGTTAGGGTTTACCGGATAGCTGTCGTTACCCTCATCTTCCTCCTCTTCACTCTGGCCTTCCTGAGGCTTCAATGTCTTCGAGCTGAATTGGCTCAAAGGCTTTCCAAGAATTCCAAAGCTAAAGGCAAAAGAAAGTTGATACAATCAGGCAAAGGAGACTATTAGAGACAAAAGTGAAATAGACACATATACTATGCTTTTATTACATCAGTTGTAAATAATTCAAAAGTATTACCTAAGAGACTTTAGCTGCTGTTTCAGCCCATCCATCAGAACCTCTGAATCACAGCGTTCAGTCGAGGGCAGTTTACCACACATAAAGCGCCTAAACAGATGTGGGGCATTTTCCTGTGGAGTGGGCAGCAGAGAGGCCATCAGAGGGGAACACTGGGTTAGGATCTTGCTCAGGGCAGGGCGTCGTTCTGACTTCCTGGATTAAACGTCAAGAGACAGGGAGTGAGAGATGAGCCAGTAAAAGCACACCCCACAAACATCTAAAGCATCTTCATTAATAAATGCATAAAAACATTTTTAAACATAAATTTGTGTCACGCATTTTTAAAAATCTGGGTTCTGCTATGCTTTGGTGATAAAAGGAATCCAATACTATTATTTTTTATTTTTATTTCCATAACTGAATGCTTGGTGAATGCATATTAAATCATAAAAAATACTGTATATATATAAAATAAATAAATACAAAATATAAAATAAATATAAAAATATAAAATAAATATAAAAAAAAAAAAATATATATATATATATATATATATATATATATACTTAATAAAAAGATAAAAAAATATTTTAAAATAACAAAACTTTAAAAATATTTTTTAATTAAACATACTGAATAAAATATGAAATCACTTTCAGTTTTCAGTTCAGTCAAACATGACTACAGTTTAGTTATATCTAGTGTTTCCAGTGAGTGGACTGTACCTGTTGTTCAGTGCTGTTCGTCGAGGCTCCACATCCTCAGACTGATCATTCAGGGCGGAGTTAAAGCTGTCGGAGCGGAACAAGCGGCCAATCTCCACCCGGATGTCCTTCAGGCCCCGCCTCTCAAAGCCCACCCATACAGCATAGTTGCAAAAGCTGTAGAGACACTGAGGCACAGAAAACACACTGTCATGATGGGAAAGACGGGTATGAAACTCTTGGCTACTAATGTTCAAATACATAAAAGTTTTGGTTTGACATATTCAGGAATAGGGTTGGGTATCGGTTGGGTTTTATCCGATACCAGTACCTACTCGGTATTTTTTAAACAGTTCCGGTGCTTAAACGGTTCTTGAACTGGTACTTAAAGGGATAGTTCACCCAAAAATGTAAATTCTGTCAGTAATTACTCTCCCTCATGTTGTTCAACCCCGTAAGACCTTCGGTCATCTTCGGAACACGAATTAAGATATTTTTTATTAAATCTGAGAGCTGGATCACTCCTCCATAGGCTTCTAAGGGATTGAAACTTGCTTGCCACAAAAAGTATTCTCGTCGCTTGATAAACTTAAAGATGAACTGAACTGAAAAAAATCAACGTTGATAACATGTTGTTTATGACAAATAAAAGTAAATTACATTAAAAATTTTAACTAAAAATATCATTATAGCTTTTTTTAAGCAGCACAAAAAATGCGTTTGTTACGCTGGCAATTTCGATGACGTCACTGGCATGGTGGGACCCGCAAAGGTATATAGGCAACAGCTGCAGGTCTATATACACACACGAAAATTTGTAATTTTAATGGCACGGGTTACGCATTTGAACATGTGAGGGACAGGCCAGTAGTATCTGACTACCACCACATGGAGGACGACCAGTTTCAGGCTCCACATACAGTACAGGGTCGTTTGGGGGAAGTGACTGGTGCGGGCGCGGGCGCTGCCGGAGCATGGACACTGCACCGAAGTCGATCTGTTGCAGAGAGAGCAACCTGGGACATTTATTGATCGGCGAAAAATACATCACCATGCATCCGTTCATTTCGGATGCTGTGCGGTGAGAGAGACGTGTTGAGGGTGGCTATGCTATCTCTAAGGGATGTCCGAGCTGAGACGCTGGAGCGCCCCATAAGTAGCAGGTATGTAACAGTGTATTTTACGAATTGGCGACTGGGCTAGGCTAGGCTAACTTGTTATATGGTTTTCTCAGACTGTTAAGGTTAACCGGCAGTTCACTCTTTGGGCGAGGGGGCATTTGAGAAGGATGAATTAGATTCCGTTCCCATCCTGTGCAGTGAACTAACGTTACATATTTTCCCCTCAGCCGAATATCAAGGATTCTAGTATGCGTTGGACTTGTAGCTAAATAAAACATTTGATGTCAGATGTTCATGTACTCACTGACGTTTTCAACACATCTGTCTCTCGTACCTAGGATTAAACACTAGAAATCACGACTAGAATAATTTTGTTGACAAGGCAGGGGGTAGAGAGAAGCTAGCTCTGCTGGTGTTGGTTGGCAACGGAGTAGCCTACCATGCCAGTGACGTAGTCGAATGTTGAAATCCAACATGGCGGCGCCCGTGTAACAACAACAACATTTTCAACGTACCATTTTATCCCTTTTAACAAATTCTGCCATTTTAATAATTGTACCAATGAGAATAAATAAAATACATCTGTTATATCACATTTTTTCAAATTTCAGTTCAGTTCATCTTTAAGATTGAGCCACTGTAGTCACTTGGACTATTTTAACGATATCTTTAATAACTTTTCGGGGAACAAGTTTCAATCCCTTACAAGCCTATGGAGGAGTGATCCAGCTCTCAGATTTAATCACAAATATCTTAATTCGTGTTCAGAAGATGAACGAAGGTCTTACGGGGTTGAACAACATGATGGAGAGTAATTACTGACAGAATTTTCATTTTTGGGTGAACTATCCCTTTAAGAAAACGAAACCACACACACTTTGTCAAAAAATAATACCCTTTTATTTACAGGGCCAAACTGGACACAATATTAACTTAAATCTTTAAACAATATAAATACAAGTAACATATGGTAATAATAAATAAACCAATATAAAATAAAAATTCACATTTACATAATATCAAATAAAACAATATTGTATCAAACAATGTAATAATACTGGAGATTAATCTCGACATGGCTCCAGGTTCCCATGTTTGGCAGCTTGAACCAGTCATGTAAGTTATCTGGTCGTTGTTCTAGTTACGGCAGCGCTTAGCTTGGCGAGTTTGGTATTTCGTTCCCACTGCGTCTTAGCTACGCAGCGTTGAGTGAACCTATGAAAGAGAACGTCTCTGGTTACTGGTGTAACGTATGTTCTCTGAATAGGGAACGAGATGCTGCGATCGCTGCCGAACTCCTCGCGCTGCCAACAAGCTTCCTTTTTCGGCAGAGAAATCTGAACCGATGGCGCGCGCGCCAATATAATATGACGACGTAAGAGCGTCGAGGCGGCGCCCGCGCCATCAGCCAATGCATTGGCGTGATTCTACAGGGGCTTCAGACAATCGGCACACCCAGAGGGCGTTCTGACGCATACTTTTACACGTGAAATGCAGCCAAACCTTAGAGCGTTTTGTCTTCGGCATCTTCATTAATCCCCTCACTCTCAGCAGACATCTCAAGTCTCCCGCATATTGATAACGGCTCCCTGATGTCCGCAAATTAGTTAAAATCTCCTGGAATCTAGAGCGAGCGAGCAGGAGCGCGCATGCGAGACAGAACAGACTGTGCTCCAAACCGTATAGTGCGCACACGGCGGAGAGGGAGAGAGCGAGAGACCTAGCGTGTGTGCGCCTCATGAAGCGCATGCAAGACAGAGACTCAGGCACCGAAATCAGGCACAGAAATTTTCGTTCTTATTCGGTCTGGTTACTACCGTTTACGTCGGAACCGGTTCCCTATTGGCACCGCGTTTCGTTACCCAACCCTATTCAGGAATCACATACTGTATATTAGTTGAAAGTTTGGCACAAACCTCATCTAGTCGAATGTCACTGTGAGTGGACGACACCTTGACCCTGTTGACATAAACAGACTTTCCTCAAACATGCTCTGATTCGTCACAGAACTCGCACATCATTCATCTGTTCTGACCCGTCAGTCTCGCACATCATTCATCTGTTCTGACCCGTCAGTCTCGCACATCATTCATCTGTTCTGACCCGTCAGACTCACACATCATTCATCTGTTCTGACCCGTCAGTCTCGCACATCATTCATCTGTTCTGACCCGTCAGTCTCGCACATCATTCATCTGTTCTGACCCGTCAGTCTCGCACATCATTCATCTGTTCTGACCCGTCAGACTCACACATCATTCATCTGTTCTGACCCGTCAGTCTCGCACATCATTCATCTGTTCTGACCCGTCAGTCTCGCACGTCATTCATCTGTTCTGACCCGTCAGACTCACACATCATTCATCTGTTCTGACCCGTCAGTCTCACACATCATTCATCTGTTCTGACCCGTCAGTCTCGCACATCATTCATCTGTTCTGACCCGTCAGTCTCACACATCATTCATCTGTTCTGACCCGTCAGACTCACACATCATTCATCTGTTCTGACCCGTCAGACTCACACATCATTCATCTGTTCTGACCCGTCAGACTCACACATCATTCATCTGTTCTGACCCGTCAGACTCACACATCATTCATCTGTTCTGACCCGTCAGTCTCGCACATCATTCATCTGTTCTGACCCGTCAGACTCACACATCATTCATCTGTTCTGACCCGTCAGTCTCGCACATCATTCATCTGTTCTGACCCGTCAGTCTCGCACATCATTCATCTGTTCTGACCCGTCAGTCTCGCACATCATTCATCTGTTCTGACCCGTCAGACTCACACATCATTCATCTGTTCTGACCCGTCAGTCTCGCACATCATTCATCTGTTCTGACCCGTCAGTCTCGCACATCATTCATCTGTTCTGACCCGTCAGTCTCGCACATCATTCATCTGTTCTGACCCGTCAGACTCACACATCATTCATCTGTTCTGACCCGTCAGTCTCACACATCATTCATCTGTTCTGACCCGTCAGTCTCGCACATCATTCATCTGTTCTGACCCGTCAGTCTCGCACATCATTCATCTGTTCTGACCCGTCAGTCTCACACATCATTCATCTGTTCTGACCCGTCAGACTCACACATCATTCATCTGTTCTGACCCGTCAGACTCACACATCATTCATCTGTTCTGACCCGTCAGACTCACACATCATTCATCTGTTCTGACCCGTCAGACTCACACATCATTCATCTGTTCTGACCCGTCAGACTCACACATCATTCATCTGTTCTGACCCGTCAGACTCACACATCATTCATCTGTTCTGACCCGTCAGTCTCGCACATCATTCATCTGTTCTGACCCGTCAGTCTCGCACATCATTCATCTGTTCTGACCCGTCAGACTCACACATCATTCATCTGTTCTGACCCGTCAGACTCACACATCATTCATCTGTTCTGACCCGTCAGTCTCGCACATCATTCATCTGTTCTGACCCGTCAGACTCACACATAATTCATCTGTTCTGACCCGTCAGTCTCACACATCATTCATCTGTTCTGACCCGTCAGTCTCGCACATCATTCATCTGTTCTGACCCGTCAGTCTCGCACATCATTCATCTGTTCTGACCCGTCAGACTCACACATAATTCATCTGTTCTGACCCGTCAGTCTCACACATCATTCATCTGTTCTGACCCGTCAGACTCACACATCATTCATCTGTTCTGACCCGTCAGTCTCGCACGTCATTCATCTGTTCTGACCCGTCAGTCTCGCACGTCATTCATCTGTTCTGACCCGTCAGTCTCGCACATCATTCATCTGTTCTGACCCGTCAGACTCACACATCATTCATCTGTTCTGACCCGTCAGACTCTCACATCATTCATCTGTTCTGACCCGTCAGACTCACACATCATTCATCTGTTCTGACCCGTCAGACTCGCACATCATTCATCTGTTCTGACCCGTCAGACTCGCACATCATTCATCTGTTCTGACCCGTCAGTCTCGCACATCATTCATCTGTTCTGACCCGTCAGACTCGCACATCATTCATCTGTTCTGACCCGTCAGTCTCGCACATCATTCATCTGTTCTGACCCGTCAGACTCGCACATCATTCATCTGTTCTGACCCGTCAGTCTCGCACATCATTCATCTGTTCTGACCCGTCAGTCTCGCACATCATTCATCTGATCTGACCCGTCAGTCTCGCACATCATTCATCTGTTCTGACCCGTCAGTCTCGCACATCATTCATCTGTTCTGACCCGTCAGTCTCGCACATCATTCATCTGTTCTGACCCGTCAGTCTCGCACATCATTCATCTGATCTGACCCGTCAGTCTCGCACATCATTCATCTGTTCTGACCCGTCAGTCTCGCACGTCATTCATCTGTTCTGACCCGTCAGTCTCGCACATCATTCATCTGTTCTGACCCGTCAGTCTCGCACATCATTCATCTGTTCTGACCCGTCAGTCTCGCACATCATTCATCTGTTCTGACCCGTCAGTCTCGCACATCATTCATCTGTTCTGACCCGTCAGACTCGCACATCATTCATCTGATCTGACCCGTCAGTCTCGCACATCATTCATCTGTTCTGACCCGTCAGACTCGCACATCATTCATCTGATCTGACCCGTCAGACTCGCACATCATTCATCTGATCTGACCCGTCAGACTCGCACATCATTCATCTGATCTGACCCGTCAGACTCGCACATCATTCATCTGATCTGACCCGTCAGTCTCGCACATCATTCATCTGTTCTGACCCGTCAGACTCGCACATCATTCATCTGATCTGACCCGTCAGACTCGCACATCATTCATCTGATCTGACCCGTCAGACTCGCACATCATTCATCTGTTCTGACCCGTCAGTCTCGCACATCATTCATCTGTTCTGACCCGTCAGTCTCGCACATCATTCATCTGATCTGACCCGTCAGACTCGCACATCATTCATCTGTTCTGACCCGTCAGACTCGCACATCATTCATCTGATCTGACCCGTCAGTCTCGCACATCATTCATCTGTTCTGACCCGTCAGACTCGCACATCATTCATCTGATCTGACCCGTCAGACTCGCACATCATTCATCTGATCTGACCCGTCAGTCTCGCACATCATTCATCTGTTCTGACCCGTCAGACTCGCACATCATTCATCTGATCTGACCCGTCAGTCTCGCACATCATTCATCTGTTCTGACCCGTCAGACTCGCACATCATTCATCTGATCTGACCCGTCACATCATTCATCTGATCTGACCCGTCAGTCTCGCACATCATTCATCTGTTCTGACCCGTCAGTCTCGCACGTCATTCATCTGTTCTGACCCGTCAGTCTCGCACGTCATTCATCTGTTCTGACCCGTCAGACTCACACATCATTCATATGTTCTGACCCGTCAGTCTCGCACATCATTCATCTGTTCTGACCCGTCAGTCTCGCACATCATTCATCTGTTCTGACCCGTCAGTCTCACACATCATTCATCTGTTCTGACCCGTCAGACTCACACATCATTCATCTGTTCTGACCCGTCAGTCTCACACATCATTCATCTGTTCTGACCCGTCAGTCTCGCACATCATTCATCTGTTCTGACCCGTCAGTCTCGCACGTCATTCATCTGTTCTGACCCGTCAGACTCACACATCATTCATCTGTTCTGACCCGTCAGTCTCGCACATCATTCATCTGTTCTGACCCGTCAGTCTCACACATCATTCATCTGTTCTGACCCGTCAGTCTCGCACATAATTCATCTGTTCTGACCCGTCAGTCTCGCACGTCATTCATCTGATCTGACCCGTCAGTCTCGCACATCATTCATCTGTTCTGACCCGTCAGTCTCGCACGTCATTCATCTGTTCTGACCCGTCAGTCTCGCACATCATTCATCTGTTCTGACCCGTCAGACGCACACATCATTCATCTGTTCTGACCCGTCAGTCTCGCACATCATTCATCCGTTCTGACCCGTCAGACTCACACATCATTCATCTGTTCTGACCCGTCAGTCTCGCACGTCATTCATCTGTTCTGACCCGTCAGTCTCGCACGTCATTCATCTGTTCTGACCCGTCAGACTCACACATCATTCATCTGTTCTGACCCGTCAGTCTCACACATCATTCATCTGTTCTGACCCGTCAGTCTCGCACATCATTCATCTGTTCTGACCCGTCAGTCTCGCACGTCATTCATCTGATCTGACCCGTCAGTCTCGCACATCATTCATCTGTTCTGACCCGTCAGACTCTCACATCATTCATCTGTTCTGACCCGTCAGACTCGCACATCATTCATCTGTTCTGACCCGTCAGACTCACACATCATTCATCTGTTCTGACCCGTCAGTCTCGCACGTCATTCATCTGTTCTGACCCGTCAGTCTCGCACGTCATTCATCTGTTCTGACCCGTCAGTCTCGCACGTCATTCATCTGTTCTGACCCGTCAGACGCACACATCATTCATCTGTTCTGACCCGTCAGTCTCGCACATCATTCATCTGTTCTGACCCGTCAGACTCGCACATCATTCATCTGTTCTGACCCGTCAGACTCGCACATCATTCATCTGTTCTGACCCGTCAGTCTCGCACATCATTCATCTGTTCTGACCCGTCAGTCTCGCACATCATTCATCTGTTCTGACCCGTCAGACGCACACATCATTCATCTGTTCTGACCCGTCAGACTCACACATCATTCATCTGTTCTGACCCGTCAGACTCTCACATCATTCATCTGTTCTGACCCGTCAGACTCACACATCATTCATCTGTTCTGACCCGTCAGACTCACACATCATTCATCTGTTCTGACCCGTCAGACTCACACATCATTCATCTGTTCTGACCCGTCAGTCTCGCACATCATTCATCTGTTCTGACCCGTCAGACTCGCACATCATTCATCTGTTCTGACCCGTCAGTCTCACACATCATTCATCTGTTCTGACCCGTCAGACTCACACATCATTCATCTGTTCTGACCCGTCAGTCTCGCACGTCATTCATCTGTTCTGACCCGTCAGTCTCGCACGTCATTCATCTGTTCTGACCCGTCAGTCTCGCACGTCATTCATCTGTTCTGACCCGTCAGACTCGCACTTCATTCATCTGTTCTGACCCGTCAGACTCTCACATCATTCATCTGTTCTGACCCGTCAGACTCGCACATCATTCATCTGTTCTGACCCGTCAGACTCACACATCATTCATCTGTTCTGACCCGTCAGACTCACACATCATTCATCTGTTCTGACCCGTCAGACTCGCACATCATTCATCTGTTCTGACCCGTCAGACTCGCACATCATTCATCTGTTCTGACCCGTCAGACTCGCACATCATTCATCTGTTCTGACCCGTCAGTCTCACACATCATTCATCTGTTCTGACCCGTCAGTCTCGCACATCATTCATCTGTTCTGACCCGTCAGTCTCGCACATCATTCATCTGTTCTGACCCGTCAGACTCACACATCATTCATCTGTTCTGACCCGTCAGACTCACACATCATTCATCTGTTCTGACCCGTCAGTCTCGCACGTCATTCATCTGTTCTGACCCGTCAGTCTCGCACATCATTCATCTGTTCTGACCCGTCAGACTCACACATCATTCATCTGATCTGACCCGTCAGTCTCGCACATCATTCATCTGTTCTGACCCGTCAGTCTCGCACATCATTCATCTGTTCTGACCCGTCAGTCTCGCACATCATTCATCTGTTCTGACCCGTCAGACTCACACATCATTCATCTGTTCTGACCCGTCAGACTCACACATCATTCATCTGATCTGACCCGTCAGTCTCGCACATCATTCATCTGTTCTGACCCGTCAGTCTCGCACATCATTCATCTGTTCTGACCCGTCAGTCTCGCACATCATTCATCTGTTCTGACCCGTCAGTCTCGCACATCATTCATCTGATCTGACCCGTCAGTCTCGCACATCATTCATCTGTTCTGACCCGTCAGTCTCGCACATCATTCATCTGTTCTGACCCGTCAGTCTCACACATCATTCATCTGTTCTGACCCGTCAGTCTCACACATCATTCATCTGTTCTGACCCGTCAGTCTCGCACATCATTCATCTGTTCTGACCCGTCAGACTCGCACATCATTCATCTGTTCTGACCCGTCAGTCTCGCACATCATTCATCTGTTCTGACCCGTCAGTCTCGCACATCATTCATCTGTTCTGACCCGTCAGACTCGCACATCATTCATCTGTTCTGACCCGTCAGTCTCGCACATCATTCATCTGTTCTGACCCGTCAGACTCACACATCATTCATCTGTTCTGACCCGTCAGTCTCGCACATCATTCATCTGATCTGACCCGTCAGTCTCGCACATCATTCATCTGATCTGACCCGTCAGTCTCACACATCATTCATCTGTTCTGACCCGTCAGTCTCACACATCATTCATCTGTTCTGACCCGTCAGTCTCACACATCATTCATCTGTTCTGACCCGTCAGTCTCGCACATCATTCATCTGTTCTGACCCGTCAGACTCACACATCATTCATCTGTTCTGACCCGTCAGACTCGCACATCATTCATCTGATCTGACCCGTCAGACTCACACATCATTCATCTGTTCTGACCCGTCAGACTCACACATCATTCATCTGTTCTGACCCGTCAGACTCGCACATCATTCATTTGTTCTGACCCGTCAGTCTCGCACATCATTCATCTGTTCTGACCCGTCAGTCTCGCACATCATTCATCTGTTCTGACCCGTCAGTCTCGCACATCATTCATCGGTTCTGACCCGTCTATACTCGTCTGTTCTGTCCCGTCATTACTCGTCTGTTCTGACCCGTCGGTACTCATCTGTTCTGACCCGTCTGTACTCATCTGTTCTGACTCGTCTGTACTCGTCTATTCTGACCCGTCGGTACTCGTCTGTTCTGACCCGTCAGTATTCATGTGTTCTGACCCGTCTGTACTCGTCTGTTCTGACCCGTCAGTATTCTTGTGTTCTGACCCGTCGGTACTTATGTGTTCTGACTCGTTGGTACTCATGTGTTCTGACTCGTTGGTACTCATGTGTTCTGACCCGTCGGTACTCGTCTGTTCTGACCCGTCGGTACTCGTCTGTTCTGACCCGTCGGTACTCGTCTGTTTTGACCCGTCGGTACTCGTCTGTTCTGACCCGTTAGTATTCATGTGTTCTGACACGTCAGTATTAATCTGTTCTGACCCGTCAGTCTCGCACATCATTCATCTGTTCTGACCCGTCAGACTCGCACATCATTCATCTGTTCTGACCCGTCAGACTCGCACATCATTCATCTGTTCTGACCCGTCAGACTCACACATCATTCATCTGTTCTGACCCATCAGACTCGCACATCATTCATCTGTTCTGACCAGTCGGTACTCGTTTGTTCTGACCCGTCTATACTCGTCTGTTCTGACCCGTCTATACTCGTCTGTTCTGACCCGTCAGACTCGCACATCATTCATCTGTTCTGACCAGTCGGTACTCGTTTGTTCTGACCCGTCGGTACTCGTCTGTTCTGACCCGTCGGTACTCGTCTGTTCTGACCCGTCGGTACTCGTCTGTTTTGACCCGTCGGTACTCGTCTGTTCTGACCCGTTAGTATTCATGTGTTCTGACACGTCAGTATTAATCTGTTCTGACCCGTCAGTCTCGCACATCATTCATCTGTTCTGACCCGTCAGACTCGCACATCATTCATCTGTTCTGACCCGTCAGACTCGCACATCATTCATCTGTTCTGACCCGTCAGACTCACACATCATTCATCTGTTCTGACCCATCAGACTCGCACATCATTCATCTGTTCTGACCAGTCGGTACTCGTTTGTTCTGACCCGTCTATACTCGTCTGTTCTGACCCGTCTATACTCGTCTGTTCTGACCCGTCAGACTCGCACATCATTCATCTGTTCTGACCAGTCGGTACTCGTTTGTTCTGACCCGTCTATACTCGTCTGTTCTGACCCATCAGTACTCGTCTGTTCTGACCCGTCGGTACTCATCTGTTCTGACCCGTCTGTACTCATCTGTTCTGACCCGTCTGTACTCATCTATTCTGACCCGTCGGTACTCGTCTGTTCTGACCCGTCAGTACTCATGTGTTCTGATCCCTCGGTACTCGTCTGTTCTGACCCGTCGGTAATCGTCTGTTTTGACCCGTCGGTACTCGTCTGTTCTGACCCGTCGGTACTCGTCTGTTTTGACCCGTCGGTACTCGTCTGTTCTGACCCGTCGGTACTCGTCTGTTTTGACTCGTCGGTATTCGTCTGTTCTGACCCGTCGGTATTCGTCTGTTCTGACCCGTCGGTACTCGTCTGTTTTGACCCGTCGGTACTCGTCTGTTCTGACCCGTCGGTACTCGTCTGTTTTGACCCGTCGGTACTCGTCTGTTCTGACCTGTCTGTATTCATGTGTTCTGACCCGTCTGTACTCGTCTGTTCTGACCCGTCAGTACTCATGTGTTCTGATCCCTCGGTACTCGTCTGTTCTGACCCGTCGGTAATCGTCTGTTTTGACCCGTCGGTACTCGTCTGTTCTGACCCGTCGGTACTCGTCTGTTTTGACCCGTCGGTACTCGTCTGTTCTGACCCGTCGGTACTCGTCTGTTTTGACTCGTCGGTATTCGTCTGTTCTGACCCGTCGGTATTCGTCTGTTCTGACCCGTCGGTACTCGTCTGTTTTGACCCGTCGGTACTCGTCTGTTCTGACCCGTCGGTACTCGTCTGTTTTGACCCGTCGGTACTCGTCTGTTCTGACCCGTTAGTATTCATGTGTTCTGACCCGTCAGTATTCATGTGTTCTGACCCGTCAGTATTCATGTGTTCTGACCCGTCAGTATTCATGTGTTCTGACCCGTCAGTACTCATCAGCAGCAGCCGAGAGTAGGAGAGTCCGAGCTGTTGCAGTGCCAGATCCAGCCGGTCTGCTGTCCTCCTCCTCTCGCTGCCACTGTCCTCTCTGAAACAGATACACTTCTTTATGGCGCTCCTATAATATCATATGGCTCAAACTCACCCAGGGACGGATTATGACTTGTAAAGGCCCTGGGGCCAGTTATCTCCAAAGCCCCCAACCCCCCCTCAGTGTGATTATAAAATCTCGCAGGGGCTGCATATTTTTTCGTTTTTTAATAAATATAATGCACAGTGTTGGTAAGGCTGCCAAATCTCACGCATCATGTTGACACTGTTCTCCGTTTTTTCACGCAATTAAAAATCCCGAAGAAAAGAGAGGCCACTAACACCAATAGACAAGACAAGGCAGGTTACTTTTGATATGAAACAAAGTCTCAGCTTTCAAATTATGTCAATTTTATTACGAAACAGATGACGTTTTATGACGTGACAGATCGCTGTAGCAGCTCGGTTCAAGCGGCACGTGAACTGATCTAAAGCTCTTCTTTAGTTAATAGTAAATAAACTCGAATTAACTATGTTGGAAGATACAGTAGCCTACAACTTGCTGAAATGTATCATGTATCATGTCTCATGTAATCACTCAATCAGTGCTTAAACGGCGGAAATAGGTCAATAAAACAACTGGAGAAATTTAAAATTTACCTCAGAAAAGCCATTTAATGACCACAGCATAGCTAGAAAAATTAACTAGGCCTATAGAGAGTAGTATTTTTGCTAAATATATGTACTATATTACATATTATAATTTGATTCATATCATTAAAAATATTATAACGCTATTATTATAAAAACCGCATTATATTTGAGTTGTTCATTTTAACCTTTAATAATAATACCAACTCCCTGTATGTTTACAGCATTAGTGAGAGATTGTTTCCTTGAGAAAATGTAGCTATATACGGTACCTGATATTTATCCAAATTAATTGATGTAAACATTGTTACATGTTGTTACTAAACTTAATGAAATTCTGTTTGGTCGCCAAATGTTTTGAGAATCACAATACACTTATTGTGATGCAAGGTTTTTTTTATAACCCCCAATATTTTATAATCGTTTCTAATGATTTATATTCATAGGCTGCCTGAACATGGGTTTGAGCTCTAATGCATTTAACTTTAAAATGTAGAAACTTTTCTTGCCCCCGGATCTAGAAGAACTGAGGTCCACCCCTCATAGTCTCACAAAATCCTGTAGATCGTTGTGACGTCACTAGTCTAGTGGTGATAGGTATTACAATCTGATTGGACCAGTCGTTTCGAGTGCTGGATACTAAAATTTGGGTTTGACTAGTAAAAAAAAAGAAACTCTGTAATTTCCAATAAACACTCTGCTTAATTGCATCTTTTACAGTCGTTCAAACAACTGTAGAGTGAAGGGTGTACGTTTTTACAGTTCAAATTTTAAATATGATAAAACATACTCTATTGTTCTTTCTAGGCCCATTTTGTTGGATCATTTATAATTAGGCAACCAAAAATTATGCAAATAAAATATTAGACAATGTTTAAAAATGTAGTCTCACTTCAACTTAGGGAAAATAGGCAGTTATGTTGTAATAATAAATAGTTATTTTTCAAATACCTTTCACACAAAAAAATAAGCTCAAAGATTGGTTCTAATAAATATAATTTTAAACAGGATGGGACAATAGTTCTTGGTTTTTGGGGCCTTCATATTCACACATGGCCCAACATTAAGTTCCAGGGATCCCTCATAGTCCAAGAGCCTTGTTTAAGAGGCCTTGTGTAGGCTATGGGACACACATATATTACAGCATTAATAAACATTTGTTTTAATTGTTATTGGGTATTCTGAACCAAACTGTACTGCGCGGCCTTAAACCCCAGGGCCCCCCGGGCTTCTGGTAGTCAAGGGCCCCTGGGCACTGGCCCCATAGGCCCCGTCAGTAACCCATCCCTGAACTCACCCCATGAGAGACTTTGGTCTTTTCTCCAGAGCTTTCTTCTCAAAGAAGCAGTAAAAGTAGAGCAGGAGATTGGCAAGAAACCCATCCAGCTCTTTGCTCCTGCAGATATAAAGAGGTTTGGAGCCTCAGTGCTGTACTAATAGAACTAAAAAGCAGCTTTTACTGCTGATTTTAATTTAAGGGAATCTAAGAAGCGAATGTACAAGATAAAGAGGAAACATGAGAATCTTACAGGGATAGTTCACCCAAAAATGCAAATTAGCACATGATTTACTCTCCCTCCAGCCATCCTATGTGTATATGATGGATAGATGTACTTTTATGAACTTCAAAACAAAAACGGCCATTCACTCCCATTATAAAGGATGAAAGTGCCAGGACAATTTTTAATATAACTCTGATTGTATTTGTCTGAAAGAAGAATGTCATATACACCTAGGATGACTCGAGGGTGAGTAAATCATGGGCTAATTTTCATTTTTGGGTGAACTATCCCTTTAATATTTACTCATGTTTCCTCTATCTTGTATATTCACTTCTTAGATTCCCTTAAATTAAATTCAGCAGTAAAAATGAAAATATTCACGCTTGTGTAAGACTGGAAAAACTAGTTTAGGAACAACCACTCCTCGAGTGGACTAAGGACCTTGCTGCAAATGAACATTTAATCGTGCACTATCGAGACGAAGGTCTCACCTCCCTCATCCTCATCCTCATCGCTTCCCCTCATCCCCCACTCTTGCAGAGATCACCCAAACTCACACAAGAATCTATACGGTTTTAATGTGAACAATTATCATACAGTTTTATACATGTTTGGTATCATTTTAAATGTCTCAGTGAGACTGGTACAAATGTCTCATTCCCAGAGAAATAAACCAGAAGGTAATAAAGTTTAGAAATATCTTGCACACAGAAGGGTGTAAAGGGTTCAGGCAAATGGTCCTCTGCTCTCAAAAGGTGTAACCTCTGAATGCTAATTTCCATTGTTAGAACATGTTTCCATGTGAAAGGAGTAGACGGTGGGCCGAGGGTCTGTATCTGCTTTACTTTTCGAAATGGATGATCCCCATGGAGGGCGAACCTGGATTTGTAAAGTTGGGACGGTTGTTTTATTCTTAACGATATGAAAAGTGTTGCCACTCCCATTTATTGCACATTTTCCCCCGAAATCATAATCCACGACCAGTAAATATGCAGGCAAACGCGGTTGCCTACTATATCAGTCGAGCCAATAGCGCGGCAAGATACTGACAAAGGATTATTATTAACCAATCAGATGTAGCTTCTTTAGAACAGCTGTTACGCGGATAATTCAACTATCAGACACGACGAGCAGCGTCTGCGGCAGCACTGACCATCGCCAAGGACATGTTTGTGTTATTGTAAGTATTCATTAAATGTAATATGATATCTATAAAATGTTTGTTTTGTACACTTTGTTCAAACGTATGTAAGCGTCTCGTTAGTGTCGTTAGCGGCGATATTGCGCATATTCCGCATATCAAGCGCATGCATAAAGCTTGTCACAAAGAACCGGCAAAAGTAATGTTTATGCAGCATTATACATTTTAATTGTTTATTAATAAACTAGTATTTTCTGGCTGCAAAGATACAGTTGGCGATGTTGACGCCATCGTCGCATGTCCTGATAATATTGTCTGCTAGATTTCACTTCTTATTTATTTATCCAGGCAATTGGTTGACGAAACATTGATTGAAATTAAGATAGCATTTTTACAAAACGAAATTCACTTTAAAGAATGGCTTTCTACAAAACAAAACTTAAATGAAGTGGTCAAAATCATGTCTGACCCATTCAAAATGTGTCCTCCTGAGATATTGGTCATCTTATGATCCTACCCATCTCATGCGGTTCCTTTTTCATATAATCAACATAGATTAAATAAAAAAAAAAGAATATGAGAATATAAATATGAAACGTATATTTTATGTTTTTAAGTTATATTTAAACGTCACACCACTCCGCTTTTCTCATGTGTGTGGCCTATACATGCAGGTGTGTGTGCATATGAGGGAGGGGGGCGATTTCGAATAATCGAATAATACCCAGATCTTCGAATACTATTTTTGCTTGAAATGCCCATCCCATCCCTTCTAATGAGTAGCATCAAACTACTCCAATCTTTACTATCTACTACTCTACTATCTTTTTTTTAAATTAATTTTGTCAAGTTACATCAGACTTCTCTATTTTAGGTATTTACATTTTTATTTTGTCCTCCAAAGTTTACTATATTGGACAATGTTTAATTAAACCTTGTGGGCTGCATCAGACTGCTCCATTTTGTTTGTATTTATCTTTGTCTTATATTAAGGATCGGTATCGGCCAATCACCATGACAAGAAATCGGCAATCGGTATCGGCTGCAAGAATCCTGATCGGAGCATCCCTAGCATCTACCCTTAACACAATTAGTTTTTTTACACGAGCAGTGCACAAGTTCCAGTATGGTCTCTGGAGCTGGCAGAAGTGTCATCCAGTCCACTCCATAGAAATCTCCTACCATCTTCCAGCCATGATTTACAGGAGGAGGAATGTCTGGCACCTGTGTACTGCAGCCTGATAGCTCGCCCGCTTAGAAGTGTAGCGATCACGGGCGTAAGGCCTCAGAGCCTGGGTTATTACTGGAGTTGCCTCTCCATCCTCTGCCTCTACACCCTTCCCCACATCACTGATTGAAAAGAAATGGTTTGTAACTTTCATGTATTGGTTCCACCTGTTCCCTTAACATGGGTAATAGACCAGTTTCACAGCGTTCAGGTGTCCGGCCTTGTTGATGTTAAAGATGCCATAATTGGAAGGGTAATTTTTTGCAGGGTATTTTTATTATATTACTGTTAATACACTGTATATATTATTTGTACTACTCTTATACTGTTACTGCTACTACACTGCATAAGGCTACTGCTAATACATTGCACATTTATATTTAATTTATATTACTACATTTACATACTACTTTCTTAACTGTATACTACTGTCTACACTGCACTGTATGTCTTATACTGCACCGCTTGTCTATACAATATAATACCAAACTTCCTTTGCCGTTTCTTCAGCTAATACTGCGCTCTCTCTTCTCCTTTGTGCTCGTTTTATTTTCGTGGAATGGCTGTAGCACTCCCTGTGGTAGCCAGTGTTAGCTGGTTTGACTAACTGGTTTCTAGGTTTCTAGCTTTGTAACGTGTATGCCTGTGCTGCCTCTTCTGCTATACTTCCCTCAAATATATGCATGCAGCACTTCATGTTTTGCCATTTCTTCCCAGTAAACATGCAGGAAAAAGAGTATTGTCTGGCTCGTTTTTATGACATTGTGTTTCCAAGCAATACCATGGATCAAATGTGTGAAATCAGAAAGGTGAATTTATTAAAGATTACTAAGAAATGACAGGACATCGTATGACAAAAGATAGTTACATAAAATAAAAACGGTAAGAATGGACAATGTTACCTCTACATTAAAATTTTGTGTCAAACTGAATATGTGCATAAGTGGGTAAAATGAGTTAACAAGTTCAATCTTTCCTGGGCTAAAATCTAGGGCTGCATGATATTGAATAAAAATGCGATTACGATAATGATTAAAGTGTGTAAACTAAGATTATCTTTAAAATATATTTGAAATTCTATAACCTAAATATGCGTTTCTTATTCTTTTCGTGACAAGAAAATATCCCTACAACTTCTGAAAGTTGTAGCATAAGAAGTGTTATTTTAACATGTAAACCACTGGGTTTCAGGTAGGACTACATTAGGTTTATTTAACAACAGACACTGAATAATCGAATGTAAAAAATAAAACACTGCTTAGTTTTCACTGAAATAAATAAATTATATATATATACTGATTCTTATTAAAGTTACAAAAGTTATTCAGCCAAGAGCAGTGAGTGATTTTCTCTTTTGTTCATGACTCCACTTATTGCAAGCTGTTGCGATATGCATATTGCGATATATACATTTGCGATAATTTCGATAAATTGTGCAGCCCTACTAAAATCCCTTATCGAAAAGATGTACACAGACAGCAGCTTCATATCAGCGTCAGTTGTTTGTTGACAAACGCGTCACCAACACCGACACTTTCCCACGCACGCTATTGGATGAAGGCAACAAATACGTCACGCATGTCGGACCCCACACGTAGTTGCCTGCTCTATTCGCCGGGAAAATAACCCGGAGAAAGTAACCGATATAAAGTTAATGTGCAATGTATGTGAGTGGCAACAATTTTTATTTGCTTTGTTGAAAAGCGTAGCGGTTACATATAAAAAACTGGGTTATCCATCACCACAGATCGTCTGAAAACACGAAATCTCCCCTCGGCCCACCGTCTAGAGGCAGGGCCGGCCCTGTCCAATTTGCTGCCCTAGGCAAGATTTTACCTGGTGCCCCATGCATCACAGCCCATTTCACCCCATCATTGTGTTCATGATTATTTAGCCTATATATATATATATATATATATATATATATATATATATATATACACATTACAGCCTAAACACAAATAGTGTCACACAGTCACCTAATCAGCACGCTCCGCCCACTCGTTCACTCTCCCCTGAATTCTGATTCACCGCACCTGCACTTCATTAACCACTCTCCCTATATAATGCCACTTCTCCTTCACATCTTTGTCTGGTCTCGTCGCTACTTGATGTACAGACTCCTCTACACTCCTGTAAGATCTACGTCGCAAGATCCCCGTTCTAAAGCCATCAGTCTTCTGTCATCAGCCTGCTGTGTTCCTTTTTACAGTCATCCAGCTAAGTTCCTTTTTAGTCCAGTTTCTCATCGATTTACTCACCAGTTTCATCTGCCAACCTTCTCCATGCCTCTGCTCAATAAACACTGTCTATTACACCTATTTACCTGTCTGCTTCCTTCTGTACCGTGACAAATAGCAAGAGCATTACATCTAGCATTCAAGTCAAGTCCACTTTATTTTTATAGCGCTTTTTACAATACAGATTGTTTCAAGGCAGCTTTACAGTGATAACAGGAAAATAATGCAACAAAGTTTGCTTCTCCTGTACAGCAGATCTAGAAGAAAATAGTGTCATAATCCAGCTTAAGTATGTTCAGTGATGGTTTATTTTTTAGTTCATTTATATATAGCCGCTCTGGATAAAACAGTGATGTCATCGTCCAAATGTCATTCATGCACAAACTATTCATTGAGCACTAGCAAAAGTGTTTGTTTTGCAGTTGATGGCTGCAATCTTCCACTAAACTATGGCACGGTTCATGTTTTCACCATGAATGAAACTGCAAAATGTCTTCTTTAATGTAAATTTTACATAAAACGTTGCTACTTTTAATAAACCTGTAGCCTATTAAATATCATTAATAATTTTGGCAAATAAATTGAAAAAAATGCCAAATGCCTCAAAACTGCACAACTGTAGAGTAAAACATTAATAAATAAAAATGATAGTAAATGCGTCTAAAAAACTGTCATGATTGTTACAAATCACACTGTCTCTGGAGAACTCAGAACAACTGTTAGCATAAAGTTTAAGGTAAAAATAACTGCCATTAAATATAGTATCTTACTACTATGCAGATAAACTGTTCAATCATTACATCACTTTACCTCTGTCTTTATCCCATTTTATCCTCTTCTCTTCTTTTTGGCACAGTATCTATCGCAAAGTAATGCTAATTTCAGGCATGTGATTGGCTAAGGACAAAAAAGCAGGAAAATATACTGAGACCACCTCCCACACGCCGATCAAACTGGTGGCGGATCTATATGGAAAGTAAAGCAGGACCCAAAACAACTTATTTGAACAAAAAAATACATTTTAATTTGTTTTACAGCTAGATATGCAACATGCAACTTTTTTTTGTACAGTCTGACAAATGACAACTTATTTGGTGGATGTGTCGCAGTGGAAATCAAAGCCAAGTGTCTAATCCACTGCGCCATCAACACCATTCTATAATAATAGTAGTAATAATAATTATAACAACAACAATGACAATAACTTATTTAAACAATGTTGCTGGGCAAGAAGCTGGTAAAAAGTTGCCCTCGTGTATCATCAGCTTTAAAGAGTGCTGCTCTAGCTGTGTAGCCTAACCTTAAAGTTATTAGATTATTTTTAATGAATAAGAGACAGCAGTAAAGGTTATCGCCTGTTTAAGACCTGGTGGCCTAACTGTTAAAGAAACAGTTATATTATTCAGGAAACTCAGATCAAACAGCCAGATCAGTCTTTGTCTATTGATAAACTGTAGGAATAAGATTAAGTTCAAGACACTTCAACTCTGATGTGGGTGAGACGAGAGCGACCGCGACAGTTTCATGGGATCGCGCCCAGTAGTAGACAGAATACGTTGCCATGGTTACCACCCATAGAGCACCTGGCGTTGACTCGCGGAGCGTCTGTCTGCCTGTCGGTAAATATATAAGGTAGCGCAGAGCGACCCCGTGGATCCAAGCCGTCTGAAATGCCTTTACATAAAAACCCTGTCACAACCATTCACAAGAAATTCATTTATAAGTTGCCAAAACCTTGAAAACGATATCACTGTAGCGCGAGAGCGACTGAGGTACGAGATTGAGCAGGTGAACAAGCTGAACGCAAATACGTCCTTGTTGATACTTGGAAAGGAAGGAAAAAATCTGTACGCACGTCAGCCTGTAGATGTCCTCATATCCTCTCCTTTTCACTCCGGCATAGAGCTTAGATCCGGACCAAAAAATCAAGCCCGACCCTACCCGAGCCCATGCACGTTGTGTCCGAGCCCGGCCCGGCCCGACACATTAATTAATTATGAGCCCGAACCCAATTTAAACCCGACCATTTTTTAATACATGGGTCGTTATAACTGACGTTCTCAACTACTTTCTATGTTACTTTCTCCCGCCCGCAACATTTATGTTTTGTCCCGCTCCTCCCCACAAATAGACTTTTTTTCTGTACCTCCAAATACTTTCAAGTTAGCCTACGTGTCGCCACCATACACATCAGCATAATGCTCCTGATAAATGATTTGTTATTAAAGCATTAACACACAAACCACTGTTATAACATAAAAGCAAGCAGATACTGCGTGCATGGTTTGGCATGACTGAATGCGCGCAAAGTGACATCAAAAGCTGACATCAGTTCATCGCGATCTCACACATCTCTGTTATTATCAATGAAGCTGACTGCACAATTAATCTTTCATAATATACACACTTTGTTTGTTATAATTAGAGGATTTGCCAGCATACAGAATTCAGAAAGTCCGTTTTGAGCAGTGAGGGGAGACTATCTTAAATGCTTCTGATTGGCCATTGCGTTCAAGAAATCAACACATATGTCTGTGATTGGCTACATCGCTCAACGCTGCAAACATGTTATAAAAATAAACTCTGGCCTGTAAATCGTTTCTATTTTGTTTTAGTTGTTCTTGTTGCTTTTCTGCAACAGATGAATAAAAATGTTTTAGTTTTTATATGTTTTATTCATAGATATTTCTAGTTTGCGGGAGTCCCGCGAATCGTTTTATTCTCCTGCAACCCGCACACACAGAGTGAGTGCATTACCGCCCGCGCTCGCGCTCGCACTCGGCCATCAAATCTAGTGCCGCGCCGCACTCTTTTGCGTTGGGAGTGCACGTCTCTAGATCAAAGGCCCGGCCCGAGGATAGTGACGGGAAATATCGGCCCGGCTCGGGCAGAGAATCTAAGTTCTACTCCCGTAGCTCTTGACCTGTCAAGAGTCTGTTAATCCGGAATTCCGGATTAATCCGGAAAAATCACATCCCTGTAATTTATAATCTGTCACAATCAGGTAACTTTCACCGTGTCTAGACCATAGACTGTAAAAAAATATGGACGTAGTGTCCATGACGTCACCCGTAGGTTTCTGAAGAGCTAAAGTGGGCGGCGTCGGCCGTCGCCATCTTGGCAGCGCGTCACTCCCGGATAAACAAAAATGGTCAAAAAGGCGGGACGTGGGTGGAGTTGAGGAGCCTGGATGCTGAAACTACGCCCAGCTAGCTCGACGTGATCGAGTTTGCTCAGGCTAAGGAGCTAATGTGCTACTGGCCTCGCGCTAAAGTGACAGCTGACTTGAAGAAGTAACGTTAGGCCTAAAGCCAATAGTTAAAGTTCATGTTTTTGCCCTTTGAAATACTATAATAGTTAAAAGACATAACTAAACGTGAGACTATGTGTATTGTGATTAGGGCTGGGTATCGAGTTCGATACTTTTTAGGTACCGACCGAATTGCCTCGATACTACGAGTATCGAAACATGTCTTGTTTTTCGGTACCAAATTTCGGTACCTAAGTGGTTAATCTCGTCAACGTCAGTGAAACAATAAGCATGCAGCATGATTGGCTGTGGCGGAAAAACACTAGTTTACGCTGTTGCCCAGAGACGTGGCTCGTCACACGTGAGGCTGTAGTGTGTGTGTGTGTGTGTGTGTGTGTGTGTGTGTGTACAAACGTCCCAACCCAGATAGATAGAAAATATGTGGAAATTATCAAGTCAGGGTTCCCACTCTTTTTCAGCGATCATTTTCCAGGACTTTCCCAGGACATTTTCAATTTTACTATGGCGGGAATAAAAGACAAGGATCATGCGCTAAAGTGATATATTGCTCTCTAATCCTGGATCCGAAATCGCCCCATATACCCTCAGATAGGGCGCTATTTGAGGGGACAGCCATTTTGTAGTGCTGTCTGAAACCATAGTGGACGTTACTGAGTGCACTCATTCAATCCCACATTGCACTGCAATAACGAGTGTACAACCGATGTACGCTCAACAGCTGTCCGAATCGTTTTCTCACTCGTTTTCATTCCCTCCTTCAAGTGAACAGTATTAGTGGACAAACGTAGGGAATAGTGAATGAGGGTTGAGGGGGCAATTTCGAATTCAGCCTAAGTCTTTAAAAGGCGTACAGTTTATTACCATGACTTAACTATAAAATCAGTTTTTAATATGAGCTCTTAATCATACATTATGACTATGGAAGATTGTTTACGCCACAGAATAAAAAATAAAAAAGGTAATTGAGACTTTTTATTTCGCTATTCTGACTTTTTTTCTTGCAATTGCGAGTTTACATAATTGTGACATAAACTCGCAACTGCGAGGTATAAAGTCAGAATTGCAAGATATGAGGCCCTATTTTAATGATCTAAGCACATGGTCTAAAGCGCAGGTTCACTTAGGGCGTGTCTGAATCCACTTTTGCTAGTTAACACTCCCGGCGCAAGGGTTGTACCTATTCTCTTAATGAGTAATGGTGTGTTTTAGGCATAACGTGCAATAAACCAATCAGAGTCTCATCTCCCATTCCCTTTAAAAGCCAGCTGCGCTCGCGCCATGGCGGATTCGCTATTTGCATTACCTAATTTGAAAGCGGAAAAACTGAACGCTTCTCCAGAGAGGAATCTTTTTATTTTTAATATTTAAAAATGTCGTCTGTGCTGCTGCCTTTTGTGTGTAACTAACGTGCCCTTTAAATAATAAAAAATTGTGAGATAAAAGTTGCAATTACCTTTTTCATTTTTTATTCAGTGGCAGACACAAGTTTCTATAGTTTATTGCCATGACTTGACTATAAAATCAGTTTTTAATATGAGCTCTTAATCATACATTATGACAAATTGTTCTTGTTATCAGTGTCAATATTATAGCAAAAAAATATTGGAACTATTTGAATGTTTTATTTAAAACTCCAGTCCGTAACTTTTTTGGGTTAAAAAATATCCAAAATAAATTTGAGCAAGTACATAACCAGCCAGTGTTCAAAACTCTCTGCTTGCCGTAGCTCGAAACGGTAAGCTTGTAATAATGTTTTTAATTCCAGTGGTACTGGTGGATTTCCGCGGGAACTTCGAGCATGTCTTTGCGTCATTACGTCACATCCGTACACATAAAGAAGGAGTCTCAGCTAGTAGGCTATATTGTGTGTGAGGTTTGAGCAATATACTAATTGTTTTTGGCCAGTGATAATCTCTTTGTTCTCTGCTAAAGAAAAACATAAACTTAAAACTTAAACTTAAAAAATATATATTTTCCAGGACAACAAGAAGATTTTCCAGGACATTTTACATTTTCTCTAATTTCCCATGTGTTTTCCATGACTGGAAATTTTATCAGCGATTTTCCAGGTTTTCAAGTTTTTCCAGGACGAGTGGGAACCCTGCAAGTGTACCTATGTACCAGACTCGATGCCAGAAGCACGCAATGCAATATTTTCGACAAGATAGTTGCTGCCAAGACGATAAATCTGATAAGGCACTTAAAAGCGCACAGAATACACTTGAGAGTAGAAAGTTTATCCGTCTTCGACAGCAAGAACTGGAGCGTGTCACATATGAACCGAAACTCAGCGTATAGGATACTTGCCTCACAGACATGAGAAATAGGCCTATAGACGGTCAAAATATGTCTACTTTTAAATGAAACAATTAGAAATAAATAGTTTGATTACCTAATCCATATAGGCGCGCGCGCGTTCACTACTGCAGGAATGACGAGTCCGCATCGCCATATTCATCTTTGCAGCCAACACACTCAGTAAACACTTGTTTATTAACCCTAATATGGTCTTAGTTTCCTGTCTCCACTCAGTGCTATTGGGTCTATATGACCCCAGACATGTATAGAGCTATTGTACAAAAAATATAAATTTTAATAATACAAATTATTTATCATTTTTTTCGTTTACTTCTCATCTATATTTTTATGCTGTGTTTTGGGGGATATGAAGTACTTTTTTACCTATTTACTGCAGAATTCCTCAACAACACCATTAGCATAAATATGAAATATAACATTTTTATGAAAAAAAAACATTAATGATGATCAAATTTAAATAGGAATTGTTTCTGGATAGTGATCTAGGTGTTAGATGCATAATTCTGCCATCTGCTGGTTAGATGTTTTTTTGTAGATAATATATGTTTAGCTTAAAAGTGTAATTACCATATACTTCCAGCAGAGGCCCCATAGAGATCCATTCATTTTTCTGGATGTGACTTACTGCTCTTATAACAGCTTTTGTTATGAATATATATATTTAAACATTTAAAATACATTAAATCAGTATTTTGTCAAAGTTTAGAATTATTTTTGTTGTTGTTTGAGGTCTTTTGACGTATCTTGTTATTGCAATAATGCTATATAAATTTGCAGTAATGCCAAATAAATTTGCAATAATGCCACATAAGTTGCCACTAAAAGAAAATACTTGATTGCAATTTCATATTATTTCAATAATCGAAATGTATAAAATGATTAACTTTAGAATAAGAAATTATTTTTTAAAAGGAAATGAAAACAAAAAACAAACAGCTATAGGCGGATATGAACAGGAGTGAAGAGTAAACACACCTGTGTGTGTGTGTGTGTGCGCACGTGCATGTGTGTGTGTGTGTAATCATACTCATTCCACATTGTTTTTTTCTCTAATGCCAGGGCTTCATTTATGTGTGAAAATTTTTAGATTCATGCTGGAATTATTGATTTTATTTCCAATTTCTATAAAAATGCTCTCTTTTGCTGTCACACCTGTTTGTTTGTGTGTCTCTCTGTGTGTATGTGATCTGTGTGTAGTCACGTTCTTTCCATATTGCATTTGTGCTCTCATACCATACCTTCATTTGTGTGTGAACATTTTTAGACTTATGCAGAAATTATTGATTTTATTTCCCAATTTCTATAAAAATGCTCTCTATTGCAGTCAGACCTCTCTCTATCTGTGTGTGTATTCGTGTCTGTAGCGCACCTGTGTGTGTGATAATGTTCATTCCACATTTTATTAGTGATCTAGTACCAGGCCTTCATTTATGTGTGAGAATTTTCAGATTTATGCTGGAATTATTGATTTTATTTGCCAATTTCAATAAAAATGCTTTCTATTGGAGTCACACCTGTGTGTGTGTGTGTTTGTGTGCGTGTACATGTGTGTGTGCAAGTGATCATGTTCATTCCACATTGCATTTGTGCTCTAGTACCAGGACTTCATTGCGGTATGGAAATGTTCAGATTTATTCTGGATTTATTGTTTTTTTTTGACAGATGAAAAATAAAAGGGGGGTCGGGGGGGGGGGGGGGTCGGGGGGGTCGGGGGGGGGTCGGGGGGGGGGGGGTCGGGGGGGTCGGGGGGGGGGGGGGCTCTTGTCTGAAGTATAAAATCATTGGTTACCCGTAAGCCAATCACATCACCTCCATTAAAATGTTTAACAAACACTCTTCTTGTTCGGGCTTCAGTTTGCAAATGCCGGGAATATTCTCCACAACAGAGCGAATTGCATCCCGTGTCTCCATATCCGCGGTCGTTTTCGATTTCCCTAACCTAAAATACAATCTTAAACTCGGCGCTTAGCGTCTATGTCACGGCTCTCAGCCCGCCCTCTGTTCGTTGATTGGTCGGCTGTTTTCAGGCCGGAGGAAAACTGAGAGATAGGTCGCTATCTCAGACTGAGTACAGAAGCGAACTGAAATTGAGCGGAAGTACGAAGTCTGACGTAGTCAGGCTAAGATAATGTAGAAAAAGTGACAAAATTTTATGCAACTGAGATGAAGGGAACCATGTTTATTTACTACGAAAAAGTCGATTGGGGTCATATAGACCCCAGGAGACATAGTATTCTCCTTGCTATTGTTTCCCGACACATCCATAATCATTAGGTGTGCTGAGCACGAGGCATATATCCCGCACCCCAGTGCCTATATTTAATTCAATTCACATTTATTTGTATAGCATTTTTCACAATACATATTGTTTCAAAGCAGCTTTACAGAAAATGCAATTTAGAGTGATCTGTTATCAGAGGTGACTGTGTGTAATGCATTTCAATTAATTTTCATTCAGTTTCATTGTTAAACAATGCATTAAGTTAAGGCAGAAACAATGAGCTCATTTAAGTAAAGAATACATGTTGTTAAATGATTAGGAAACATAGAAAACTTTAGCATTGGTGCTTTTTACAGACTCAAAATATGAGTGTAAAAAAGTCAACAAACTGAAAAAATCAAAAAATGTTTAGGTAATGTTACATTGTTAAAACTGGTTTCATAAAACTGGTATCGAAAAAAGTATCGTTCAGGAACCGGTATCGAAGTCAAGGTATCGATATTGGTCTCGAAAATTTTGTTACGATACCCAGTCCTAATTGTGATGCATTATTATTCTGCTAGTTAAAAATGTATTATCATGCAGTAACTTACAATATTTGCTCTGAGCGTGTGTGTGACAGTGATGCACATACATGTCCGTCAGCGCGGCACCGCACGTCAAGTTCGTAGAGAGCTTTATTCAGTCCATTTTCAATTCTGATAGATATTACCTAAGAAGTTCAAGTAATGCACTAGAAATACGCGCTCATGTAAGGGACGGAGAGAAAGCACTGACACCTGCAGGATTTAATCTGACGGTACTTTTTATTGAACACTAAAAAGTTAAATAAGCATATTATAGTCTATCTGTTCCATAAGATCAACGGCACCGCAGAACGAGTGTGGCCTCTATATCTTAGACGTTTTTAAATCTGAACTCCAATAAGCAACGAAATTGTCAGACATCCATGAGTGCATGTTCACAGAGGAAAACAGCTGAAGAACAGCGCTGGTTGTTCTCTCGACACTCGACAACGACGGAATCCAATGGCGTGGGCGAAGATATAAGGCGTGTATTGTATTTTATGAAATAATCCCGAAAAAAGTACAAACACGGCAGAGATGGCAAGTTCAGCAGCTGGAATCAGCTGAGGTGACATGATGGCTAACAGAGAGCAGACAAACGGCTAACAGCAGCGGCAATCCACCTGTCACTCAAGTGGCCACGCCCTTGATTATGCAGCATTTTAAGGCTTAATATAATTTAAACGGATGAGTTATAAAAAAATTCACCCCCCTCACAGTTGTCATGAAGGGCAAAATTAGCTGTATAGACCAAAACAACTTTAGGCACCAGGCTGTAAACATATTTCTTTCTGCTGTAAAGTTGGGCTTTTTAACATGGGGGAGATACAGATTTGACTCACTTTTGCTGCCAGCCTCAAGCGGCCAGTCGATGAATTGCAGTTTAATTCACTTCCGTGTTGGTTTCACGAGAGAGGTTGCCGCTTGGTCTAGACCTGGCGCGAGCTGCCAGCCCATTTCTACGGGGGTGCTTGAGTGTGTTACGCGCCCTCTAACAAAAGCAATGCTGTCTACATTGGATGCGGCGAGGCGACGCTACACAACAAATTACCAATAGTAAACTGATCGCGCGCGCGCTGTTTCTGACGCACTTCAAGCACTCGCTGGGCGGGGGAAGATTGATGCGCTGGACCGGAGTCGGGGGACTTAGTTACGTTTTTGTGGAGTTTTTTTGCTTTATTTTATAGTATTTCAAATTAATGGTTTTAAAATATTATTAGTTAAAAAAAAAAAAAAAAAAATAAAATCACTCGTTCACTCATTTTGGCGCCCCTATTGAGTGGCGCCCCTAGCTAGCCTGGTTAAAACCAGACCCGCCTCAGTCGTAACTGAGTTAGGGTCTGGGGAAGGTTCATTCACAGCTCACTTCCAAAGGGGCGTCACCAACGGACGTCGCTCAAATGCCTCTGTAAGCAATTGGATAGACCTTAAAACCAATCAGATCGATCGTCATCTTGTAAAGCCCGCCTCAACGTTTGTGATTGGTGCCTCGATTTGGAAAGATTGGAAATGAGCTTGAATGGGCTCTTCGCCAGACTAACTTGCACAGCAAATCTAAATTTGCCGGAAGTTTGTCTGGGTTTTCCCAGGCTAGCCCCTAGCATTTGCCTATTCCGCCTATGCCACGGGCCGGCCCTCAAAGAGGTTCTGTCTATATAAAGAAATGCAGCAAAGGGTTCGGGCCTTCTGTACCTCAGATGAGCCGCCGGGACTCTCAGCTTCATGGGTTGACATTTCTCCTCTTTATTCCAGAGCATTTGATGTTTTGTATTGATTATCTTTGAACTGATTATGAAAGTGTAATGATACATTTACCTAACATAATAAATTGTTACATTTGATTATTCTAACTGACTTTGACATTATTTTCATTCGAGTTAAAAGGAATAGTCAAATATTTGCTCACATTTAATGATGCACGGATATCATTTAAACCTTTTCATTTATGGAGTCAGATGAAATAACGAGAAAATACATATGAGAAAATGTATTGCATTTAATCAAAAATACTTTGCCGCGAGAACAGACAGTAACACTCAGAGACCTTCCGTGCTGATCGGATGCCAGATCGAGCGCGAGTTTACACTTGTGTTTCAAACCTGTATGGGTTTCTTTCTTTCTTCTGTTGAACATAAAAGATATTCTGAAGAATGTTGGAGCCAGACAGTAGACGGCACCACTGACTTCCACGGTAGTGAAAAAAATACAAGGGAAGTCAATCTGTGCCGTCTACTGTCTGGTTACAGACATTCTTCAGAAGAAACTCATACAGGTTTGGAACAACAAAAGGGTGTCACAAGATGAAGATGACGAATATGAAGGAGAGCTCAAAAAGGTTTCAATAAACGGTCTTTTATGAAAACAAACTCAAGTAATCCACGAAGAGGAAAGCAAAGTAACAGCGTGTCTACACACAAACACAAACAACAACCGACAACTGAAGGGTGAAACAGCGCAACTTAAATACACAGTGATAATGAGATGATAACGAACAGGTGTGATGATTAGACGAGTGTCCATGGCAACTGATGAGTGGCGGGAAAGTAAGACAAAGAAACACATAGTTGAAAATAACAAACCAAAAGTCCATGAAAACAGAAACTAAGAACAAACAAAACGTAATACGTGTGACAAAGGGTGAGCAAATGATGACAAAATTGTCATTTTTGAGTGAACAATCCCCTTAAGAGTTATAGAATATGGAAATACAAAGCCATCTTCCAATAGTATTAAACTAAAAGTAATGACGTACCTTATGAGTGTTAGGAAGCGGTGAGGTACGGGATATCCCTCGTTCTCCGTCAGCAAACGCAGCGCTGCCACTGCAACACATCACATCACATCACATCACAACACATCACAACACATCACATCACATCACATCACATCACAACACATCACATCACATCACATCACATCACATCACATCACAACACATCACATCACATCACATCACAACACATCACATCACAACACATCACATCACATCACAACACATCACAACACATCACAACACATCACAACACATCACAACACATCACAACACATCACATCACATCACATCACAACACATCACAACACATCACATCACATCACATCACATCACATCACAACACATCACATCACATCACATCACATCACAACACATCACATCACATCACATCACAACACATCACATCACATCACAACACATCACATCACATCACATCACAACACATCACATCACATCACAACACATCACATCACAACACAACACATCACAACACATCACAACACATCACATCACATCACATCACATCACAACACATCACATCACATCACAACACATCACATCACATCACAACACAACACATCACAACACATCACATCACAACACATCACATCACATCACAACACATCACATCACATCACAACACATCACATCACATCACATCACATCACATCACAACACAACACATCACATCACATCACATCACATCACATCACAACACATCACATCACATCACAACACATCACATCACATCACATCACAACACATCACAACACATCACATCACAACACATCACAACACAACACATCACATCACATCACATCACATCACAACACATCACATCACATCACATCACAACACATCACATCACAACACATCACATCACATCACAACACATCACATCACATCACATCACAACACATCACATCACATCACATCACATCACATCACATCACAACACATCACATCACATCACAACACATCACAACACATCACATCACATCACAACACATCACAACACATCACATCACATCACAACACAACACATCACATCACATCACATCACATCACATCACAACACATCACATCACATCACAACACAACACATCACATCACAACACAACACATCACATCACAACACATCACAACACATCACATCACATAACAACACATCACAACACATCACATCACATCACAACACAACACATCACATCACAACACATCACAACACATCACATCACATCACAACACATCACAACACATCACATCACAACACAACACATCACATCACATCACATCACAACACAACACATCACATCACATCACATCACATCACAACACATCACATCACATCACAACACAACACATCACATCACAACACAACACATCACATCACATCACAACACATCACATCACATCACAACACATCACAACACATCACATCACAACACATCACAACACATCACATCACAACACATCACAACACATCACATCACATCACAACACAACACATCACATCACAACACATCACATCACATCACAACACATCACATCACAACACAACACATCACATCACATCACATCACAACACATCACATCACAACACAACACATCACATCACATCACATCACAACACATCACATCACATCACAACACAACACATCACATCACAACACATCACATCACATCACAACACATCACAACACATCACATCACATCACAACACATCACAACACATCACAACACATCACATCACAACACATCACAACACATCACATCACAACACATCACATCACAACACATCACATCACATCACAACACATCACATCACATCACATCACAACACATCACATCACATCACAACACATCACATCACATCACATCACATCACATCACATCACAACACATCACATCACATCACATCACATCACAACACATCACATCACATCACATCACATCACATCACAACACATCACATCACATCACAACACATCACATCACATCACATCACAACACAACACATCACATCACATCACATCACATCACATCACATCACAACACATCACAACACATCACATCACATCACATCACATCACAACACATCACATCACAACACAACACAACACATCACATCACAACACATCACATCACATCACATCACAACACATCACATCACATCACAACACATCACATCACATCACATCACAACACATCACATCACATCACAACACATCACATCACATCACAACACATCACATCACAACACATCACATCACATCACATCACAACACATCACAACACATCACATCACATCACAACACATCACATCACATCACATCACAACACATCACATCACAACACATCACAACACATCACATCACAACACATCACATCACATCACAACACATCACATCACATCACAACACATCACATCACATCACAACACATCACATCACAACACATCACATCACATCACATCACAACACATCACATCACAACACATCACATCACATCACATCACAACACATCACATCACATCACAACACATCACATCACAACACATCACATCACATCACATCACAACACATCACATCACATCACATCACATCACATCACAACACATCACATCACATCACATCACATCACAACACAACACATCACATCACATCACAACACATCACAACACATCACATCACAACACATCACATCACATCACATCACAACACAACACATCACATCACAACACATCACATCACATCACATCACATCACATCACATCACATCACAACACAACACATCACATCACATCACATCACATCACAACACATCACATCACATCACAACACAACACATCACATCACAACACATCACATCACAACACATCACATCACATCACAACACATCACATCACAACACATCACATCACAACACATCACATCACATCACATCACAACACATCACAACACATCACATCACATCACAACACATCACATCACATCACAACACATCACATCACATCACATCACATCACATCACAACACATCACATCACATCACATCACAACACATCACATCACATCACATCACAACACATCACAACACAACACATCACAACACATCACATCACAACACATCACAACACATCACATCACATCACATCACATCACATCACAACACATCACATCACATCACATCACATCACATCACAACACATCACAACACATCACATCACATCACAACACAACACATCACATCACATCACAACACAACACATCACATCACATCACAACACATCACATCACATCACAACACAACACATCACATCACAACACAACACAACACAACACAACACATCACATCACAACACAACACATCACAACAACACAACACATCACATCACAACACATCACATCACAACACATCACAACACATCACAACACATCACATCACAACACATCACAACACAACACATCACATCACATCACAACACAACACAACACATCACATCACATCACAACACATCACAACACAACACATCACATCACATCACATCACAACACATCACATCACAACACATCACATCACATCACAACACAACACAACACATCACATCACATCACAACACATCACAACACATCACATCACATCACAACACATCACAACACATCACATCACAACACAACACAACACATCACATCACATCACAACACAACACAACACATCACATCACATCACAACACATCACAACACAACACATCACATCACATCACATCACAACACAACACAACACAACACATCACATCACATCACAACACAACACATCACATCACAACACATCACATCACAACACATCACATCACATCACATCACAACACAACACAACACATCACATCACATCACAACACATCACAACACATCACATCACAACACATCACATCACATCACAACACAACACAACACATCACAACACAACACAACACATCACAACACATCACATCACATCACAACACATCACATCACAACACATCACAACACAACACAACACAACACAACACATCACATCACAACACAACACATCACATCAGGCTTTCACTGCTCATACAGTGCTCATTATACAGGCACTTACATTTAACATGCTGAACCGTGACGTGTGTGTTCTGCGAGTGTGTCACTGAGCTCTCGAAGGCGTCCAGGTGAGCCGGAGTCACAGTGTTCCTGAGAATCAACCAGACAGAGTTAATCAATCACTCACAATAACACATCAACGTCCTGCATAATGAAGTTATGGAGCGTTATTATTTCCTGATCGCAGTACTTCTGCCACTTCTCCAGATGCTTTCTGATCAGCTCTTGGTATGCAGACGTCTTTGGATCTTTCTTCTCTTTCTCCTCTTCTTGGGAACTGCAAACAAATTAAATCTTGCTTCTGCAACTTTTTTTCCCAATAAAATAATATAAAAAACTTAGACTAGCGAAACCAAGCAGTGACAGATTGTTAAAGAACAATATCAGTTTATTACCTGCTGAAGTCCAGGCCTGGTGTTTCCTCACTCCAGCGTCCAGAGTTCATCGTTACCATGGTTACCTGTCCTCACTTGTGTGTGTGAGAGAGAGAGAGAGAGAGATGTGTGTGTGTGTGTGTGTGTGTGTGTGTGTGAGAGAGAAATGTGTGTGTGTGTGTGTGTGAGAGAGAGAGAGAGAGATGTGTGTGTGTGTGTGTGTGTGTGTGTGTGTGTGTGTGTGTGTGTGTGAGAGAGAGAAATGTGTGTGTGTGTGTGTGAGAGAGAGAAATGTGTGTGTGTGAGAGAGAGAGAAAGAGAGAGAGATGTGTGTGTGTGAGAGAGAGAGAGAGAAAGAGAGAGAGATGTGTGTGTGTGTGAGAGAGAGAGAGAGAGAGAGAGAGGTGTGTGTGTGTGTGTGTGTGTGTGTGTGTGTGTGTGTGTGTGTGTGTGTGTGTGTGTGTGAGAGAGAAATGTGTGTGTGTGTGTGTGTGTGAGAGAGAGAGAGAGATGTGTGTGTGTGTGTGTGTGTGTGAGAGAGAAATGTGTGTGTGTGAGAGAGAGAGAAAGAGAGAGAGATGTGTGTGTGTGAGAGAGAGAGAGAGAAAGAGAGAGAGATGTGTGTGTGTGTGAGAGAGAGAGAGAGAGAGAGGTGTGTGTGTGTGTGTGTGTGTGTGTGTGTGTGTGTGTGTGTGTGTGTGTGTGTGTGTGTGTGTGTGTGTGTGTGTGTGTGTGTGTGTGTGTGTGTGTGTGTGTGTGTGTGTGTGTGTGTGTTGTTTCCGAGTAAAGGCACAGATCAGGAGATTGAGAAAAGCTGAATATCGAGTGACTATAAGACACTGCTTTAGTCCTCTAACACATTCGTGCTGCGATGGGTTTCTACAACAGTCTTATCCTACCTTTATTTTGCGATAACTCATCCGCAGTAATAATACAGTAAACTCCGGAAGTGAGTCCTCGGTCTCCTAGCAACAGACTACACTGTGCTGCGCCAGTTCTACATGTGACGTCATACGGGAGGCCACGCCCACCATGCACAAATTCGTGTTTTTTATTATTATTATAATTATTATTATTGACAGAACAAAGCATACTACAGTATACAAAGAAGTACAGAAAGAAGACATTCAGAGCATCCAAAAAGTGCATATTAATGAAAAAGTCTGTTTTGCTTTGTTATTGACAATGTTCTCCAAACACGTGCTGTATAATTAATGAAATTAAAATACAGTATTTACAATAACACACACACACACACACACACATACACACACAGCTCAGACCATTTCTTCTTGTTTTTAAAACTTCCCCAAAATAATAATATATTCATGTCAAAGGTATTAAAATTGAATATAATATCAGCTTTCCATCCAATAAAATTGTCCATATCCACCAAAAAAATGTGTGAGTGTTTGTGAGTGAGTTTGTGTGTGTGTGTGTGTGTGTGTGTGTGAGAGAGAGAGAGAGAGAGAGAGAAAGTGAGCTGTGTGTGTGTGTGTGTGTGTGTGTGTGAGAGAGAGAGAGAGAGAGAGAGAGAGAGAGAGAGAGAGAGAGAGAGAGTGAGCTGTGTGTGTGTGTGTGTGTGTGTGTGAGAGTGAGCTGTGTGTGTGTGTGTGTGTGTGTGTGTGGGTGTGTGTGTGAGAGAGAGAGTGAGTTGTGTGTGTGTGTGTGTGTGTGTGTGTGTGTGTGTGTGTGTGTGTGTGTGTGTGTGTGTGTGAGAGAGAGTGAGCTGTGTGTGTGTGTGTGTGTGTGTGTGTGTGTGTGTGTGTGTGAGACAGTGAGCTGTGTGTGTGAGAGTGAGGTGTGTGTGTGTGTGTGTGTGTGTGTGTGTGTGTGAGTGAGGTGTGTGTGTGTGTGTGTGTGTGAGAGAGAGAGTGAGCTGTGTGTGTGTGTGTGTGTGTGAGAGAGAAAGTGAGAGCTGTGTGTGAGAGTTGAGAGAGTGAGCTGTGTGTGTGTGTGTGTGTGTGAGAGAGAGAGAGAGAGTGAGCTGTGTGAGAGTGAGCTGTGTGTGTGAGAGTGTGTGTGTCAGTGTGTGTGAAGATGAATGTGAGGATGATGAAGATGAAGATGATGAAGATGAAGATGATGACGATGATGAAGATGATGAGGATGTTGAAGATGATGACGATGATGAAGATGAAGATGATGATGAAGATGATGAGGATGATGATGATGATGATGAAGATGATGATGATGATAAAGATGATGATGATGAGGATGATGATGATGATGAGGATGAGGATGATGATGATGATGAGGATGAGGATGTTGAAGATGAAGATGATGACGATGATGATGATGATGATGATGAAGATGATGAGGATGTTGATGAAGATGATGACGATGATGAAGATGATGATGATGATAAAAATGATGATGATGATGAAGATGATGATGATGATAAAAATGATGATGATGATGAAGATGATGATGATGATGATGAGGATGATGATGATGATGATGATGATGAAGATGAGGATGACGATGATGATGATGACGATGATGATGATGAAGATGAGGATGATGATGAGGATGATGATGATGAAGATGAGGATGATGATGATGAGGATGAGGATGAAGATGATGATGATGATGATGATGATGAAGATGATGATGATGATGATGAAGATGAGGATGATGATGAAGATGATGATGATGATGATGATGATGATGAAGATGAGGATGATGATGATGAAGATGATGATGATGAGGATGAAGATGAAGATGAGGATTATGATGAAGATGACGATGATGAGGATGAGGATGATGAAGATGAGGATGATGATGATGATGATGATGATGATGAAGATGATGAGCTCGGGGTGAGGAAGAGGATGTGCGTGTGTGTATGTGTGTATGTTAATTAAGAAGCATTAAACCTAACTGCGATAGTATGGTCAATTTTATTTTTTCAGCTTTCAGTTTTCAAAGATGAAGAGTGAAGTGTCAGTCTAAGAAAGAGACTCTTCCTCCATCATCTCCATCATCATCCTCATCATCATCATCATCATCATCTTCATCATCCACTGAAACAGCTCGACTCCCTGAGGAACTCAACATGAACACAAATAATACAGGAGAGATGCTGGAAATGAACTTTGTTGTTTATTTGTTGGCTGGCTGTAGATCAACATCAGCCTCATTTATACAGGACACTCAGATCTGCAGTAACTGCTCAATCTTTTCATATCTTTTCATCATGTCTTTATGTTTTGGGACAAATTATGGAGAGTATCAGGGATTAAATCATTATTAAACTATACCTATCAATCATGACGATACTTACTTTTTCAAAAAGAAAAAGGGTTACCCTCTTCATTCACTGATTATATTGTTTAATTTATGAATTGATGTGTTCAGTTTTCTGTACTCATGACTTGGAAATGCTGTACATGATTAAAGAATCTGTAATGTTCAAAATATATTGGCTAAGTGTGTGTAACACTGAATAAATGCTGATTACCGGTAATAAAAGAATGCAGTATGTTTTTGGACATAAAAACAATACAATTCCCTATAACGCTAGCATTAGAGGGTTTGTTTTCTACAGTTCTCTTCATCATATAAAGCGATCGAGTCTCTTCAGGAGATTTGGCATAAACCGCTCGATTTAAAAAGATTGTGTATTATCATGCAGTAACTTTCAATATTTGCTCTGAGCGTGTGTGTGACAGTGATGCACATACATGTCCGTCAGCGCGGCACCGCACGTCAAGTTCGTAGAGAGCTTTATTCAGTCCATTTTAAATTCTGATAGATATTACCTAAGAAGTTCAAGTAATGCACTAGAAATACGCGCTCATTTAAGGGACGAAGAGAAAGCACTGACACCTGCAGGATTTAATCTGACGGTACTTTTTATTGAACACTAAAAAGTTAAATAAGCATATTATAGTCTATCTGCTCCGTAAGATCAACGGCACCGCAGAACGAGTGTGGCCTCTATATCTTAGACGTTTTTAAATCTGAACTCCAAAAAGCAACGATATTGTCAGACATCCATGAGTGCATGTTCACAGAGGAAAACAACTGAAGAACAGCGCTGGTTGTTCTCTCGACACTCGACAACGACGGAATCCAATGGCGTGGGCGAAGGTATAAGGGCGGCGTGTAATAAACTGTATGAAATAATCCCGAAAAAAGTACAAACACGGCAGAGATGGCAAGTTCAGCAGCTGGAATCAGCTGAGGTGACATGATGGCTAACAGAGAGCAGACAAACGGCTAGTAACAGCAGCGGCAATCCACCTGTCACTCAAGTGGCCACGCCCTTGATTATGCAGCATTTTAAGGCTTAATATAATTTAAACGGATGAATTATAAAAAAATTCACCCCCCTCACAGTTGTCACGAAGGGCAAAATTAGCTGTATAGACCAAAACAACTTTAGACACCAGGCTGTAAACATATTTCTTTCTGCTGTAAAGTTGGGCTTTTTAACATGGGGGAGATACAGATTTAGATTTAGGATACAGAAGCGGCCAGTCGATAAATTGCAGTTTAATTCACTTTTTGTTGGTGTCAAGAGTTTCAATTTTTCAGAGTTTAGAGTTTAGTTTCAGAGTTTAATTTCAATAAGTTCTTACTTAACGAGCACTGAAAGAGTAGGTACTTTATAGCCTGATCTCATTAAGTATGAACGCGAACCGGACATCTGCCATGTTGACGTTATCATGTGACCTACGATGCGTTATCACAAGCGCAACAACTTAAAAGCTATGAGCGTCAGGTTTAAATAATCTCTGTAAATATCTTGATATTGATGAAACTTGCTTATTTTATGGTCTTGTTGAAGAAACAGCCCATTTATTTTGTGATTGTAGTATAAACCAATACATTTTTATTTTTTTTGTGCCAAATACTTTGTTTGTATTACTGCCTCTTTTATATGTTTTCTTAATTCTGCTTGTGTAAAGCGCTCTGAGAATTAACTTTTAAAAGCGCTATATAAAATAAAGTTATTATTATTATTATTATTATTATTATTATTATTATTTAGGGTCGATTTAAGTTCTTATATTTTTAACCCTTCTAATGTGCCCCACAGTTTTATCCTTAAAGATATATTTTTTATTGCAAAAACCCAAATCGTCATTTCTTGAATATGTTGTTAATTTTTTTTATTTTATATCCAAATATTGTTTATGAGGGACTCATAAGAGCCGGTGGAGTGATGGAGGGACTCATAAGAGCCGGTGGAGTGATGGAGGGTCTCATTAGAGCCAGTGGAGTGATGGAGGGACTCATAAGAGCCGGTAGAGTGATGGAGGGACTCATTAGAGCCGGTGGAGTGATGGAGGGACTCATTAGTGCCGGTGGAGTGATGGAGGGACTCATAAGAGCTGGTGGAGTGATGGAGGGACTCATTAGAGCCGGTGGAGTGATGGAGGGACTCATAAGGGCCGGTGGAGTGATGGAGGGACTCATAAGAGCCGGTGGAGTGATGGAGGGACTCATTAGAGCCGGTGGAGTGATGGAGGGACTCATTAGTGCCGGTGGAGTGATGGAGGGACTAATTAGAGCCGGTGGAGTGATGGAGGGTCTCATACGGGCCGGTGGAGTGATGGAGGGACTAATTAGAGCTGGTGGAGTGATGGAGGGTCTCATATGGGCAGGTGGAGTGATAGAGGGTCTCATAAGAGCCGGTGGAGTGATGGAGGGTCTCATATGGGCAGGAGGAGTGATGGAGGGTATCATATGGGCAGGTGGATTGATGGAGGGTATCATATGGGCAGGTGGAGTGATGGAGGGTCTCATATGGACAGGTGTAGTGATGGAGGGACTCATAAGGGCAGGTGGAGTGATGGAGGGACTCATAAGGGCAGGTGGAGTGATGGAGGGTCTCATATGGGCAGGTGGAGTGATGGAGGGACTCATAAGGGGAGGTGGAGTGATGGAGGGTCTCATATGGGCAGGTAGAGTGATGGAGGGACTCATAAGGGCAGGTGGAGTGATGGAGGGTCTCATAAGAGCAGGAGGAGTGATGGAGGGACTCATAAGGGCAGGTGGAGTGATGGAGGGTCTCATATGGGCAGGTGGAGTGATGGAGGGACTCATAAGGGCATGTGGAGTGATGGAGGGTCTCATATGGGCAGGTGGAGTGATGGAGGGTCTCATATGAGCAGGTGGAGTGATGGAGGGACTCATAAGGGCAGGTGGAGTGATGGAGGGTCTCATAAGGGCAGGTGGAGTGATGGAGGGACTCATATGGGCAGGTGGAGTGATGGAGGAACTCATAAGGGCCGGTGGAGTGATGGAGGGACTCATATGGGCAGGTGGAGTGATGGAGGGACTCATAAGGGCAGGTGGAGTGATGGAGGGATTCATAAGGGCAGGTGGAGTGATGGAGGGTCTCATATGAGCAGGTGGAGTGATGGAGGGACTCATAAGGGCAGGTGGAGTGATGGAGGGACTCATATGGGCAGGTGGAGTGATGGAGGGACTCATAAGGGCAGGTGGAGTGATGGAGGGACTCATAAGGGCAGGTGGAGTGATGGAGGGTCTCATAAGGGCAGGTGGAGTGATGGAGGGACTCATAAGGGCAGGTGGAGTGATGGAGGGACTCATATGGGCAGGTGGAGTGATGGAGGGACTCATAAGGGCAGGTGGAGTGATGGAGGGTCTCATATGAGCAGGTGGAGTGATGGAGGGACTCATAAGGGCAGGTGGAGTGATGGAGGGTCTCATATGGACAGGTGTAGTGATGGAGGGACTCATAAGGGCAGGTGGAGTGATGGAGGGACTCATAAGGGCAGGTGGAGTGATGGAGGGACTCATATGGACAGGTGGAGTGATGGAGGGACTCATAAGGGCAGGTGGAGTGATGGAGGGTCTCATATGGGCAGGTGGAGTGATGGAGGGTCTCACATGGGCAGGTGGAGTGATGGAGGGACTCATAAGGGCAGGTGGAGTGATGGAGGGACTCATTAGGGCAGATGGAGTGATGGAGGGTCTCATATGGGCAGGTGGAGTGATGGAGGGACTCATAAGGGCAGATGGAGTGATGGAGGGACTCATTAGGGCAGATGGAGTGATGGAGGGTCTCATAAGGGCAGGAGGAGTGATGGAGGGTCTCATATGGGCAGGTGGAGTGATGGAGGGACTCATAAGGGCAGGTGGAGTGATGGAGGGTCTCATATGGGCAGGTGGAGTGATGGAGGGTCTCATATGAGCAGGTGGAGTGATGGAGGGACTCATAAGGGCAGGTGGAGTGATGGAGGGTCTCATAAGGGCAGGTGGAGTGATGGAGGGACTCATATGGGCAGGTGGAGTGATGGAGGGTCTCATATGGGCAGGTGGAGTGATGGAGGGACTCATAAGGGCAGATGGAGGGATGGAGGGTCTCATATGGTCAGGTGGAGTGTTGGAGGGTCTCATATGAGCAGGTGGAGTGATGAAGGGACTCATAAGGGTAGGTGGAGTGATGGAGGGTCTCATAAGGGTAGGTGGAGTGATGGAGGGACTCATATGGGCAGGTGGAGTGATGGAGGGGACTCATAAGGGCCGGTGGAGTGATGGAGGGACTCATATGGGCAGGTGGAGTGATGGAGGGACTCATAAGGGCAGGTGGAGTGATGGAGGGACTCATAAGGGCAGGTGGAGTGATGGAGGGTCTCATATGGGCAGGTGGAGTGAAGGAGGGACTCATAAGGGCAGGTGGAGTGATGGAGGGACTCATAAGGGCAGGTGGAGTGATGGAGGGACTCATAAGGGCAGGTGGAGTGATGGAGGGACTCATAAGGGCAGGTGGAGTGATGGAGGGACTCATATGGACAGGTGGAGTGATGGAGGGACTCATAAGGGCAGGTGGAGTGATGGAGGGTCTCATATGGGCAGGTGGAGTGATGGAGGGTCTCACATGGGCAGGTGGAGTGATGGAGGGACTCATAAGGGCAGGTGGAGTGATGGAGGGACTCATCCATGGCACCATTTCCAGGATACAGCTCCGGGCTCTCCATCCTCAGTGCTCACACCAGTCTGCAGACATTTCAGATCCGAATTAGAAAAGTGCTGTAACAACTTTGTTTGAAATTACAATAATTAAAATAAACTACAACTTAAGATTTAAATAGATTTTGTGATGCATTTCTGTAGTATACTCATTCAAAGCCTTTGATGCAGCATTCAGCTTCAGAAGCCACTCTCCTCTCTCCCAAATGTTCCTCAATTTATCAACAGTACTAATGGACAAATAAAAAAGATAACTTATGTTTAGTTACTTTATAGATCTGTTTATTTACCTTACTTATGGCACATTTATCTAATGTAAACAGTGTTGACACAACAGTAAATTCCAAAATAGCACACATACATCAGATGTCTATTTCATGTTGTGATGTGCGCATCTGCAATACTTATAGAAGATTTTCCTTTCAGATGTAAATAGACATTTAAAATAAGCATCTTTAAGATGTATATGGTTTATTTACATCCACTTTGGAGGTGTGAGCTTACTGGAGCTCCCCTGATAGCAATACCTAATAGAACGTGTTTTTACAGCAGAATCACCAATTCACCAATGTGTCCCTGAGCAAGACACTTAACCCCTAGTTGCTCCAGAGGCGTGCGACCTCTGAAATATAGCAATTGTAAGTCGCTTTGGATAAAAGCGTCAGCTAAATGAATAAATAAAATAAATAAAATAAAAATAAAATCACAATTATACTATACTGTCTAACGTCTTTACACTTTCAACAATTCAACAGTGTACTCTACTCTACAGTTTTTCAACACATTTTAACACAAGGAACCGTGTTTACTCACATTTAAAACACTCGCGTCCCTGATCTCCGCGATGTTGATAATGACGTATGCTCTCGCGTGGCCTCCTGGGATAGAAAAGTATCCGTCGATGGGTGCTTCAGAATCTGGGCAGAAGCAGTAAGTCATCCGGGAACTTCTCGCCTACTCTTTTATAAATACTGTTGTTTCGAACGTACTACTTCTTTCACATACTGTTTTCTCCTACTATATAGTAGGAAAGTAGGCATATTCAAACGCACTATGAGTATACGCACGTCCTAATCTCGCGAGAATTAGTACGTCACCCAGGTAATTCTCGCCTACTCTTTTATGAATACTAAGGATTCGTACATACTTTTTCGCTCACCTACTGCTTTTCCCCTACTATATAGTAGGGAAGTATGTGGTTTCGAACGCAGCCAGGGAGGTTGCCGCTTGGACAAGATCCACCCACTTTATAAGACCAATGATATTGGACCCACTCACTTTTATCGTCTCTAATTCAGCGCATATGTCTGTTCACTTTTCAGAGCGCCGTCAGTCAAATCCATTCCACTTGAGGAATGTCCTAATAAATTAAACTCCATTTATGTTGAATCATTATATTTCTCAACGAGATGCAACTGATGAAAATAACCGCCCGTTGTCCCTTCCAGTCAAATATTGCGTTGCAAACATCAATAACAGCTTTAAATTGTCAATGCTGGCAAATGACCATGGTATCAGCGGGATAATCCACGGATAGCTGTGCATTTCATGCACGACGTGAAGCGGAGTTTAGTTTACTTGTTTAATTAAAAGCCACCAGAATACATGAAATGGCATTTACTCCAGTAACATTTTTCTGGGTGAGGACCCACACACTTTTTTTTTTTTCCGACGCCCATTAAATAGATTATAGTTTAACAATCTCTTTAACTCTGTTGCATGGAAATCTGTCAGATTTCATTTAAAATATCTTTATTTGTGTTCTGAAGACGTTCGAAAGTCTCATGGGTTTGGAACAACATGAGTGTGATTAAATGATGACTTTTTGTTTTTGGGTGAACTATCCCTTTAAATGTGTTCGCGGCCGCACGTAGAGCAGCCTCTGTGACGTCACCGGCAGCGCGAGTTCCATATGACGTCACAGGCGAGTTGTTCAGGTCAGGGCAGCGATTACCAGACTCAGAGTTAGTCAAACTGTGTAGAAACTCAGACTCAGCGTTAGTGTAACAGTGATAAAGTCCAGGATCTGCAGTGGGCATGATGTCTGCACACTTCCCAGAGGATGAGGAGATCTGCAGTGCAGTGTTGGAGGAGCCGCTCGGTGGCGCTGTTGAGGAGAGAAACACAGCAGAGGAGCAGATCTCAATATCCCTCCTCGTGTCCTCGCTCCTCCGTCCTCCATCCTATGACCCGGAGACCAATCAAGCACAGCCATCTTGAAGGACATCTCAATTCTCTAATTGCACCGCGAGGAGTCGAGGATCGAGGAGTGAGGAGGCTTCCAGAGGAGTCATGAGCGAGGATACACAGGTGTATCCTATGCGGAAGTGTTTTATTGACTAAACGTGACACACGTATACATTCTCCTCCCCCTTCACATCGGTCACAATCTTTTTAATTTATAGATCACCTTTGCAGTTTATATAAACCACACATCTCACATATTTCAACAGGGTATCTTGCTTTATTATTATTCATTATGAATTTCTTAAATAAACAAACTTCAACAACATAAGGGCAGATGCTTTGAGCGCTGCTGATGACGCTGTGAAGTGACGCTCGAGTGATCAAGTATTCCAATGTATAAAAAAAGCTTTCATTCGATTCCTCCGTCCTCATTTTCTTTCCTTGCGTCCTTCCCTCACATCCTACAGGGGTGGAGCTGAGGCGCTAGGAAAGGAAGCGAGGAAAGGAAACGAGGATGCACAAATAAGAAATGAGAAGCACCCCTAGAGTCGCGTGGGGGAACCAAGGGGGTAATCCATCAGCCGGAAACTGAAGCCTCGCGGGAGCCGCCATTGTAGCAGAACTTCACCTGCTGTTAGCATTACGAAGGCTGCGTTCGGAATCGCATACTTCCCTACTATATAGTAGGGGAAAAGAGTAGGCGAGCGAAAAAGTACGTTCGAATCCTCAGTATTCATAAAAGAGTAGGCGAGAATTACCTGGGTGACGTACTAATTATCGCGAGATTTGGACGATGGTGCGTTCGAATATCCCTACTTTCCTACTATATAGTAGGCGAAAACAGTACGTGAAAGAAGCAGTACGTTCGAAACATCAGTATTCATAAAAGAGTAGGCGAGAAGGTCCCGGATGGTCTACTGCTTTCGCCCAGATTTTTGAGTGCTCAACCGATGGGTACTCATGATACTCATCTATCCCAGGAGGCCACGCGAGAGCATACGTCATTATCAAACATCACGGAGATCAACGACGCGGGGGTTTTCAAAGGTGAGCAAACACGGTTCCTTGTGTTTAAATCGTATGTGTTAAACTAAACGTTTTAACTGTTCAAGGTGTAAAGGACGGAGTTAGACAGTATAGTATAGTTGTGATTTTGCTGTAAAAACATGTTTTATTATGTATAGCTAGTTAACAGGGGAGCTCCAGTAAGCACACGTAACGTTACGTCTCTAAAGGGGATTTACATAACCATATACATCTTAAACACGCCTATTTAAAATGTATATTTACGTGAGCAAATCACAGCATGAAAAAGACATCTGAGTGATGAATGTGTGCTATTACGCAGGATAATTCACTTTTGTCAACACTGTTTACATTAGACACATGTGCTGTAAATAATTTTGTATAATGTTTGTGCATTTTTGTAGGATCTGAAATGTCTGTAGACTGGTGTGGGTGTGATATAGCCTAGTGGATTTTATCTTTATTGGTTTTTTTTCTTCCAAATGCATTGTAGAATTTGTAAATGTTACTTTTCTAATATTGTTGATATTGCTTAAATGATTATTTGTGCTTTGTTTAAAAAGAAGAGTGTTATGTCCATTTATTAAATTATTTTCGCTTGGCATACCAGTGTGACGTCATCGCACGGCTTAGTAGCGCGCATGCCCGTGATGTGCTTCATTCAAGAGTAAAAACGACGACCAGGAAGCCATCACTGAAGCGCTCGTTTTATTTATTCCTTTATCTTTTTATACTTCTTTTCAGGGGTATTACATGAGCACTGAGGATGAGGAGCCCAGAGCTGAATCCTGGAAACGGTCCCATGGATGAGTCCCTCCATCACTCCACCTGCCCTTATGAGTCCCTCCATCACTCCATCTGCCCTTATGAGTCCCTCCATCACTCCATCTGCCCCTATGAGTCCCTCCATCACTCCATCTGCCCTTATGAGACCCTCCATCACTCCACCTGCCCTTATGAGTCCCTCCATCACTCCACCTGCCCTTATGAGTCCCTCCATCACTCCATCTGCCCTTATGAGTCCCTCCATCACTCCATCTGCCCCTATGAGTCCCTCCATCACTCCATCTGCCCTTATGAGACCCTCCATCACTCCATCTGCCCTTATGAGTCCCTCCATCACTCCATCTGCCCCTATGAGTCCCTCCATCACTCCATCTGCCCTTATGAGACCCTCCATCACTCCACCTGCCCTTATGAGTCCCTCCATCACTCCACCTGCCCTTATGAGTCCCTCAATCACTCCATCTGCCCTTATGAGTCCCTCCATCACTCCATCTGCCCTTATGAGTCCCTCCATCACTCCACCTGCCCTTATGAGTCCCTCCATCACTCCATCTGCCCTTATGAGTCCCTCCATCACTCCATCTGCCCCTATGAGTCCCTCCATCACTCCATCTGCCCTTATGAGACCCTCCATCACTCCATCTGCCCTTATGAGTCCCTCCATCACTCCATCTGCCCCTATGAGTCCCTCCATCACTCCATCTGCCCTTATGAGACCCTCCATCACTCCACCTGCCCTTATGAGTCCCTCCATCACTCCACCTGCCCTTATGAGTCCCTCAATCACTCCATCTGCACTTATGAGTCCCTCCATCACTCCATCTGCCCTTATGAGACCCTCCATCCCTCCATCTGCCCTTATGAGTCCCTCCATCACTCCATCTGCCCTTATGAGTCCCTCCATCACTCCATCTGCCCTTATGAGTCCCTCCATCACTCCATCTGCCCCTTATGAGTCCCTCCATCACTCCACCTGCCCTTATGAGTCCCTCAATCACTCCATCTGCCCTTATGAGACCCTCCATCACTCCACCTGCCCTTATGAGTCCCTCCATCACTCCACCTGCCCTTATGAGTCCCTCCATCACTCCACCTGCCCTTATGAGTCCCTCAATCACTCCATCTGCCCTTATGAGACCCTCCATCACTCCACCTGCCCTTATGAGTCCCTCCATCACTCCACCTGCCCTTATGAGTCCCTCAATCACTCCATCTGCCCTTATGAGTCCCTCCATCACTCCATCTGCCCTTATGAGACCCTCCATCCCTCCATCTGCCCTTATGAGTCCCTCCATCACTCCATCTGCCCTTATGAGTCCCTCCATCACTCCATCTGCCCTTATGAGTCCATCCATCACTCCATCTGCCCTTATGTGTCCCTCCATCACTCCACCTGCCCTTATGAGTCCCTCCATCACTCCACCTGCCCTTATGAGTCCCTCGATCACTCCATCTGCCCTTATGAGTCCCTCGATCACTCCATCTGCCCTTATGAGTCCCTCCATCACTCCATCTGCCCCATATGAGTCCCTCCATCACTCCATCTGCCCTTATGAGTCCCTCCATCACTCCATCTGCCCTTATGAGTCCCTCCATCCCTCCATCTGCCCTTATGAGACCCTCCATCACTCCATCTGCCCCTTATGAGTCCCTCCATCACTCCATCTGCCCCTTATGAGTCCCTCCATCACTCCATTTGCCCTTATGACACCCTCCATCACTCCATCTGCCCTGATGAGTCCCTCCATCACTCCATCTGCCCTTATGAGACCCTCCATCACTCCATCTGCCCTTATGAGTCCCTCCATCACTCCATATGCCCCTTATGAGTCCCTCCATCACTCCATCTGCCCTTATGAGACCCTCCATCACTCCATCTGCCCTTATGGGACCCTCCATCCCTCCATCTGCCCTTATGAGACCCTCCATCCCTCCATCTGCCCTTATGAGTCCCTCCATCCCTCCATCTGCCCTTATGAGTCCCTCCATCCCTCCATCTGCCCTTATGAGACCCTCCATCCCTCCATCTGCCCTTATGAGTCCCTCCATCCCTCCATCTGCCCTTATGAGTCCGTCCATCCCTCCATCTGCCCTTACTGCAGATTGTGAAGTGCAGCAACAAGCTCCGGTGTTGTGCCAAATTTCGACCCCGCCAAATTATTAACCCCCTAGCATTGGTAGGTTTAGGATTAGCTGTGGGGGAGGGGTTAGGATTAGGGGTGGGGTTAGGATTAGGCAATCAGGTAATAATCGAGGGGGGTAATAATTTGGCAGGGGGTCGAAATTCGGCACAAAGGCACGGCTCAGCTCTGGTGACTTCATCAGGATAAAGCCCAGAATGGGAACCGCTGTGTTGAGATGGCAGTGGGATGTGCGGTTCACCGCCTGTAAATACATGCTTGTAGTCTGAATAAAGCTTTGTTTCATGTGTTGTTGTCTTGTACATGCATTTGTTTATTGTGATGGTTACTTTTATTTGTTCTTTTAATAATTTATTCATGTTTCTTATTGTTGTCAGTATATAAAATATAATTATTTAATTAATGTATGCATTAATTCATTGCTAGACTGACAATTGAGATGTTTCACTGCATTTATAGTGTGTATTCATGCATAACTATCATATGACAAAAATTACATTTTGCTTGTTTTATTAAATTATATAATTTTTAGTATATAAAAAAGTAATATAATTAAGTATTGGTCAGCATTTGCAATGCAATTCATTCTGAGGTAATATTCATTTTTGAGGAGCGATACTTCCATTTTTCGACTATAAAATCAACAGTTTTCTCCAAAGGAGAGATCTTCGAGCAGCTGCACGTCTCGTTTGTGCAGACATTACAGACGCAGAGGAAAACTGTTCTAGGTTGGGCTGTCGAGTTACTGATGTTATGAAGTGTTAGTGCACCTGTCGCTCATATCATTTAAACTTACATACAAGATAATGGAAAGATACCATAGTTGTATCTAACAATGAACAATCATAATGACAAAACAGAAAACATAAATATCATTGGTTTGTGTACATCATAATATGATATTTATATACAGTAAAAAAGAACAATAACAAGGCTAAATATCTTTAAATAGTTCATAATAAAAAAGGAGGAAAAAAAGAGGAAAACTTAAAGGAAATAAAGAAATTAACAACATATTCAAGAGATGACGATTTTGGGGTTCCTTAATAAAAAAATGATATCGTTATAAGGATAAAACTGCTTAAATCAACCCTAAATGTATTCACAAAATAAACGTGCAGCTGTTTCTTCAACAATACCACAAAATTAGCACGTTTCATCAATATCAAGATATTTACAGATAGATGAATTAAATGTGTCGTTCATATATTAAGTTGTTGCGCGTGTGATAACGCGTCGTAGGTCACATGATAACGTCAACATGGCGATGATGTCCGGATCGCATTCATGCTCAACGAGATTTGGCTAGAAAGTACCTACTCTTTTAGCGCTCGTTAAGTACTCATTGAAATTAAGTACCTACTCATTGAGTAGGCGATTTCGAACGCAGCCAATGACTCCCATTCATTTTTGCATCACTTTGACAGCGAATAACTTTACATCTGAGGCGTCCAAAGACTTCATTTGTCCATTATTTATTTCTAAAGAAACACGACAATGTATAAAAGGCTCCATTACTTTGTATCTTGCGTTATAGCCCCGTAAAAGCCGTTTTTGTAAAAATAGGCTAACGATTGCGTCATAACAACGTGACTTTCTGTCGCGCAATAGAGACAATACCGTATAGACAGGAGGAGAAGCTCGCAGACTATACGCTTATTTCACGCAGCCGTTATTTTGAAATCGAAAGCGAGGCTGCGGTGGGAAGAAAACCGGAAGTGTCGCCTTTAAGCATAGGAGAGTCGCGAATGCGATGGCGTATTGTTGTGTTTAATGTAGAAATTTGTTGTTCTAAAAATGTACATACATTTCTTTCATACTTTAGACTATATACAGTGAAATTCATTTATAAAAAAAAAATTTTTTCAGAAAGTAAAAAAAGAAGCAGGAACGAACTATATCTACATATCCTATATTGGATATTAACATCCAATAGTGTAAATCGCGGCAGCAGCTTCAGGTTGGTAGTCCAAGGCATTGTTGTTTATCTGCACTTCCGGGGTTCTTCCCACCACAGCCTCGCTTTCGAATTTAAAATAACGGCTGCGTGAAATAAGCGTATAGGCTTGTTTGAGATGCGCCTCGCCTGAAATGTAGTGGAGAGTAGGCGGCTGCAGTGAGAGGAGGAGTGAAGAAAGCACAGGCAAGCCGGACAGTTCTCGCTTCTCGCAGTGGATCTGACACCTGCGAGATCAATGATGGATATCGCGGGATTCACGCTCGTGCACAGTGTTGCTAATAAACTGGATGTAATTGAAGTTCTGTTGCTTTTATATGAAAATAAATATAATGAACAAGACACCCAAAGTACTTGTTTAATTCCATTCCAAATAAGTGTTTATCAATCATTTTTTTCTTTAATACAGACATAGGCTGTGCGTGTGTGTGTGTGTGTGTGTGTGTGTGTGTGTGTGTGTGTGTGTGTGTGTCTGTCTGTCTGTCTGTCTGTCTGCGTGTCTGTTAATCGCATATCTCTCAAACCGTTACTCCGATGGATTTCAAACTTGACAGGTGTCTTGCTACGGGCACGAGTAAGTGCAGTGCCGAGTTTGACGTTGTTTGGATTAGAAATGCAAAAGATAGTGTTAATTATATTGGTAAAAGAAGCACACATTGAAGTTGTGGTTTAAAAATAAACATTCTGACATTAGAGAGGGTTGTGGTTTAAAAATTGTGGTTTAAAAATAAACATTCTGTCAGCTAAACATTAAGTCAGCTACACTGTTTACTTCTGAATATTGTAGTTATTCAGAAGTAGTTAGTTATGTAGTTACATTTTCCATATTTATTGTATGTCATTATGTCAGTATAAGTATTTGCTTTCTACCATGCACAAATAAAAATGTCACTGAACTTTTGCCGTGTAATTGTAATAATGGTCACTAAACACAACAAACCAACAATTACTAAAAAAACACAAAAAAACTGATTTTGCACATACTGTCAAATCGATTAATCGCGATTAAAAAAATATACAGTACACAAACACATACAGTATATATAAATATAATATAACCTATACACAGACACACATACATCTCTCTATAAATTACAGAAACGTCTGTCTGTGAGTCTGTTATTCGCATATCTCTGTAAAAGAAGCATACATTGAAGATGTTTAGATGAGGTTTAGAAGGTTGTGGTTTAAAACTAAACATTCTGACATTAGAGGGTTGTGGTTTAAAAATATCTGAATATTATATTTTATTCATGGCCATCATTTGTAGTAGCCTTTTCACAAACTGTTTGCTCAAGCATAGCGTTTTCTCGGAGTTCACTGTGTCGCTGCTCCCTGAATCACGCTTACTCATTTGTGGATGTTAACTGAATCTGTAAGTCATCTACACTGTTTACTTGTGAATATTATATTTTATTCTGGTGCGCTTAACATTATTGCTACTGTGTAATAGTAGCCTATGCTATTCACCAACTAAACATAAAAGAGCTAACTGCCTTTCATTGTCTCTATAATTGTAATCTGCACAATGACAACAAAGTTGACACTAATGTAAATATAATCTAATCTAATCTCCTGCTACCTGTACAGATACCCAAATACAAGTCACCTAATATCACCTTTATAAATTGTTTTGCAACCATGTAGTTCAATTTTCCATATTTATTGTATGTCATTATGTCAGTATCAGTAATTGCTTTCTACCATGCACAAATAAAAATGTCACTGAACTTTTGCTGTGTAATTGTAATAAGCACTCAAACACACCAAACCAACAATTAGGCTACTAAAAACACGCACAAAAACTGATTTTGAACGGGCATATCTGTTATTCGCATATTTCTCGAACCTTTAGTCCGATGGATTTCAAACTTTAGTCAGAAATCAGAAAAAATCAGAAATCAGAAAGAGCTTTATTGCCAAGTGTGCTTGCACACACAAGGAATTTGTTTTGGTACTGAGGCTTCCAGTGGACATATACAAATACAAATACAACAAGAAACATAATACTACAAATTATAAGAATAAAAAATATAAATATATGAGAATAAAAGTATCACAGTTGGGTTTAGTCAGAATAGACATTTTCAGATTTACAGATTATGAACTATGAACATATTTACAGTGTTTTGAATATTATAAATAAATAAAAATCTACATATGAGTATCACCTGAGTTGTAGGATATTGCACTAAACAGTGGGAGTATTGCACTTAAGGCATATGCCTTGGGAGGAGTGTTAACTGTTCAGAAGGGAAATGGCCTGTGGGAAGAAACTGTTCCTGTGCCGAGATGTTCTTGTGGCCAGTGATCTGAGTCTCCGTCTTGACGGTAACAGTTCAAACAGGAGGTGTCCAGGGTGAGTGGAGTCTGTGATGATTTTACCTGCTCTCTTCCTCACTCTGGAAGAGTACAGGTCCTGGAGGGATGGCAGGGGGGCACCAATAATCCTCTCTGCAGTCCGGACTGTCCGTTGTAGTCTCCTGATGTCTGATTTGGTAGCTGAACCAAACCAGACAGTGATGGAAGTGCATAAGACAGACTCAATGACGGCTGAGTAGAACTGAATCAGCAGCTCCTGTGGCAAGTTGTACTTCCTCAGCTGGCGAAGGAAGTACAGTCTCTGCTGGGCCTTTTTGTCAATGTGATTGTCCCACTTAAGATCCTGAGAGATGGAAGTGCCCAGGAACCTGAATGACTCCACTGCTTCCACAGTGCTGTTCATGATGGTGAGTGGGGGGCAGGGGCGGACTGGCCATCTGTGTGATCTGGAGAATCACAGAACGGCCGGTACTCCAGGACGGCCGGTGGGCCGGCCCACCACCCGCCACACACGCAGTCATTACCTGTTTTTTCCCCCCACTAATCTGTTTCACACTCCAGTACTGTAGGTGGCAGCAATGCATCTTTAAGTTGGATGCCAGCTGCACTGGCCGTGGCCGCCAAGTAAGGAGAAGAAGAAGTGGAAGCGGAGGAAGAAACCAACAGCAAAGACGTTAGATAGAAGCATAGAAACAAACAAACAATATGCATAACGCGGCTGCGGGTAAAAAACGGAAAGAAAAGGGTGGGGCTGAGAAGGCGAGAGAGAAAAAATTGCGGAATTTAGATACTGAAGCCGCTAAATGTCGCAAACTAACTGAAATATTTAGCAGCACAGCCAGCAGCAGCATCTCGCAGTTAAATATTAGCAGCAGACCCAGCAGTGAAGAAGTGAGCCAGACAGCTATGCAGCAACATGCCACCCAGTGATGATGAGGGACAGAAAGATGAGCTGGTTCCACAGGCAGATACAGGGCAAGTAAGTTAAGAATGGAACATGAGAGGAGAAAGAGAGTTACTTGCTAGGGATGATGTTCGGAAGTGATATTCTGCTTGCTACATTTTTAATGATTACAGTAGTTAAAACAGCTAAACTTCAACATTTTAGCTGTAAAATGCCACATGCCACATGGTAATATTAAGACACTCATGCCAGGCGGCAGGCGTTATTGTTGTCGAGTTTCCGCGCGCCGATTGCTTTGGGCCGAGCCTAGTCAAAGTCCAGGGCCGTTTTTTAGTCCCAGTCCGTCCCTGGTGGGGGGAGTGCTGGGCTGTTTCTCCTGAAGTCCACGATCATCTCCACTGTTTTGAGCGTGTTCAGCTCAAGGTTGTTATAACTGCACCAGACAGCCAGCTGTTCAACCTCCAGTCTGTAAGCAGACTCGTCACCGTTTTGGATGAGACCGATGACAGTGGTGTCGTCAGCAAATTTCAGGAGCTTGACAGAGGGGTCTTTAGAAGTGCAGTCATTAGTGTACAGGGAGAAGAGCAGTGGGGAGAGAACGCACCCTTGGGGGGCGCCAGTGCTGATTGTGAGAGTCCTGGATGTGTGTTTCCCCAGTCTCACTCGCTGCTGCCGGTCCGTCAGGAAGCTGGTGATCCACTGACAGATCGAGGATGGTAAGGAGAGCTGGGTCAGTTTGGCTGTGAGAAGACCAGGCATGATGGTATTGAAGGCCGAACTGAAGTCCACAAAGAGGATCCTTGCATAAGTCCCAGGTCTGTCGAGATGTTGCAGGATATAATGCAGTCCCATGTTGACAGCATCATCCACAGACCTGTTTGCTCTGTAAGCAAACTGAAAGGGATCCAGCAGGGGTCCAGTGATGTCCTTCAGGTGGGCCAACACCAGTCTTTCAAACGACTTCATGACCACAGACGTGAGAGCGACAGGTCTGTAGTCATTAAGTCCAGTGATTTTGGGTTTTTTGGGGACAGGAATGATAGTGGAGCGTTTGAAGCAGCAGGGAACTTCACACTGCTCCAATGATCTATTGAAGATCTGCGTGAAGACCGGGGCCAGTTGGTCAGCGCAGGCTTTTAAACAAGCAGATGAGATGCCGTCTGGGCCTGAGGCTTTCCTAGTCTTCTGTCTTTTGAAGACTCGGCTCACATCCTCCACACAGACCTTAAGCTCAGGTTGGATGGCAGGAGGGGGGAGTAATGGAAGTGCAGGAGGTGATGGTGAATGTGTGAAGTGCAGGTTAGAGCCGGTGTGTGGTGTAAATGAGTGCTTTTCAAACCTGCAATAAAATGAATTTAAATCATCAGCCAGGTGTTGATTGTCCACAGATCGGGGGGATGGTGACTTGTAGTTGGTGATGTTCCTCAGGCCATTCCAGACTGATGATGGGTCGTTGGATGAAAACTGGTTTTTCAGTTTTTCAGAGTAGCTTCTTTTAGCAACTCTGATCTCCTTTGTCAGTCTGTTTCTGGCCTGGTTATACAAGATTTTATCCCCACTTCTGTAGGCATCCTCTTTGGCATGACGAAGGTGTTTGAGTTTCCCAGTAAACCATGGTTTATCATTAGTAAATGATAAGAATGTCCTGGTAGGAATGCATGTATCCTCACAGAAACTTATATATGATGTTACAGTATCTGTGAGCTCATCCAGATCGTTGGTAGCAGCTTCAAAAACAGTCCAATCAGTGCAATCAAAGCAGGCCTGTAGATCCTGCTCGGCTTCATTAGTCCATCTTTTTACAGTCCTTATTACAGGTTTAGCTGATTTCAGTTTCTGCCTGTAGGTCGGTATGAGATGAACCAAACAGTGATCAGAGAGCCCCAAAGCTGCCCGTGAAACGGAGTGATACGCATTTTTTATTGTGGTGTAACAGTGGTCCAGTATATTACTGTCTCTGGTGGGACATGTAACGTGCTGTCTGTATTTTGGTAGTTCACGGGAAAGATTTGCTTTGTTAAAATCCCCAAGAATGATTAAAAGAGAGTCAGGATACCTTTGTTCTGTTTCAGATATTTGTTCAGCCAGCTGTTGTAGCGCCGCGCTCACGCACGCGTCTGGAGGGATGTATACATTCACGAGAATGAAAGAGGAAAACTCCCGAGGAGAGTAGAAAGGTTTACAGTTTATGAAATGTGCCTCTAAATTAGGAGAGCACATCTTCTTCAGTGTTGTTACATCTGAACACCAACTTTCGTTAATGTAGAAACACAATCCACCACCTCTCGTTTTCCCCGTTAGCTCCGCGATGCGATCCGCTCGGAACAGCTGGAAGCCCGGCAGATGTATTGCGTTGTCCGGTATGGCTTCACTCAGCCAGGTTTCAGTGAAGAACAGAGCAGCAGAGTTTAAAAAATCCTTGTTAGTGCGTGTGAGGAGAAGAAGTTCGTCCGTTTTGTTAGGAAGGGATCGGAGGTTCGCAAGATGAATACTGGGGAGTGCAGTGCGGAGGCCACGCTCGCGGAGTTTAACCAGCGCGCCGGCACGCTTCCCGCGTTTGCGTCTGACCGCGCGTTTGAACAACAACGCTGCCCCTCCGACGAGAATGTCCAGCAAGACGTCCGAATAATCAAAAACTGTAGAGAAGTTATCTGGTGTGTGTTTCCTAATGTCCAGTAGTTCGTCTCTGGTGAAACTGATGAAAAGAATGACTAAACGCAGAACAAACGAACAAAAACAACACAATAGCTGGAGAGCGACACACTGAGGCAGCCATGCGCGGCGCCATCTTGATCTTCATAGTTAGTTAGTTAACTATGATACTTCATAGTTCATACTTCATAGTTCATACTTCATAGTTAGTTAGTGCAGTGCCAAGTTTGACGTTGTTTGGATTAGAAATGCAAAAGATATCGGTAAATATATCGGTAAAAGAAGCACACATTGGCTTTTGCCGCTCTAGTCGCTGGCCACTGCACTGCACACTGAGTGGCCACTCCCCCCCTCACACTGCACACTGAGTGGCCACTCCCCCCTCACACTGCACACTGAGTGGCCACTCCCCCCCTCACACTGCACACTGAGTGGCCACTCCCCCCTCACACTGCACACTGAGTGGCCACTCCCCCCTCACACTGCACACTGAGTGGCCACTCCCCCCCTCACACTGCACACTGACTGGCCACTCCCCCCTCACACTGCACACTGAGTGGCCACTCCCCCTCTCACACTGCACACTGAGTGGCCACTCCCCCTCTCACACTGCACACTGAGTGGCCACTCAGGTTAGGGTTAGGGTTACTCACGGGCATTGCACTAGTTGTATTGAATGAGAATGACATGTATGGTCATTTTACCCTCATATTGCATAAAGTAAAATTGCATATCAATTCATTCCATTATATCTTCCATAACATAGTTGAAAATCATCTTTATACAAAGTTTGGTTAAAAAAAAATCCTTAAATCTAAAAATTGATTAGGATTTATTTATTTTTCAATTAATTTTATTTCATGTCATTTTATTTTTAAACAACTCGAGTCCAGGCCGACAGACCCGCTCGAGTCCAGGCCGACAGACCCGCCCGAGTCTAGTGCCGTCAGACCCGCCCGAGTCCAGGCCGACAGACCCGCTCGAGTCCAGGCCGACAGACCCGCTCCAGTCCAGGCCAACAGACCCGCCCGAGTCCAGGCCGACAGACCCGCCCGAGTCCAGGCCGACAGACCCGCTCCAGTCCAGGCCAACAGACCCGCTCCAGTCCAGGCCGACAGACCCGCCAGAGTCCAGACCGACAGACCCGCTCCAGTCCAGGCCGACAGACCCGCTCCAGTCCAGGCCGACAGACCCGCTCGAGTCCCGACCGACAGACCCGCCCGAGTCCAGGCCGACAGACCTGCTCGAGTCCAGGCCGACAGACCCGCCTGAGTCCAGACCGACAGACCCGCTCCAGTCCAGGCCGACAGACCCGCTCCAGTCCAGGCCGACAGACCCACTCGAGTCCCGACTGACAGACCCTCCCGAGTCCAGGCCGACAGACCCGCCTGAGTCCAGACCGTCAGACCCGCCTGAGTCCAGACCGACAGACCCGCTCCAGGCCGACAGACCCGCTCCAGTCCAGGCCGACAGACCCGCTCAAGTCCCGACCGACAGACCCGCTCGAGTGCAGACCGACAGACCCGCTCCAGGCCGACAGACCCGCTCCAGTCCCGACCGACAGACCCGCTCGAGTGCAGACCGACAGACCCGCTCCAGGCCGACAGACCCGCTCCAGTCCAGGCCGACAGACCCGCTCAAGTCCCGACCGACAGACCCGCCCGAGTCCAGGCCGACAGACCCGCCCGAGTCCAGGCCGACAGACCCGCTCGAGTCCAGGCCGACAGACCCGCCTGAGTCCAGACTGACAGACCCGCTCCAGTCCAGGCCGACAGACCCGCTCCAGTCCAGGCCGACAGACCCGCTCAAGTCCCGACCGACAGACCCGCTCGAGTCCCGACCGACAGACCCGCCCGAGTCCAGGCCGACAGACCCGCTTGAGTCCAGGCCGACAGACCCGCTCCAGTCCAGGCTGACAGACCCGCTCCAGTCCAGGCCGACAGACCCGCTCGAGTCCCGACCGACAGACCCGCCCGAGTCCAGGCCAACAGACCTGCTCGAGTCCAGGCCGACAGACCCGCCTGAGTCCAGACCGACAGACCCGCTCCAGTCCAGGCCGACAGACCCGCTCCAGTCCAGGCCGACAGACCCACTCGAGTCCCAACCGACAGACCCGCCCGAGTCCAGGCCGACAGACCCGCCTGAGTCCAGACCGTCAGACCCGCCTGAGTCCAGACCGACAGACCCACTCCAGGCCGACAGACCCGCTCCAGTCCAGGCCGACAGACCCGCTCAAGTCCCGACCGACAGACCCGCTCGAGTGCAGACCGACAGACCCGCTCCAGGCCGACAGACCCGCTCCAGTCCAGACCGACTGACCCGCTCCAGTCCAGGCCGACAGACCCGCTCAAGTCCCGACCGACAGACCCGCTCGAGTGCAGACCGACAGACCCGCTCCAGGCCGACAGACCCGCTCCAGTCCAGGCCGACAGACCCGCTCGAGTGCAGACCGACAGACAGTGAGTGTTTATTATTATCACTCTGATTCATCTCCATTTCAGCCTGATGCTTCTGGCTTTAGTTTAATCTCTGCTCCAGTCCAGGCCGACAGACCCGCTCGAGTGCAGACCGACAGACAGTGAGTGTTTCTTATTATCACTCTGATTCATCTCCATTTCAGCCTGATGCTTCTGGCTTTAGTTTAATCTCTACTCCTGTCAGCTCCTCACCTGATCTCAGGTGTGTTTGCTGCTGGAGTTCAGTCTCATGCTGTATATTAACATGCTAACATGTGTTTTTCAGGATCCTTTGAATCTTTTAAGAAGTGGTAAAGAAACTGAAATCCAGAGGCGATCGCAGTGATTATATGGGATTTCGAGACTCGGATAGCAAAGGAGTATGTTGCTCAAACTTTTCCCCTCTTGTTTCCTTATCTTTAGTCTTTCAGTCCTGACATAAACATTAGTGTTTACAGTTTTGATCAGAAATGTAAATATTGTAGATTACCATGCACACAAACAAAAATGGATCAGATTACTTACGTTTGCAAAAATTTTCTTTAGGTGATCATCAGTTTTATTAAGAAGAGCCGGCCTGAGAAGCTGGTGGAATTGGTAAGTTGACAACTTTATTCTTCATGAAATTCTCCTAGAATTGTTTTATTAAATTCTAATTTGGTAACTGATAAAACTGTATGTAGATAGTATAAGATATAGTTGAAAGCCTAGAAATATCAGTTGTAAAGTACATTGCTTTCATTTTTAATCAACTCTTTAAGCCCAAAGAATGTGGTTTAGCAACCCCCCCATCCCCAATCCCCCTATCCATGCTCAACTAATGGCTTAAATTAATGACTACTCTTTAGTCAGGGCAGCCCAAGAGTTTACTTTGAAAGGCTTGCAAGATGGAAAATGAAGTATCCCGGGCCTTTAGTTGGGAGATTAGAGGTTAGTTAGGAGTCAACTAACCTTCTGTCAATCTCTTCTCATTAGCCTGGGTATCCCATACCTTTGATTCGAGACGCAGCTGCAATGTTGCTGCTACAAAGGCCTCCAACTAGCACACACATCATGCAGTTATATGACATGTTTGTCATGGAAGATCAAGACATCCTGGTTCTGGAATATCCACATCACAGCATGACCTTGTTTGAGTACGTCCAACGAAACCGAGGTTGCCTGACAGAATACGCAGTGAAACAGATCGTTCGGCAGCTCGTTGTTGCGCTGCAGCACTGCATGGATAATGGTGTTTATCACGACACACACATGAAGAACATTCTCATCTACTCAAACACCCTGCAAGTCAAGCTGATGGACTTCAGAGGCACACTGCTCCATGAAGAAAGATGTGAGTCGGCTTTAGAACACCGTTCACTGTTGATATGTTTGATGATGTTTTACTAAACACTGGAAATGTATTCTTACAGGAGCTGATGAACCCATATTAAACTCAGCGGTCAGAAAGTACGCTGAGTGGGCCATGACTGACGACATACGCAAACTGCTGGATGTGCTGGTCCCAAGAATAAGCCGTTGGTTTTGGCAAAGGTCACATCTATCCAAAGGTGAGACCAACAACAAGAACGAAATGGAAATAACATTGCTTGAAAAACATATAGAGCTCAGTAAAATTATTAGTGTCAATAGCTGCGTTTACATGGTTCAATCGGAATGAAATCAATCCGATTGATGAATCCGAACACGGTGTTTACATGAACTATAAATAAAGTAATCGGGTTGATGTGCGCGTTTATATGTCACAAGATTCAAATCGGAATTGATTTTTTGACATGCGCACACTGCACGAATATGCCGCTGTTCGCGCATAACTATTCTCCTTTATTGGTTCTTTATTTTTTTTAAACAGCAGACTTAATATTTATCCGTCTCTGGTCATGATTTGGAGACGATGAGCATGAACCGTTTTGCCGTGCTGCTATTGATCACGCAGTAAAACCACGCGCCCAAAACCAGTTGTCCATGGATGATAATCTGAAACAAGCACTGGTGGGACGTTGTCCTGCTCCACTTCACAGACGCTGAGTGAAATGAGAATTTCTTAATGACGGAACACTCATTTATATTCACTTTATTCAACAGGAAGAACAGCTTGTTCCGCGCGTCATACGTCATTACGTTATTTCAACGTCATTGCACATGCGCAGTCCTTTTAGTTTCGGTTTTCAATCCGATCAAGTGTTTACATGTTCTCTCGATCGGCTTACAAAAGGAGTAAACCACCCCTTTCAATCCGATCGAAATTTCAATCGGATCGAGCTCAATCGGATCGATTAAGGTGTTTACATGAAGGTTTTTTAGTCCGATTGAGCCGTCAATACGATTATAAGTGTCCATGTAAACGCAGCTAATGATGAGCAAAGTGTAAAACACAGCGTATTGACAATTAATGTTTAGCAATGAATAAATGTTCATGGGCATCCAGAGAATATCATATTAACAGCAATAAATGCTGTGTATTTCATGGTAACATAACCTTACATGGACTACATTTCTCAAAATCTGTTTATGAGTGTCTATAAAGACAAACGTGACTAATCAACTGTCTTCTAAAAAATTTAACAGAATGCCTGGATCTTCTTGAGAAACTTCATGACAGAGGGTCACGGATCACCTTAGATACCATTTTATATCATGACTGGATTAAAAACCCTTCAAAGTGAAGAAAGATGTTGTCCTTCCACGTTTTCCAGCATCCCTGATGGATTGTTGCGGCAGCTGCAAGATGTTCCTCCCAACGAGGCCAGTTTCAGCTCAAGCTCAGACGTTTCAGATAAACCAGTTGGCTTTCCCATTGCTCTGAGTGTGGCCGGGGGATTTCATACGGCTTCAACACACTTTTCCCGTGTTTCTGTGTGTCAGAGAGCTCCGCTGTGTGCTGTCCATCTACCAAGAGTTTTGATGGACTGGTCAATTAATGCTGGTCAATCTGCTCAATTGCTCCTGTCTACCTGCTGCTGCTGCTGCTGCTGCTGCCGAGTTGGTTTGCGTCTGTAAGCTTCATATATCTTTCTGTTTTGAATCATTATTTACTATAATTTCCTGTTGTTTATACTGATAAATATAACTTACTCAACATCACATATTAACCTTCGCTAGCTTCAATCTAAATTGTTGCTAGCACAACACGCTAGTGTTGTTAGTAAAAAACATGATAACTGACTTCCGGTTGAGTTGGGTACGCTGGCGCGTTCTGGCTGCCGCTCCGCTCTCCGAACAGATATTGTGATGCGGTGCATTTTATTTATGTATGCCGGAAATTTGCTTCTCTTGGTGTTGGCCTGGTGGCCTTCTTTTGACTTTGTGGACTTTCAGGCAGGCCTATCTGGAACTGGTGCTAAAGAGGCTTCAATGAATATGGCCTTACAGTACACCTCCCGCCAGCTGTTAGCCCTGAAGCAGAATTATTATCTGTCTAGGGACACCTAAGTCCACTGTGACAGGGCTGGATTGCTGCGGCCCAAGCGGTATATTCATCAGAGATCAGGACGGACATCTCTTCCTCGTCTTCTTCCATCCCAGGTTTGAACTGCCGTCGAAGGATTAACGTTAGACGACTGTCTTACTCTGGTGTTGACTTGACCAACTTATCAGCTCTTCCGTCAGTGTGGCATCCCTGTGATACGGAGATTGCAAGCCCTTAGAGGTGGGCGATATATCGTTTAGACGATAATATCCAAATTGTTGTCTGGACGATATGCAAAATTGGGATATCGAATATTTCATAATTTGTACAATCCGACCCCCCAAACATGAAAAGAGCTGAAGGAAGTTAAAGAGAAAACAAATAACGCACACTATAACCTTCTAAACAATTATATGTAGCGATTTTAATACTGTAGGGGTTTGTTTGACTGTATTTTATGTTTTGTACAAAATCACGATCGTTCCTCAATTGCACGAGAGTAAGCTGCTAAAGTTAGCTACTAATTTGCAATATACAACTACGAAGTTCTTACCTGTGTGTTATGACGTTTCTTAGGTTGAAGCAACAATCCAAAATCGTAAAGAGTAAAGCCGATGTAAGATTAATAAAATAGCTGTCAGAAAAGGCAAAATTTGCGTTGTTTGTGGAAAAATGATCTTAAGTTAAAAAGTTTTTCTTAAATGTGTCGGCGAGCTTCGTGATTGCATCATTAGAAAATTGCGTTGTATAATGAGTCCAAAAGATGGAATACATTTTCCCAAGAGATCGGTTCCGTACGCATTACAAACCGAACCATTCCGGTGGTTGGACCATTTTTCCTGCCGACCAAAATCCGCGCTGGAGCGAATACCACAACGTTGCGCAACATCAACTGGCAAATGTAATGAAAGCGGAACGAAACTCATTATTTTGTGCTTCACGGACCATTTATCATTTCGGACAAATATCAGTGCAGCGCGATCCGATCTTGAAGCAACACCGTTACTACATAAGAGATCCAGTGAACAGCGTTAGAGTTCTCCACTGAAGTAATAACATCGCTACGAGATCTAGTGAGAAGCATTACAATTTCTCCATTATTAACTGATCAAACAGCGCTGATGTGGAAACCAGGAGAAACATCGTTCCATGAATGAACTAGTTATAGGTTTTAAGTCCACAGATCATTCACCATGGATTTAATGTAGTAACACTAACTTGTAACCATGGAAGTTTGGCAGAAATATTAAAATGCTTTCAAGTACGTCACACATCTTTTTCCAGCACTTCAAAACTCAAATGTTATATGTTATTTAAATTTTATTTTTAATGTGATGACCAAAACATTATTTGTTCATCCTTCAAAGATTACCCCCATTTATAAAACTAAAAGTTTCAAGATGTAGGAAAACTCACAATTATTTAAAAATAATTTTTCTTTTAATAAATAGGAAATTTCAATGGCATTTCTTTACTTTTGCTGTATCGAAAACGTACCGAACCGTGACACCACTGTATCGTATCAAAACAAACCGTGAATTTTGTGAACCGTTACACCCCTATTAAAAATATAAAAGAACAATAAAGACTTTGAATAATAAATGACTATTGAATAATATTTTATTATTTTAAAAAGTTTAGGAGTCTTTAAATCAATAATGTCTCATATCTTTATGTACTAGTAATTCTATACAATAATAGGTCAAATGCAGCAAGTCAAAAGACCAACTGGACCTTCTTTGCCAGTTTGCACACATTTCTTTGAAGGATTGCAAAAATATGGTCTGAATATCGATATCGAGATATTGAAAAAAAATATCGAGATATTCATTTTTGTCAATATCTCCCACCCCTACAAGCCCTTTAAAAGCCGCGTTACTTAACGTGCACTCGGTGAACAATAAAGCTTTGCTGCTGTCGGATTTTATCATGGACAAAAAGCTGGACTTGTTTCTTCTCACAGAAACATGGCATAAACAGGACGATGGTCTCCAGGGGGCTTTGGACTTACTGACGTCTCGCGGACTACAGGTAGAGGTGGTGGTATTATAGTTGTCTATAAGCTGCAATACAAGATACACACTGTGTCCATACCTCTTTTTAAAACTTTTGAATGTCTTGTTTTAAATATATCTGCTTCTCATGCTGCTCCTCATGCTGCTGTGGTCACTATCTATAGACTCCCTAAATCGAATAAGGATTTTTTGTCTGAATTTGCTGATCTACTGTCTATATTGTCTGTAAAATTTAAGAGAATTTTGATTCTGGGCGACTTTAATATACATGTAGATCAGAAAGCCTGTACCATGGCCAAGGATTTCCTATCACTCTTGGACTGTTTTGATCTTTCTCAGTTTGTAAATGTCCCTACTCATTGTAAAGGTCATACATTGGATTTAGTTATTGCAAATGATTCTTTTCTCTCTAATTTCTCTGTTATGGATGTTGGACTTTCTGACCATCTAACTATCTTCTTTAATATTGAGATACTTCATTCAAGTAGAGAGACTACACAAACTATCTCATTCCGCAGATGGCAATTGTCGAGCTGAGCTGCAGACCACGCCCTTTTTTGCCTGGGTGCTTTGGTGCTGGGTGTGGTGCCCAGCTGCAGTCAGCTAGTTAGTCACCAGGTGGGAAGGATCTGGTAATTAGGGGATTTGGAGTCACTCACAGGATAGTAAGCAGGCTGGGAAGATGTGTGAAGGAACTGGGAAAATGAGACTGCAGGACTAAAGCTTTTTTGAACAAGGAAGGAGTCGGTGAGCATTCGTTTGTGTAGTGATGGTGAAATGAAGCTTTGTGAAGCACTGAGGCTTTCCCCTCAAGTGTATCGTAAATTGGTTCATTACTCGAAGCTTTTCAACACGGTGCACACTAATGACAGCTTGTGGTAAAAAAAGGTGGAAAAGCTACCTTTCCCAATTTCTTTTTTTATTGTTTTATGTAATAAATAACTTTGTGCTATGAAAACCACAAAGCAAAAAAAATCAGTGTTAGTGTTGATGTTTACACAATGTATGAACAAATGAGTCTATGAATTCATTTATGAAAGAATTAATACATAGGACAAATTAACTCTGCTTTATTCAACAAATGCAACCTTAAAACTTTAGCCGTAGTCCTAAACCTATGACTTCAAAGGCAAGGCTCATATAGGCATATATAATCAAAATAAATAAGCTATTGTGGAATGGTGACGTGCTGGGTAGTGAAAGTGCTTGTGAACTGGGGAGTTTGGTAATTGAAGAAATTAAAGATTTTTATTAAGGAACAGGACTTGTTCAACAGTGTGAGGGCAAAGTCTATTTCTTTTTTTATTTACTACTTCCCCTGCCTTTGAGAATATTCTCTCACACGGGACTGAGGAGGCAGGAGTGCATAAAAGTTCCAGGGCAAGACAATGAAGATGCAGATAGACACCCTTTTGAGAAGCCCAGAAATGCAGGGGATCTTCTGTACGTGTAATATTTGGGTCACTGAGGTAGCGTTGAACTTCAACTGTGGCATCTGCTGTCGCATTTTTCATTTGTCTGGTTTCCATGACATGACTGTCCAGTAGATCCCACAGACCTTTACCTGAAAAAGAATAGAATAATACAAATACAAGTTTAATGGAATTCAATTTATTTCTCTGCAATAGCTACATGCATGATCCATGCCAAATGTAATAAAACACAAACATACAGACACACAACAATCAGTACCTGAGTGGGTTGCATCGCTGCCTGTGGCTCCTGTTGGCTCTGGTTGCGATGAGGAGATTTGAGAGGATGGGGTGTTTTGGGCTGCTCGTATGATTGCAGCACATTCTGCAGTGAGACGCCTCACAGCAGTCTGTGCATTTGACTGGCTGCCGAAGCCGATAGTTTTAAAGCGTGGATCAAGCAGAGTTGCTAGAGTCATGATGCTCATAGTTTCATATGTAGACATCCTCTCAGAAAGAAGTCTCAGGAGGTTGTTGCACAATTGCAAAGCCGTCTCAACATGAACCTGTGAGCTTTCTGAGGTGATTGCATGCCTCAGCATTCTTATAAGAGGAATCACCTTTGACCCTGACACTCTCTTCTCCTCTGACAATTCTATGGAAGCCTCACTGAAATGACACATTACACCCAGACATTCATTTGTTGTCTGGTACTCTTCTGAAGTCAATGGTATGAGGCTTGTCTTCAGAGTAACTTCACGTCGAGCGTAGTTTCAGCATCCAGGCACCTCAACTCCACCCACGTCCCGTCTTTTTTCCCGTCCCTCTGAGCAAAGAGCCGCTCTAACATGGCTTATGTGCTGTTCCAGCAAGTTTCCACCTCTTGAATCAACTTGTGATTTGGTTTGCCCATCTGATTTTGTAAAACCAATAATCTTTCTCTTGCTGTTGTGCTAGAACTGAAATGTGCCACAATCTTTTGTGCCTTTAGTCTAATATCCTCCAATCCTGGTGTTTGTTCTATTGCCTTCTTCACAACCAGGTTTAAGGCATGTGCTATAGAGTTCTCAACGGGCCTGAAAATTACAACCCGACCCGACCCGGCCCGTGGCTTTTAAAGCCCGGACCCGATGTAACCCGACACATCAACATGAATTATCTGCCCGAACCCGGCCCGCGGCCCGACGCCGATTTTCTTTTTTTTCTTCTTTTTTTCTCATACACGTATTATCATGACCAGCAGACGGGAATTCAAATCAAACTTTAATGTTCACGTCTTTTAACAATAGCCTACAAACAATACAAACAACTGAAACAAACTTTAAATATATAAATAGGCTATATAGGCTACTAAATATGCCTCAAATAAAAATCTTCTGGACGTTTTTTTGCTGTCATATTTCATCAGCACCTTGCATTTTGAGCATTGCACATAACCACCACTCCAAACACTTTCCAGACCTCTGATTTTCCCACTCCTGTAGTAGCGACGGTGAATTCACCTGCGGCAAGTTTACTTTTCACCAGCTCCATCTTCTTCTCCAGGCTAAAGGCGTGCACGCAGCGGCGTCAGGTCAGGTCTGCCCCCGCGATGCACGTTGCACGCAGCAGCCAGACTTTCTTTACGGTGAACAGCAGCGATGATTAATAAAAAAAAAAATTTCACTGAGCGGAAAAGATTAAGCCCGAGGTCCGACCCGACCCGAGTCATTTGCTTATATTTTCGACCCGAACCCGGCCCGAACCCGCGGGTCCCGTCGGGTTTGTCGGGCCGACCCGGCCCGTTGAGAACTCTAATGTGCTATGCAGTTTGTGTGGCATGCAGTTTGTCAGGATGCTGGCACATGCTACCATGTTGGCAGCAGCATCAGTTACCAGACACCTAACTTTGTTTTGAATGCCCCACTCCTCCATCAAAGCTGACTTGACTTCAGCTATGTTTTCAGAAGTGTGACATTTGGAAAATTTTCCCACCCCCAGTAAATCGGTGGACATCTGATCATTTTCATTTACAAAATGACATGTCACTGCCAGATATGCATCCATATGCAGTGATGTCCACATATCGGATGTGAGGCTTACAGCTCTGGCCTTGTTCACCTCTTCTTTTGCCTTCTTTTTGGCCTCCTTGTATTTTTCCTCAACCATTTTCTTTAATGACTGGCGGGATGGAATAATGTAGTTTGGATCCAACATTCCTACAAACTCCTTAAAGCCAGCATCTTCAACAATTGAAAATGGCTGGTAATCTTTAACAATCATGTTAACCAAGACCCCATCAATCATTTGTTTTCGGATCCCTGCAATACAGTAAAATTTAAAATATAACTGAGTATTACATAACTATGCACTATTTAAGATACCTCATTATACAGAAATTGACAAACAAATAAATTAATGACTGATCAGAAGTCTTATACCTTGGTTGCTAGTTGTTGGTCCACTTTCAGAAGATGTGTTTTCATGTTTAGCTCTAAAATGTCTCAACATTGAGGATGTGTTGTTATTATAAGAAAGCTGTTGAGAACATATTAGGCACTCAACCTACAGAAGGAGGTTACATGTATTAACTTGAGTAAAATATACAGTTTATTATATACTGAATATGCATAAAATTACATGTAAATATCAATTTACATTATAATTAATTCTTATATTTATTTTATACAAATTCGTAAATCATAATTCATTTGTTCTTATTACAAAATAATATTATTATTATTATTATTATTATTATTATTAATAATAATAATAAATAGCTTACTGTATTTGTTGATACGACCTGAAAATGCTGCCAGACTTCCGAACGGCCTCTTTTCTTGGCTGGATCCATGCTGAAATTCAAAAGAGCTCACTCTGTGTTTCAGTCTCAGTCGGTCTCAGTTTACTACATAGACTGTAAAAAAATATGGACGTAGTGTCCATGACGTCACCCTTGGGTTTCTGAAGAGCGTTTTTGAAGCCTAAAGTGGGCGGAGTCGCTCGTCGCCATCTTGGAAGCGCGGCACAGCGCGTCACTCCCGGATAAACGAAAATGGGCAAAAAGACGGGATGTGGGTGGAGTTGAGGTGCCTGGATGCTGAAACTACGCTCGACGTGATCGAGTTTGCTCAGGCTAAGAGCTAATGTGCTACTGGCCTCGCGCTAAAGTGACAGCTGACTTAAAGAAGTAGACCTAAAGCCAATAGTTAAAGTTCATGTTTTTGCCCTTTGAAATACTATAATAGTTAAAAGACATAACTAACCGTGAGACTATGTGTATTGTGATGCATTATTATTCTCATGCAGAAACTTACAATATTTGCTCTGAGCGTGTGTGTGACACAGTGTTGTAGTCGAGACCAGCTCACTCGAGTCCGAGTTGAGACCGAGACCATAGAGGGTCGAGTCCGAGTCGAGACCGAGACCAAAGAGAGTCGAGTCCGAGTCGAGACCGAGACCAGAGAGGTTGGATAACCTAGGTTGGGTCTGAAACCAGACCTAAAGCTATCTTCAAGAATATGTAAAATATTTGGTGGTAACAATAAAATTGTTACCACAATAAAAAACAATACATCAAATATACCATGGAATCATACACTGTAATGGTAAAAAGGCCACATAGCAGTGTAAAGGTAATTTTATTAAAATTATGACTTAATTATTACAATCAGTTAGTGCTCTTACACATAACATACTGCACACGAATTCTGTGTGGCTCTTATATGCAAACTGAATTATGGATAAGGCAGACATTTTCAATACATAGTTGAGCTAGAGGTCACATCACATCTGACCTGGGTCCTGCTGCATTTGCGCACCGCGAACGTTACGGTGTGTTCACACCGAACGCGAATAGAGCGTCAAATACGCATCTATCGCGTCTAGTTAGGCGCTTGAACATTCGGTCGAGTTCAAATTTTTCAACTTGAGCGGAAGACATTTGCGGCAAACGCGTCGCCCAATTCGCGTCTTTGCATTGACTTTGTATGTAATCTACTCGCGCAAATAATTAAATTGGCGTTCGGTGTGAACACACCATTAGTCTCAAGTCATGCGCAGTTGCGCACAAGAAAGTCAGCAAGACGTTTCAATCAAACAACAATTTAAAGAAATATTAACATACAGTAATAATCATGACATATTTTGAATGGGTCTCGAGTGGACTCGGGGATAAGTCCGAGTCCTAATATGTTCGAGTACGAGTCAATTCCGAGTCAAAATGCACACGAGTCCATGACAAGACCGAGACCATTAAAATATGGTCTCGAGTCCGAGAAAGAGTCCGAGTCTCGAGTACACAACACTGGTGTGACAGTGATGCGCATACATGTCAGTCAGCGCGGCACCGCACGTCAAGTTCGTAGAGAGCTTTATTCAGTCCATTTTAAATTCTGATAGATATTACCTAAGAAGTTCAAGTAAATGCACTAGAAATACGCGCTCATGTAAGGGACGGAGAGAAAGCACTGACACCTGCAGGATTTAATCTGACGGTACTTTTTATTGAACACTAAAAAGTGAAATAAGCATATTATAGTCTATCTGCTCCGTAAGATCAACGGCACCGCAGAACGAGTGTGGCCTCTATATCTTAGACGTTTTTAATTCTGAACTCCAAAAAGCAACGATATTGTCAGACATCCATGAGTGCATGTTCACAGAGGAAAACAGCTGAAGAACAGCGCTGGTTGTTTTCTCGACACTCGACAACGACGGAATCCAACGGCGTGGGCGAAGGTATAAGGGCGGCGTGTAATAAACTATGAAATAATCCCGAAAAAAGTACAAACACGGCAGAGATGGCAAGTTCAGCAGCTGGAATCAGCTGAGGTGACATGATGGCTAACAGAGAGCAGACAAACGGCCTGTGACAGCAGCGGCAATCCACCTGTCACTCAAGTGGCCACGCCCTTGATTATGCAGCATTTTAAGGCTTAATATAATTTAAACGAATGAGTTCTAAAAAAAATTCACCCCCTCACAGTTGTCATGAAGGGCAAAATTAGCTGTATAGACCAAAACTACTTTAGGCACCAGGCTGTAAACATATTTTTTTCTGCGGTAAAGTTGGCCATTTTAACATGGGGGAGATACAGATTTGGCTCACTTTTGCTGCCAGCCTCAAGCGGCCAGGCGATGAATTGCAGTTTAATTCACTTCCGTGTTGGTTTCAAGAGAGAGACAGGGAGGTTGCCGCTTGGTTTACTACCGAAGCGCATGACACTCGAAACCTGCGCAAGGGGTTCGCGCTATTTTTGAATCAGAATTTGAAGCAGTCACGTGGTTGTATGTCGAAACGAAGCTTTGGACGTCACTGGTCACATGGTTATGTCAAAACGAATCAAGCCCCGGTACAGTGGTTCATGTGAGATGTTTCGTTTTTTTGATACAAGCTTCGAAGCCTCGGTGCCGAACGTCACATCACTACGTTTGTGCTGTGTGGTGGATTTTAATATTAACTTACCAACAAAGTTTTGCATAATACAGGTTAGAATCTAACTGAATACAAAGTATTAGGTATTATAATGTATTAGGCTAACTTACAATGCTCATGGGTTGTGGATGTTTGTCGCTCATCCAAGAATGAAGTCTCCGGAGTTGTGTCAGAGTGGAAGTGGGTGGATGCACTCTAATCTATGTAAGCAATTGAAACACAAACTGGGTATGTTAAATTAGGCACCCAGAGATGACAATCACAACACTGTTAGCCAATTTAAGCGCAGCAGTGTGGTGCATTAGGCTACAGTTAGGCTAATTAAAAAAAATTGCTAAAGGATAAATCATGCATTTTCTGTAACAGTTCATTATTTATGCATGCCATCATGCGAAATAAAGATGTTGCATAAACTACTTACTTACGAGGTTCTTCCTGTTTGTGTTACACTTCAGTGTTGCTGGTCGAAGCTGATGTATGACTCGCGTTAGCTTGCCAAGGTATCCTTGCACCTGATGAGTTTTCGCCTTTTCCTAACTGGTTGTTGTTCATAACCAAGGAATAACTCCGGATTCGGGTAGAGATCCGTTGGTTTGTGGGCGATAAAATGGTAAGAACAGACATAAACTCTCTTCTGTGGATTTTTTAGCTTTAGGGCTGCTAACCATTCTCGTGTTTTTGTCCCGTCCTTGGGCATTGAATGGAGTGCGTAGGGTGCTGGGCAACAGGTCAAGCGGGTCAGTTTATGTTGGAAACAGGTCCCATTCATAAAATCCTTCAGTTTTTGCGTGTGGTTTGTGCACCCGACAACGGCACACGTTGAGCCACAAGGAACCATTGCTTAATCTGTCAGCATTACTACTTGTCAGTTTCACTCATTTGTTTCACTTGTTTGTACCACAAGTATCCCTTGTGTGCTAGCTTCATTAAGCATTAGGCTAAACCGGAACTGGGATACCATCAACAGGAAGTATCGTCATGGCAACGCCCAATTAGACTCGCAGTAAAGTTGTGAATATAGTCTATAGTCTCAAATTTACTTTAAAATCAAACTATCATAACCAGAATAAGAATCAGAATCAGAAAGAGCTTTATTGACAAGTGTGCTTGCACACACAAGGAATTTGTTTTGGTACTGAGGCTTCCAGTGCACATATACAGATACAAATACAACAAGAAACATAATACTACAAATTATAAGAATAAAAAATATAAATATATGGGAATAAAAGTATCACAGTTGGGTTTAGTCAGAATAGACATTTTCAGATTTACAGATTATGAACATATTTAGTTCAGTTCAGTTCAGTTTCAGTTTATTGTCCCCTAAGGGAAACTTGTCTTGCAGCCAGGTAAACATATAGGTAACACAACAGGTACACACCACATACACATACAATTAAACAACACAAACTACTAATTAAAAACTTATACACTACTACTCATCTAGGTCAAAGAATTGTGCAAATTTAGCAACCTAATTGCACTTGGTATAAAGGAGTTCTTTGTCCTATTGGACTTAAAACAAGGGACTCTAAATCTCCGACCTGAGGGGAGGACCTCAAAAGAACAATGAAGGGGGTGATTTACACAGTCCAATATGGCATCTGCTTTCCTCATAACCTGCCTCTCATAAATATTTGTCAAGGAAACCTGTGGACAGCCTATTAACTTACCAGCCACCTTCACAATATGGCTGAGGTTATTTTTCTCCCTCAGGCTGATGCCCCCATACCAGGCAATAAAAGCAAAAGAAAGGACAGATTCAATAAAAGATTTATAAAATAAAGACATGATAACCTTATCAACATTAAAAGAGTTAAGCTTCCTTAGGAAGTACAATCGTTGTTGTCCCTTTTTGCAGATCATCTCTATGTTTATGTCAAATTTGAGTTTACTGTCTATCACAGTACCCAGATATTTATACTGCTCTACCACCTCTATGCTGATTCCTTTTATATAGGTGGGTAGAGGAGAACCAAGTTGTTTTCTCCTAAAATCTATGAGCATATCCTTGGTTTTAGAGGTGTTAAGCTGGAGAAAAGACCTGTCGCACCAACTGACAAACTCTTCAACCACTGGCCCATGCTGAGATTCATGTTTCTGCAGTAAACTGACAATAACTGTATCATCAGCATATTTCAGGATGTGTCTATTGCTATAATGGCTCCTACAATCGTTAGTGTAGAGAATGTATAGTAGAGGTGAAAGTACACAACCCTGCGGAGAGCCAGTGGAAGAGACACGCCTTTCAGAAAGACAACCATTCACCTTAACTCGCTGTGTTCTATTTGTTAAAAAATCCATAATCCAGCTCACAAGATTACTCTCAATATTAAATTCTGATAATAATTTACTGACTAAAACATGTGGCTGGATAGTATTAAAAGCAGAAGAAAAATCTAAAAACAAGAGCCTGGCATGTGTACCAGGACCCTCTAAATGACTATAAAGGAGATTTAAAAGTGTAATCTGGGCATCCTCTACCCCTCTGCTAGCCCTATATGCAAATTGCAAATTTACAGTGTTTTGAATATTATAAATAAATAAATCTACATATAAGTATCACCTGAGTTGTGGGATATTGCACTAAACAGTGGGAGTATTGCACTTAAAGGCATGCCTTGGGAGGAGTGTTAACTGTTCAGAAGGGAAATGGCCTGTGGGAAGAAACTGTTCCTGTGCCGAGATGTTTTTGTGGCCAGTGATCTGAGTCTCCGTCTTGACGGTATCAGTTCAAACAGGTGGTGTCCAGTTTGGAGTACAGTCTCTGCTGGGCCTTTTTCACAATGGAGTCAATGTGATTGTCCCACTTCAGGTCCTGAGAGATGGAAGTGCCCAGGAACCTGAATGACTCCACTGCTTCCACAGTGCTGTTCATGAGGGTGAGTCCACGATCATCTCCACTGTTTTGAGCGTGTTCAGCTCAAGGTTGTTATAACTGCACCAGACAGCCAGCTGTTCAACCTCCAGTCTGTAAGCAGACTCGTCACCGTTTCGGATGAGATCGATGACAGTGGTGTCGTCAGCAAATTTCAGGAGCTTGATAGAGGGGTCTTTAGAAAAAGATGGACGACGCCCCTTCGCTCTCTTCAATTGGCAAGAAGTGAAGCCGCCATTGTCCCGATATGGCGCTGACATCTTGGGACTTGAGTCTGCGCAGTTGCGATTTCGGGACCAGACATGCGCAGTAGTGAGCAGGAAGTAAAGCCGAGAAATCAACGTCCCGCTCTGGTCCCGCCCTCACTCTCGCCGAATCAATCGCAAGCACGCACCTCTGCTGCAGAATAACCCATTATGTTGGTATGAAATAATGAATTATAGAAATTTTGATATTAAATTTAAAGCTCCAATCTCCTTAGTCCTCCACAGATCCTGAAAAAAAGTCTGTTGTTGCTTCAGCTACTACTTTGCTCAGAGAACCTGTCAATCACAGCTGTCAATCATGACGCCACAGCGCCGCTTTTATATCATCAAAGAACTAAAACAAAATCGTATATGCAAGTAAAACATGAACTGTTACCTGATTTATGTAACGATTTGTTACCTGATTTATGCTCCCTCAGTCTCGCTCCTCGATCCCTCAGTCTCGCTCCCTCAGTCTTGCTCCTCGCTCCCTCAGTCTTGCTCCTCGCTCCCTCAGTAGTCTCGCTCCTCGCTCCCTCAGTCTCGCTCCTCGCCCCCTCAGTCTCGCCCCCTCAGTCTCGCCCCCTCAGTCTCGCCCCCTCAGTCTCGCCCCCTCAGTCTCGCCCCCTCAGTCTCGCCCCCTCAGTCTCGCCCCCTCAGTCTCGCCCCTCGCTCCCTCAGTCTCGCCCCTCGCTCCCTCAGTCTCGCCCCTCGCCCCCTCAGTCTCGGTCCCTCGGTAGTCTCGCCCCCTCAGTCTCGCTCCCTCGGTAGTCTCGCTCCTCGCTCCCTCGGTAGTCTCGCTCCTCGCTCCCTCGGTAGTCTCGCTCCTCGCTCCCTCGGTAGTCTCGCTCCTCGCTCCCTCGGTAGTCTCGCTCCTCGCTCCCTCGGTAGTCTCGCTCCTCGCCCCCTCAGTCTCGCCCCCTCAGTCTCGCCCCCTCAGTCTCGCCCCCTCAGTCTCGCCCCCTCAGTCTCGCCCCCTCAGTCTCGCCCCTCGCTCCCTCAGTCTCGCCCCTCGCTCCCTCAGTCTCGCCCCTCGCTCCCTCAGTCTCGCCCCTCGCTCCCTCAGTCTCGCTCCTCGCCCCCTCAGTCTCGGTCCCTCGGTAGTCTCGCCCCCTCAGTCTCGCTCCCTCGGTAGTCTCGCTCCTCGCTCCCTCGGTAGTCTCGCTCCTCGCTCCCTCGGTAGTCTCGCTCCTCGCTCCCTCGGTATTCTCGCTCCTCGCTCCCTCGGTAGTCTCGCTCCTCGCTCCCTCGGTAGTCTCGCTCCTCGCTCCCTCGGTAGTCTCGCTCCTCGCCCCCTCAGTCTCGCCCCCTCAGTCTCGCCCCTCGCCGCCTCAGTCTCGCTCCCTCGCTCCCTCAGTCTCGCTCCCTCAGTCTCGCTCCCTCAGTCTCGCCCCCTCAGTCTCGCCCCCTCAGTCTCGCCCCCTCAGTCTCGCCCCTCGCTCCCTCAGTCTCGCCCCTCGCTCCCTCAGTCTCGCCCCTCGCTCCCTCAGTCTCGCCCCTCGCTCCCTCAGTCTCGCTCCTCGCCCCCTCAGTCTCGGTCCCTCGGTAGTCTCGCCCCCTCAGTCTCGCTCCCTCGGTAGTCTCGCTCCTCGCTCCCTCGGTAGTCTCGCTCCTCGCTCCCTCGGTCTCGCCCCCTCAGTCTCGGTCCCTCTGTAGTCTCGCCCCCTCAGTCTCGCTCCCTCGGTAGTCTCGCTCCTCGCTCCCTCGGTAGTCTCGCTCCTCGCTCCCTCGGTAGTCTCGCTCCTCACTCCCTCGGTAGTCTCGCTCCTCGCTCCCTCGGTATTCTCGCTCCTCGCTCCCTCGGTAGTCTCGCTCCTCGCTCCCTCGGTAGTCTCGCTCCTCGCCCCCTCGGTAGTCTCGCTCCTCGCCCCCTCAGTCTCGCCCCCTCAGTCTCGCCCCTCGCCGCCTCAGTCTCGCTCCCTCAGTCTCGCCCCCTCAGTCTCGCCCCCTCAGTCTCGCCCCCTCAGTCTTGCCCCTCGCTCCCTCAGTCTTGCCCCTCGCTCCCTCAGTCTCGCCCCTCGCTCCCTCAGTCTCGCTCCTCGCCCCCTCAGTCTCGGTCCCTCGGTAGTCTCGCCCCCTCAGTCTCGGTCCCTCGGTAGTCTCGCTCCTCGCTCCCTCGGTCTCGCCCCCTCAGTCTCGGTCCCTCGGTAGTCTCGCCCCCTCAGTCTCGCTCCCTCGGTAGTCTCGCTCCTCGCTCCCTCGGTAGTCTCGCTCCTCGCTCCCTCGGTAGTCTCGCTCCTCGCTCCCTCGGTAGTCTCGCTCCTCACTCCCTCGGTAGTCTCGCTCCTCGCTCCCTCGGTATTCTCGCTCCTCGCTCCCTCGGTAGTCTCGCTCCTCGCTCCCTCGGTAGTCTCGCTCCTCGCTCCCTCGGTAGTCTCGCTCCTCGCCCCCTCAGTCTCGCCCCTCGCCGCCTCAGTCTCGCTCCCTCAGTCTCGCCCCCTCAGTCTCGCCCCCTCAGTCTCGCCCCCTCAGTCTCGCTCCCTCAGTCTCGCTCCCTCAGTCTCGCTCCCTAAGTCTCGTTCCCTCAGTAGTCTCGCTCCCTCAGTCTCGCTCCCTCAGTAGTCTCGCTCCCTCAGTCTCGCCCCCTCAGTCTCGCTCCCTCGGTAGTCTCGCTCCTCGCTCCCTCGGTAGTCTCGCTCCTCGCTCCCTCAGTAGTCTCGCTCCCTCAGTCCCTCAGTCTTGCTCCCTCAGTGTCGCTCCCTCAGTCTCGCTCCCTCAGTCTCGCCGCCTCAGTCTCGCTCCTCGCTCCCTCAGTCTCGTTCCTCGCTCCCTCAGTCTCGCCGCCTCAGTCTCGTTCCTCGCTCCCTCAGTCTCGCCGCCTCAGTCTCGTTCCTCGCTCCCTCAGTCCCGCTCCTCGCTCCCTCAGTCTCGCCGCCTCAGTCTCGCTCCTCGCCGCCTCAGTCTCGCTCCTCGCCGCCTCAGTCTCGCCGCCTCCTCAGTCTCGCCGCCTCCTCAGTCTCGCCGCCTCCTCAGTCTCGCCGCCTCCTCAGTCTCGCCGCCGCCTCAGTCTCGCCGCCGCCTCAGTCTCGCCGCCGCCTCAGTCTCGCCGCCGCCTCAGTCTCGCCGCCGCCTCAGTCTCGCCGCCGCCTCAGTCTCGCCGCCGCCTCAGTCTCGCCGCCGCCTCAGTCTCGCCGCTCCTCGCTCCCTCAGTCTCGCCGCTCCTCGCTCCCTCAGTCTCGCCGCTCCTCGCTCCCTCAGTCTCGCCGCTCCTCGCTCCCTCAGTCTCGCCGCTCCTCGCTCCCTCAGTCTCGTCGCTCCTCGCTCCCTCAGTCTCGTCGCTCCTCGCTCCCTCAGTCTCGTCGCTCCTCGCTCCCTCAGTCTCGTCGCTCCTCGCTCCCTCAGTCTCGTCGCTCCTCGCTCCCTCAGTCTCGTCGCTCCTCGCTCCCTCAGTCTCGTCGCTCCTCGCTCCCTCAGTCTCCTCGCTCCTTCAGTCTCGTCGCTCCTCGCTCCCTCAGTCTCGCTTCTCGCTCCCTCAGTCTCGTCGCTCCTCGCTCCCTCAGTCTCGCTCCTCGCTCCCTCAGTCTCGCTCCCTCAGTCTCGCTCCCTCAGTCTCGTTCCTCGCTCCCTCAGTCTCGTTCCTCGCTCCCTCAGTCTCGCCGCCTCAGTCTCGCCGCCTCAGTCTCGCCGCCTCAGTCTCGCCGCCTCAGTCTCGCCGCCTCAGTCTCGCTCCCTCAGTCTCGTCGCTCCTCGCTCCCTCAGTCTCGCTCCTCGCTCCCTCAGTCTCGTCGCTCCTCGCTCCCTCAGTCTCGCTCCTCGCTCCCTCAGTCTCGTTCCTCGCTCCCTCAGTCTCGCCGCCTCAGTCTCGCTCCGCGCTCCCTCAGTCTCGTTCCTCGCTCCCTCAGTCTCGCCGCCTCAGTCTCGCTCCCTCAGTCTCGCCGCCTCAGTCTCGCCGCCTCAGTCTCGCCGCCTCAGTCTCGCCGCCTCAGTCTCTCCGCCTCAGTCTCGTCGCTCCTCGCTCCCTCAGTCTCGCTCCTCGCTCCCTCAGTCTCGCTCCTCGCTCCCTCAGTCTCGTCGCTCCTCGCTCCCTCAGTCTCGCTCCTCGCTCCCTCAGTCTCGCTCCTCGCTCCCTCAGTCTCGCTCCCTCAATCTCGCTCCTCGCTCCCTCAGTCTCGTCGCCTCAGTCTCGCTCCTCGCTAACCCTAACCCTAATCAGGGCGTGAAGAAATATAGAGCTGAGTCTCATCAGCATAACAGTCAAAACTAATGCCATGCTTCCTAATGATATCTCCTAAGGGTAGCATGTACAGAGTGAACAGCAACGGTCCTTGTACTGAGCCTTGTGGTACGCCATACTGAACTTTTGATCGATAAGACATCTCTTCATTTACTGCTACAAACTGATAACGGTCAGATAAGTATGATTTAAACCGTGCTAGTGCAATTCCACTAATGCCAACATAATTTTCCAGTCTATTTAACCCTCTGAGGTCGACTATCGCGCGGACTATAGTCTCGCTTTTTTTCTTATCAGTGCAAAAGAAACTCAAAATACTCTGTTGATTTTGATCTTACATATTAAGTGTTGTACATCATTAGATCCTGATAAGTGTCAATTTTTTTGTGTGGATACTCACAATAAAAACAAAGTGTTGTGCTTTTTGCCAAATAAAGAAAAACAAACATGATGCGCGTTCTGCCTTCTCTCTGTCAGTTAAGTCCATTCTGAAACGCATCCGAAAATTAACGGTAATTCCGCGATTACTTGTCATACAGACACGAGTGTTTTTCCATAATGAAGCTTGAACTCTCTTCTTTTAAATGAATTAATTTATATAAAAAAACAAATATTCTCAGTTTATGTAATCTGAATGAAAAGAGAGGGATGTCAGTCTTTTTCTTTCCAGCTCATTATACCTGATTACGCGTTAATGTGCCACGCCCACGGAGAGCGCGCCGTATTCAAACGCAAATGATCTAAGGCAAGCCATTGAAACATGCCAACGCCCACCAGCTGGATTATAAAACACATCGTGTTTAGTAAATATCTTACTAATGCTGTGTACACATCCCTACGCTGTGAGGAGTAATACTATCTAATAACCCTGGAAAATGTACCAGAAGTGGTAGTTTCATTTCGAGGAGCAACGGATCCAGCTGATGTAGTAAGTCATTTATTCTTAAGTGCTTTGTTTTAATCGCGATATTGAATAGTGTCTGTGTAAACCGCAAAAAGACTGTTTAAATATGAATTGCGTGTCTGTGTTTAGGCTAAATGATGAATGAACGGCACAGGCGTGTGCGCTTTGTTTACTACAGTTATACAGCGCGTGTCTGTGCCGTTCATTCACTCTCGCACCTACATTAGTAAACGTGCATGAACACATCCAAACTATATTGCTATAGCCTACTAAGATGAGTAAAAATAGACTGAAATATGTTGAAATAAAATGTCTGTATAAGCAACAAACTGCAAATTAACATGTATATGCTAATATATCATACACAATATGTTACAGACTAAATATGAATGTTTAGACAAGATTTTGTGATTAGTTTTGGATAGATTATAAAGTTTTGACTGTAAAAAAAGACTACTGTCACATTAAATAGGTTTGTTCACCAATTTCTGCTCATTGGTTAAATATACTATAGTATGATGTTTTGTCAAAAATAAAGTAGGTATATTGAATTATCAACTAAGATGTTATTATAGTGTTTGTTCCAATATTCAAACTAATGAATCCTTACCTTTTTTAATACGTATGATAAAATGTATACTTTTTACAAAGAAATACACTTGAAATATTGTTAAAATTGTAATTGTTGTTGTAATTGTAACCTATTTGTAATTGGTTACAATTTCTAATTGTAAAATATGTATATATAGATAATTTCTTTTGTCCTTGTATTCTTTGGGACCCTGTGACACACCTGTGTGAAAGGCTAATTAATATGCAGCTCATTATGTATGTGGCACATTATCCGGCCTTTGTCTTCTCAGGTGTGAACACGCCTCCACGCATATTGCCTTTCCAAACAAAAGGTGTCTTATAAAATTTAAATCAATGTATTGTTTTGTGTAAATGATTAGGCAGGATGATTTTCAGATCATTTTGAAGCAAAAACTCTAGGCAACAACACCCATTAGTCAAAAGTCTTGTGGACACATATTTAGTATGTATTTTGTGGTCTTATTTCAGACACTTTAAGTTTTAGTTTTTTCAATAACCACGCATAAACATTATTCTCTAAAAATACAAAACATGTACATACATGTTGCTCACATATTACGCTAGCCCTGTTTGTGCTATATAGAGTGAATTTACACCTTTGCCATTAACATGTTTATAAATAACTGAAAAAAGCACAAATGTCAGAGCATGTCAAAACACCTCCAGGACCCAGAAAACACCTCAGACCCCAGAGGGTTAAACCTCTACAAACACAATCCCACACTTCTAGTATTTTTCCCTTTTAAAACTTTACAATACATTACTTTTAACCATGCTTTCAATCTTCATGATGTTAAATGTATAACACTTTAGCTTACAATTCAAACACATGATTTTATACACACATTTTTACCCTAAGTATAATTATATGATTCACTTTAACCCTCTGGGGTCCGAGGCTTTTTCTGGGTCCTGGAGGTGTTCTGACATGCTCTGACATTTGTGCTTTTTTCAGTTATTTATAAACATGTTAATGGCAAAGGTGAAAATTCACTCTATATAGCACAAACGGGGCTACCGTAATATGTGAGCAACATGTATGTACATGTTTGTATTTTTGAGAGAATATTGTTTATGCGTGGTTATTGAAAAAACTAAAACTTAAAGTCTCTGAAATAAGGCCACAAAACGCATACTAAATATGTGTCTACAAGACTTTTGACTAATGGATGTTCTTGCCTAGGATTTTTGCTTCAAAATGATCTGAAAATCATCCTTCCAAATCATTCACATAAAACAATACATTGATTTAAATTTAGTAAAACACTTTTTGTTTGGAAAGGCAATATGCGAAATGGGCGTGACTCATGTATAATGGTCTGATTCACACCTGTGAAGACAAAAGACCTGTTTAATGAGCCTGCATAATGAGCTTTTCACAGGTGTGTCACTGATCCACAAGAAAGAATACAAGGACACAAGAAAAGAAATATATATACTACAAAATTGGTTCACAGTTGGAAACATCTATAAAAAAAAGTATTTTTCCACTTGTATTTTTGCTTGCAAATTGTATAATTTGAACATTTGAACAATTTGAAAGGTGAACATTTCTAGTAATTGTGTAGTTAATTCTCATACTGTATTTTCAGAAAGTTTTGGATATGTATCCTCTCTTCAAATTTGTCACTAATAAAACACAATACAAATAATTTGAAGAGAAGGCTTATATTGACCTTTTAAGATTTTGTTTACATCTACCTTGTAAATATATTATTTGCTATTTTATTAAAAAGGTTACAATTACAGCAACAATTAAAATAACAATATTTCAAGTGTAATATTTCTTTGTAAAAACTAAAGTATACATTTTATCATACATATTTCAAAGTTAAGGATTCATTAGTTTGAATAAAGCCTACATTGGAACAAACATTTTAACGTTATTTCAACATATTTCAGTCGATTTTCACTCATCTCAGTATAGCAATAGGGTTTGGTAAAAAACTGTTCAGTTCATTCATTTACACACGCGATTCATATTTAAACAGTCTTTTTGCGGTTTACATACACTATGATATCGCGATTAGAACAATAATAAAAAAAAGTACTTCTCAGATGGATATTTGCTATAATGCTATAATAGCATCCTAGTTGATGACTTTATTTTTGACAAAACAAACATAGCCTAATATATAACATTTGAGCAGAAATTGGTGAACAAAAGCTTATTCAATGTGGCAGTAGTTTAGGCTACAGTAAACAGTTAATAATCTATCCAAAACTATTCAACAAAATGTTGTCTTTCATATTTCGTATGTAACATAGGCATATCGTTTGTTGTTTTTATGAGTCTATATTAGGGTATAAATATTAATTTGCAGTTTAATACGTTAATACAAAGACATTTTAACGTTATTTCAACATATTTCAGTCGATTTTCACTCATCTCAGTATAGCAATAGGGTTTGGAAAAAACTGTTCAGTTCATTCATTCACACACAGACGCGATTCATATTTAAACAGTCTTTTTGCGGTTTACATACACTATGATATCGCGATTAGAACAATAATAATAAAAAACTTACTTACTTACCTCCTCGAAATGAAAAAACCCAGCACATGTTCTGAGGTAAATGTCCCAGGATTATTCCTCACACAGCCGCGCAAGAAGAAATAGTACATTAATCTGATGATTACATTTGTTGTCTTATCGCGTTTATGAGGGGCGTTGACACTTTGCATGTGTTGCTTCAGGACATTTGCGTCTGAATACCGCGCGCTCTCCGTGGGCGTGTCAGATTAGCAGAATAATGAGCTGAGAGAACGATAATGAGATCGGCTGACACCTCTCTCTTTTTTAATAGATTACATAAACAGAGAATATTTATTTTAGTTTTGAATTAGATATTTTAAAAGTACAAACTTAAATGATTATAGAGATATAATGCTCGTGCTTGTGTGAATAGTATTCGCTGAGCTTTGTTTAAGTTTAGAGACGTGCACCAGAAAAAAATTTAACGGAGACAGAGAGGCAGAAAGCACACCCTGTTTATTTTCTTCATTTTACAAAAGCACACGGTTTTGATGTTAATGTGAGTGTACACAAAAAAAAGAAGACCCTCTATAGTTTATAATCATGTATTGATTTTATTTATATGACCAAAAATGACGGAGTATTTTAAGTCTATGTTGCTGCTGTGTGGAAAAAAAACAGCAAAACGCGCCAGCGCGTTTCTGGACCCCAGAGAGTTAACCTCCAGACCCGCCAAGCCGTGCTTAAGATCTAGCGGGTCCTTCCAATAGTGTCGCATGTGCTTAGCGCACGCAGGGAGTACAGGCATGAGCTGCTTCCTAGGACCGGGAGGGGGACCTAGGAGTTTGCCGTCATACACATCCCTCTCTTGGTCGGCGGCGTTCTGGAGGGCCGGCCATTCCATGCCGAGACGAGCGGCCGCTCGCTCACACACCTCGAGAAGGACCGCGTGCGGCAGTGTAGCCGAGCCGCTAACCGGGGGAGCTTGGGCGGACGGGATGGTTTCCTCATCGTCCGAGCCATCAAGTATAGCGGGGTCCTCGTCCTCGCCTGAGCCGGGCGGCTCGTAGTCGAGCGAGGAAATACCGGGAAGGATTTCCTCGAGTAGGCCCTCGTTAGACTGGTCAGCCCAACTGAGAGCAGGCATGCTCCGGGAAGTCCCCGGAGCTGCAAGGCTTTCACCTACTCCAGCGTCCGAGTCGTAACTTACTGTTCGTCCGTGCTTTGGGTGGATGCAACCTTGAGTCTACGTCGAAGAAGCTTCCTCGGCAGGGCGAGGCAATGGCTAACGTTACAGTTCTCAGGAAGAGAAAGCGCTTCCTCAGCGTGCTTAAATCCCATGCATACCACGCAAAAAGGATGGGCATCCCTCGCGGCAATGAGTGAACCGCAGGCGGCAGGGCATGCACGCGACTGCACGTCCGATGGGTTAGTGGGACCGGAGAGCTTGAGATCCATCGGAGAGGTGAAAGCTGAGAAACAGGCGGGCAGCCTGACCAAATCCAGGTAGCGAGCGTGGGTGTTTTGCAACCAGAAATAAATAGCAACTAAACGCAACCGTCTGACAATCACGCCAGGCGGAGGCTGATCGAAATAGATATTTCCTCCTGTTGACTGTGGTGAAGTCAGCGAAATCGTAGAGCTGCGAAGCAAAGAGGTCGCGAGAAGCGAATAACAACTGAGGTAAGATAGTGCGTGTTAGGGTTTATACACTTGGTAAGGGGCGGGTCCCTTACCGAGCATTGGACACGCACTTCTGTCTGTCAGGCCAGACTTGGTGCAATTGGATGCTTCTGCAGAGGTCAGGTGCGGATGCCCTTCCCATAGGTGGATCTCGAACACGAGATGATGAAAGAGAACACTCTCCCAACAGCATACTGTTTCTTTAGAGCCTAATTCCTTGTCAAATTAAAATTGTATAGTTGTATATATCACTTGTGATGGTATTTTGTATAGAAATGGCCAGACGTGCAGTCTACCAATAACATTAGAGCGACAGCACTACGAACGCCCACAAGCGACTTCACAGTACAGAGCCGAGCGACATACAGCGACAAAGTCGCTGGCGGAGTGAACGGGGCTTCAGAGCGACTGAGTCTTTGTGCATTCTTTGCTCACAAAAAGGAGTCAAAGCATTTTTTCCGGCCTTGACACTTATGAAAGGCAGAGATTGAAGACTGGGTGTTTTCCTGCTGCTCCTGACAGATGATCACATTAATGATTCTGATCAGATCTAGACAGTGTTATTCTCCTGAAAGCACAAATGCTAGTGGTGAGGCAAATACGTTTACAATGTAATCATATCTGCAGGATAAGACATGTAAAGTGTTCTGGTCTTCATGATAACCCTGTTGTCAAATCCCTTTAACATCCAATATCGGTCACATGTGCACTTTGACCTCATCACATTAAGCAGAACTCCCAGCTGTCATCAGTCATCATCTGTTGCCCACGGCGGTTTATTGCATTTAATATAGCTTTCTATACATAAGTCTAATGTCTTCATGACGGTTATTTGAAAACTCAAGCCACCCAGGTTAACTAGCTAAAATTGTTGCTTTTAACAGGTTTGGAACAACTGTTTTAATTATTATCCCAAAACTGACATCTGATTACACAGTTTTGCTTCATATGGTCAGATTACCAGTCCAGTGCTTTAACCAACAACCGCTGCGTCTGAATCTCATACTCTCTTGGTACTTATTCAGAATAAATAATTACTTTGTTCTAGTATGAGTGTGTAGTATGAATGTAATCTGGACGTCGCCTACTACATTATCACGTGACCTACAGCGTCACTGCGTCATTCTTAATATTCACGAGCGGCTTCGCACAAAACTGTTTCATTTCCTGCAAGTCATCCGACTCTTCCCGAAACATCTTTAGTTTACACGGTCAGTCAGAAAGTTATTTTCATCTTATTTACTGACCGAGTCGATCGCTGAGGATTTATAAAAGCAGTAAGACTTTCCTTTTTACTTTCACTTTGTAAGGAGATCGTATAAATGATTTAATCTCTTTTAGTTTCTTATGAAATATTTTTTAAATTCCAGTTAGCATCTTTAAAATGGTAAAGATTTACTATTATTCTTTAAATCGTGTGTGTTTACGATATTTCTGTACTGATACACACAGTGGCGCTTTATCTTGCTGCAGATTAGCCTATAATATAATAGAGGTTATGTCGAATCAGACACACATGAAATATAATGTTTAGTAAAGCTGGTTTGTTCCTCAGAGAGCCAGAATGGTGAACTGCTGTGGTCTCGTGTCGGAGAAAAATGAACCAGGTATAACTCTCCACTTCCTCATTATAATCACAGCTTTAACTCTTTATATTGCGTAAAATTCGTCTTAATTACACACAGGGATTAAATTGGGATTTGTTATTATTATTTAAGACAGCATGTTAGAAAAAATATATAAATGTAATCATTCTTGTGCTGCGTGTGTTTATAAATATGGTGTTAATATGAGAATGTACTGTCTGTTTCTTTTTTTCTTCATACCTTAACCGTATATAAGTGTCTTTATACAGTAGAAATCTAAAAATATGTATTTTCTTCAAAGGCAAATAAAATTGTATCTTCATTTTAAATGGACAGCATATTTAAACATGTCTGGTCATTTGAAAAATGTTTTTTGGGGTCTATAAAAGTTTACATTTAATGATCTATTCTATTCTAGCCTTTCACATTTCTACACTTTTAAAAAAAAAAAAAAAATATTTTTATTGAATTTTTCATTATAATACAAATATAACAAGACATCACAAAAAAATAAAATAAAGGAACACCAATAACTCAGATTTGTATATAAAACATGACTACACATTAACACATTAACAATAACACATTTCAAAAAGATGCAGAAGAGAACAAAGGTTCAATGTCCAGAGAGTTATACAATTACAAAATTTCTTGTAATATAATAAGGTGAAGATGGGTTTACAAATAGTCCAGATATGGGGTCCAGACTTTATAAAACTGGCATGTTTTTTATGTAATGCATCAGTAAGACGCTCCAGTGGAATCAACTCAAAAATAACCTTCTGCCAACCTTAAAGAGATGGACATTTATCACTGATCCAATAGGCTATATGCACACGGAGGTGATGACGTACTTCCGCTAAAATCTCAGCCAGCTAAGCCATTTCCGCTAGCGCTGAGGTGATTGTTTCCCAAGCGACAACTATAGCAATAACGACATGTGTAGTAGTAAGAAAACGTTTAAATTTCAGCGAACCAACAGCAGTACAGCGGAGCATTGTTGTGTGCCTCTGTGTCAAGCCTCGAGTAAGTACAACAGAGTACTTAGTTTTCACACATTTCCATCTGACGCGGAAATCAGGCGAAAATGGCTTGTCGCTATCCGGAGGGATAACTTCACAGTTAGTCCCCATTCCCGAGTATGTAGCCGGCATTTTAAAAAGGAGGATGTTCGTGAGCCAGTGTCAGAGACAGGGAGACGGCTATTAATCAAGGGAGCTGTTCCAGCATTGTTTGAGTGGAACAATTTCACCCTTCCCACTTCAAGACCAGGGGTATGGGAGAGGAGAGAGCGGCCGCCGCCGTTGTCGGAGGATGACGCAGCGTGCGAGAAAGCTGATATCCTCATGGACCATGACTACGCTTCGGCTCCAGATCCCGCAGTTGTTGATTTAGCTCTTGATGACAACATGTCTCTCAGAGATGAGATTCTCAAGCTGAGGGAACACGTCGAGAAGCTGACAATGAATCAGCGCTTTGGGATTCATCGTTTTGTTGCCTCAGACAAGGACATACGTTTTTTCACAAGGTAAGATGTCCAGATTGTTCTATAGTACTTTTGCAGCAACAGAGAGAGAGAGAGAGAGAGAGAGAGAGAGTGTGTGTGTGTGTGTGAGAGAGAGAGAGAGAGAGAGAGATAGAGAGAGAGAGTGTGTGTGTGAGAGAGAGAGAGAGAGAGAGAGAGATAGAGAGAGAGAGTGTGTGTGTGAGAGAGAGAGAGAGTGTGAGAGAGAGAGAGAGAGAGCAAGGTTTAAGAGCGAGATTAATGCTAATAGTTATATATTTGAAATGCTTCCTATTAATTTAATAGTATACACTGATACAATATTTAAATGCTAATATCTGAGAGAGAGAGAGAGAGAGTGTGTGTGTGTGTGTGTGTGTGTGTGTGTGAGAGAGAGAGAGAGAGAGAGAGAGAGAGAGTGTGTGTGTGTGTGAGAGAGATAGAGAGAGAGTGTGTGTGTGTGTGTGAGAGAGAGAGAGAGAGAGAGAGAGAGAGAGAGAGAGTGTGTGTGTGTGTGTTTGAGAGAGAGAGCAAGGTTCAAGAGCGAGATTAAGGCTAATAGTTATTTGAAATGCTTCCTAGTAATTTCATAGTATACAATATTTAAATGCTAATATCTGAATTGTATTTATTTAGATTTGCATCCTATGACCTACTGATGAGATTCTGGGCCTTAATAGAGCCCTCACTGCCATCTATGATCAGTGTGACACAAGCACAGAGAGGCACTTTTACAGAGCCAAGTTCCACTGTAGTAAGTAGTTATTTACATACAGTACAACTTAACAAAGATCAGGGCTAATAGAAGTTAAGAGAAACATCATCTAAATTGTATTTCTTTTGAACAGACTCGTTCCCTGCAGCCCATTGATGAGATGTTCTTGTTTCTCAACTACCTTGCACTGGGTTCAAAACAGCGTGACCTTGCTGACCGGTATGGAGTCCACCAGTCCACGGTCAGTCGGATCATCACAACGTGGAGCAACTTTCTGTACACTGTGCTAGGATCTGTGAGGATCTGGATACCAGAGGAGAAGATAAGGGCACATCTGCCAGCTGAGTTTAATGACTATGCAGACACTACAGTCATCCTGGACTGCACAGAGCTGAGGTGCCAGTGCCCTTCATCACCTCTTCTCCAAAGTGAAATGTTCTCAGCATACAAGTCCCACTGCACTCTCAAAGGGCTGCTTGGAGTGGCTCCTCATGGAGCGGTCACATTTATCTCTCCACTGTACACTGGTTCCATCAGTGACAAACAGATCATGCGAGAGTCTGGAATTCTCTCCCTTTTGAGACCTGGGATGGCCATCATGGTCGACCGAGGTTTCCTTGTTGATGACCTTGTGCCTTGCAAGATTTATAGGCCAGCATTTCTCTCTGGAAGATCCCAGATGTCTGCCTGTGAGGTCAGGGAGACCCAAGCAATTGCACGCCTCAGGGTGCATGTTGAGCGCCTCATACGGCGTGTTAAGGAACACAAGTTCTTTGACACAGAGATTCCACTTCGGCTTTTTGGCAACATTAATCAGCTGTATACTGTTGCATGTCTTCTGACAAACTATGAAAACGGGCCTCTTGTAAAGGCTTGGGCAAAGAAGCCAGAGTAGCACCTGTCTGTAAATAGCTATTTATTTTTTTGCAATGTTAAAAGTTTTTTCAGCCACTTTGGTAATTGTTCATTTTTAAAAATCTATACAAATGACCAGATAATGGTGGTTGTTCACTTTTAGAAATGTATAAAATTGACCAGAGCGTGTCTAAAGAAATCGATCTAATCTAAATCGATACCAGTACTGTTTTTTTGTTATATTTTACAACTGGCCAGAGGCTGTATCTATTGTTTGTTTACCTATACAAATGGTCATAGGTAATTTTTTTTACATTTTTGTAACTACTTTCTTTAAATGTACCTTTGTAAATTACTTTTTATAAATTATACATTTTCTAGTACCTCATGTTATGTATGCACTGCTGTACATTGTACATACTTTGAATAAAGAACTACTGAATTATTTGCATTTTATATGTTCTTTAGCTCACCAGTGCTTTTAAGCCATCTGTAATAAAATAACACTTTCATGTACAGTGAATTATATTTACTGAATAATAACCTTTGTTTATGGCTCCCAAATTACAAATAACAGTTATAAAATACTATTTTTAGGTAATAAAATAATATAGGCTAAAAAAAACATTCATAGGAAGAACATGCAATTTAATAAATAATAGATTTCATATATGTACATCTCATTACATTAGTATACAAATACACAAGAAGCATAGTAATAAAATTAAGAAAACAAAAATATGTACAAATATTTTGAAATGGATTGAACTGATAAGAGCTGCTAGATTAGAACTGCCAGTAAGAGAAATAGAGAAGAGAAATTAACAGCATTCTGTAAAAGAAGCGTGACAGGCCATCAGAATCTAATTACATAGGGAAGCATAGAGGTAACAATAAAAAAAGAAATAGTCAATTTTTTCTTTCATTGTTTTGGTGATTTCATTGTCTCTGGGAATCCTCTGAATAAACATGTCTTCCTGTGTGTAGACAACAAAGTCACACCAGTCCAAACCAGAAATCAACATCTGGCCCTGGACCTGCCAAAAGTACGAATGAGATTTCCTTAATGTGTGTGTGCCCTCACTGATCTTAATATATGGGCAATCAACATAGCTTGCTACATTGGGGCATTTAATCTCAACAAGGCCAAACACTGTCTGCCCCTTTGGATCATACACGATGCCATCAGGTGATGACCCCATCCAGGGTGCGTCAGGGTGGATAAGGAAACCACAGGGATAGTGGTTAACCTCCCTTACTCTGCAGTACTCCTCTACAGCTGCTGGTTCCATGTCAAGCCCCCTCCTCATGTCTGCAGTCTGATGGCTAGGTCTCAGAAGTCTTTTGGCAAGATTTTCGGCAGAGCTCTGTGCCCTGGTGTGACAGACCTCTCTGAATTTTGAGGAGGTGATGCGGGGCTGCCTTAGCTGGTGCCACTCAATGCAGGAACTCTGATCTTTTGTGCTGTTGGCAATTTTGTGTGCTGTCTCTAATGTTGTTGCCAGGGACATCATGTGGTGCTGCTGATGTTCAGTGCAGACAAAAGAGCAGGTAGAGGGTCCCAGCCTGTAACCCTGAAGTGGCAGCTGTGGGGGAGAAGGAGCATCTGGGTGGGGACAGGTTTTTGGAACTCTTTTTGCTGGCATGTGATAAGACAACACACTTCCTTCTTGCACTTTTCCAAATGCAGAGTCAACCAGAGGAACATTAATGTCCATAGCCATAGTTGTTATCAGTGGAGCCGCATCACTTGGAAGATCATGGTAGACTTCATCCACCCTGAGTGTGGAAAGTTCAGGCAGAGCTGAACTGACACCCTTATACAAGTTGCTCCTATGGAAAAGACACAATATATATATATATATATGTTTTTAAATGAGCCATAAAGTAAGTTACATATAAGTTGAACGAACAAACAAAATAAAAAAATAAAATAGGCTTTATTTTTTTTAAAAGCCATTAGAGATGGTTAGGACTTTCTTGCTTGAACAACTATCAGTATAAATACTAACAATGGAAATTAACATACAATGTGTCTCATATGATCAGATGACTACTTTATTTGAGGTCTTATAACAGAAAATGTCTTTAATGATAATAACAACAATACTAACCTGATGCCTTCCACCAGTTTTCGTTCCTTGGGTCTGGCTGAAAGAATCACCATGTCATTAACCAGACCAGGTTTAACACCCTGCATTTAAACAAAAAAAGGTTATCAATAAACAGAAATATCCATAAATAGAATCAAAGTACCCTGTTAGAAACATTAGTTACCATGGTTCTTGGCTTATGCCATTTCTGTTCAGTCTCTGTGCAGCTGTGTGTTGGGGGAACAGAGGTGATTCTTAGCTGGCAATAATGTGCAGTCTGGTACAACAGTGCTGCCACATGATTACACAAAGCTGTACCTGCCACACAGGTACACTGGCAGCTTTGTAGCTGCACAGGACGGGCATCCCTAAGCACAACCTGAAAATACACAAATCTGTTACAATAGAATAAAAGTGCAGTTTTTAAAAAGGAGAATGCATGAGTACAGTGAGAATGTTCGACAAAACAAACAAATAATATGTACCATCGACATATAAAGATGACATAAAAAACTACTAAATTTGTAGGAGCTAAAATTGTAGCCAAAATATAATTTATTATTAATATAATTATTTCTCACTTTACTCATCATCAACAGTGGACACAGAACGTGTGTCAATGCAGTGAAACAGAATTCAGTTTCTGTGAATCCCAGTGCTTACTAACGTACGTTACATATTTAAAAATCGATAAATATTCCAACACACCAATATTATTAATGGTAGGGTAAATTAAATATGTATTTAAAATAACCTTTAGTAGGATTATGCGATGATTCACAGAAACTTGATCTGACGAACGGAACCTGTCTCATGAAACAGCCTGCACTGAACCTGCAGGATAACTTTCCCTTACGCTCAAGGTGTGAGGCTTTTGGCTTTTCCTCATTGATCTGTAGCACTCAGCCCTAATGGTTACCTCTCCTGTACTTGAATCCTTGTTTGAAACTGACATTGACAAAGGCGTTATGAAAATTAGATGTAATTGACACATAATAGTAGACAGACCGACACAGACACATAGCCTACGTTACACCTGCTGCGCTAGCTAGATAGCATGCATGCTAAGGGGATGTAAACACAGAACACGTCCAGATCTTATCTTCAAAATTGTGGATGTAGCTCGAAACGTACAACTTGAAGCCCTTCTCCTTCTTGGTTGTCGATGTATGACACAATGTTTGTATAATTCGACTCACGTCGTTGACCGTAACCCTAGGGACATCTTGAAGCGACCGAGTGAAAAACGCCATAGTTGCTATTGACGCTACGTGCGCCGGCGACACCGGATGTGACTTAGCTGGCTGACTTGGAATGCGGAAGAGAGTGTGCATATAGCCTATTAAGTAAAACATTTTTCTAGCAGCAAAGGATAGAATATTGTACAATTTCTTATTAGCAGACGAAACAATGCGTCCATTAGGCAAACCCAACACCAGTGACACTGGGTCAAAATCACACTGAATATTAAAGATCTTTTCCATTTCCCCCAGAACAAACACCAATACCGTTGCAGTCTGTTACATGACCACAGACAATGTGTTAAAGTATCGATTTCTGTTTTACATTTTAAACACATAGACGATAGAGAGGGGTTAAAAAATGTTTTTTATTTAACCTTTATTTAACCAGGAAGTCCCTTGAGACTGAAATCTCTTTGGAGATAAAAAATGTCTGTGGTTAAGGGAAATATGGAGTCCATGTCATAAACTGCTCTGTGACAAAGTTGAGATCCAAATGCAGCTTTTAATATGATGGGGTAATCCAGACACGTAATCCAATGTACAGGCAATAGGTCAAAATCCAGGAAGGCAGTCCAAACAAACAAAACACTCAAGGTTGGGAACAAGTCAAACGGGTAATCCAGAGGCAGGCAGAGAGTCCAAAAACCAAAATACAGGGAACCAGAGAAATGCTCAGAGATGCAGTGCAACAACATACAAAACTATGCAGTGATTGAATGTGAAAACCAGTGTGGTGGAGATTTTAAACTGAATATTAAATTAACCATGTTTTTTACATCTAACCATAAAGATATGAATTATACTAACATCTCGTGATAAGTTCTAACACTTCCTTTGGTCCTATGTCTGAAGATGAATAAAACTTCCATTCCTGATTCTAACAATAAATCTAAATTGAGCTTACTTCCTTTTTCTCTAGGATGTAGCCATCAGACGACGTCTAACCTCCTAAACATTTGACTAAATATAACTTTGGTAAAAGGACTATATATTTGGACTAACCGTTATATTGTGTGTTGATTTGGAGACGCTTGGGTGTCGATTGTAGACGCCCCGGATATTTATTAAGTGTAGACTCTTGGGTGAAGACTGGGCACCCCAAATAAAAGAAGACTAAAGACCTTATCACCAATTAAAAGTGATAGTTTTCAATTAAAATAATTAGGTTCCAGGTACGCAGTTAGGTTTAGGGAAAAATCCACGACACCAGGGCCCGTATTCATAAAGATTCTAAGAATCCTCTCAGAAAACTCTTAATTTAGCTTTAAATCTTTTACATAGGAGTCTTAGCTTAAGAGCGATTCAGGGCCGATCTGAGAGCAACTCTGAGTAAGGAAAAGACAAAAACTTTTATCTTAGTGAGGAGGCGGGGCTGACCCCGTTGCTATGTATGACACAATCTTTTGAAGACTGTGATTGGTTGGTTGTCCAAGAAGGAAAAAAAGAGTGATTTTAAGTATAGGGTCTATTCTAAGCCTTCACTTTGAAATTACATGCGTATTTTTTCCTATTTGACCGTTCTCATACACACACAGACATTATGTACGTGTATATAAATCCTTTTTTTTTATTTACCATGCTGTTCATTTTCTATAAGGTATTTGTTAGCGCGTCTCTGATAAGATCAGTCACAAACATGATCCCTGCACGATCTAATATTTAGCGTCTTATTAACTCACTGTCATCTATTGTCTGCTACACATTTCTTCTCCCTCTTCGTCTTTCTGCCATTTCTCCTCTGCTAAAGAAACTCTTAAGCCTCTTAAAAGTCCTCTTCTGTGCTCCTAACAATTTTGACCTCAAGACCTCTTTTAAGGGTTAAGATGCTTTCTGAATTACTTTTTTCTTTACAAGGATTTTTTCTTTAATTTTAAGAGTAAACGCCCACATTTCTAAGAATTTTCTTAGAATTTTGTCACTAGGAGCTACTCTTTTCATTAAGATTCTTTATGAATACGGGCCCAGGCTTATAAGGTGTGAGCTACACAAGGTAATGATACACAGATGAATGTGATCAGTGATGATGAATCCGGGCAGTGAGTTATGGGAAATGTAGTTGTGAGGGAATAACAAAAACTGAAGTGGAGCACCCTCTGGTGGCCCTCGCGGGCACTCCAGCTGATGACCGTTAGTCTGTGTATGATTTTAAATTGTATTTCTCTTGTACGTGTACAAACAGATATTTTCTTAGCATAAGACCAAATGTCATCCCATGTTTCATCATCAATGTCAGTAGCTAACTCTTCTTCCCATTTAGTTTTAATACTCTGTGTATCAGCAGAAGAAATTGAACACAAAGAACCATAAAACTTTCCCAAAGACATTTTTCCTGATGATGAAAAATAACCTCTAAATTGAAGATATTTCACAATTCCTAACAAGTGTTGTGTTATGTGTTATAATGTTTTAGTTGGAGGAAACGAAAAAAATCCTGTTTGAACAACTGATACTTCTGAGTTAACTCCATAAATTACATTAATTTATTGTCTGAAAACATATCGCCAAGCCTAATAAGTCCCAAGTTACACCAACGTTTAAAACCATCATCCCAAATTCCTGGGGTGAAATCAGGGTTATTAAATATTGGGGTAAAGAAAGAAGTCAATTTAGATCTACGTTCAAGCCTACAGACCGATCTCCATGCTTTCAGTGCGTTAACTATAATTGGATTATCAAAAATTCCTTTTAGGTTTTGAAAACTCTTAAGTAGAGGAAGAATCATTACTAACTCACTTTGCAATGTATCTCAGGTGAAAACCTGATAGATCTTAATATTTGGAAAATCCAACCCCCCCATATAGGGAGATAAAGTACTGACATTTTTAATCTAGGGTTGCGTTTGCTCCATATAAAGGAAGTCAGCCAGCTATTCATGCCCTTTAATGCCTTATTTGAGAATAGTATAGGAACCATTTGAATAGGATATAATAATTTGTATAATAAAGTGCTATCTGACCTAGCAAAGATACTGGCAAGGAATTCCAGCGTTCTAAATCCTGCTGTATTTTCTCAAATAAAGGAACAAAATTAAAATCATACATTTGCTTCAAAGATGTAGATATTGAAATGCCTAAATAGATGAAACCTAGAGGTGAACACAATATTAGATTTGGAAATAAGAGTACCTAAAGGCCTTGCTACAGATTTAGCTAAATTAATTTTATAACCAGAGAAAGTACTGAACCAGTTAATCAACTCAATCAGAGCGTGAACTGAACTCTCAGGCTCAGATAAAAAAAAGCAACACATCATCAGCATAAAGCGCAATCTAATGATGTATATCTGTAAGCCTGAAATATATGTTGCCGATCTGATGGCTTCAGCCCGAGGCTCTATAGCCATCGCAAATAAAAGCGCTGATGGGGCGATCCTGCCTGATGCCTCTATTCAACATAATCAGATCTAAAGCCATTCAACAATACAGTAATAATACAACCTCTGGCGAACGCAGTCACACCCTCTGGCGAACGCAGTCACACCCTCTGGTGAACACAGTCACAACCTCTGGTGAACCCAGTCACAACCTCTGGTGAACGCAGTCACAACCTCTGGTGAACGCAGTCACACCCTCTGGTGAACGAAGTCACACCCTCTGGTGAACGAAGTCACACCCTCTGGTGAACGAAGTCACACCCTCTGGTGAACGAAGTCATACCCTCTGGTGAACGAAGTCACACCCTCTGGTGAACGAAGTCACACCCTCTGGTGAACGAAGTCACACCCTCTGGTGAACGAAGTCACACCCTCTGGTGAACGAAGTCACACCCTCTGGTGAACGAAGTCACACCCTCTGGTGAACGAAGTCACACCCTCTGGTGAACGAAGTCACACCCTCTGGGGAACGCAGTCACACTCTCTGGTGAACGAAGTCACACCCTCTGGTGAACGAAGTCACACCCTCTGGGGAACGCAGTCACACTCTCTGGTGAACGAAGTCACACCCTCTGGTGAACGAAGTCACACTCTCTGGTGAACGCAGTCACATCCTCTGGGGAACACAGTCACACTCTCTGGTGAACGCAGTCACACCCTCTGGTGAACGCAGTCACACCCTCTGGTGAACGCAGTCACACCCTCTGGTGAACGCAGTCACACCCTCTGGTGAACGCTGTCACACTTTCTTGCAAACGCAGTCACACCCTCTGGTGAACGCAGTCACAACCTCTCGGGAACGCAGTCACACCCTCTGGTGAACGCAGTCACATCCTCTGGTGAACGCAGTCACACCCTCTGGTGAACGCAGTCACACCCTCTGGTGAACGCAGTCACACCCTCTGGTGAACGCTGTCACACTTTCTTGCAAACGCAGTCACACCCTCTGGTGAACGCAGTCACAACCTCTCGGGAACGCAGTCACACCCTCTGGTGAACGCAGTCACATCCTCTGGTGAACGCAGTCACACCCTCTGGTGAACGCAGTCACACCCTCTGGTGAACGCAGTCACACCCTCTGGTGAACGCAGTCACACCCTCTGGTGAACGCTGTCACACTTTCTTGCAAACGCAGTCACACCCTCTGGTGAACGCAGTCACAACCTCTCGGGAACGCAGTCACACCCTCTGGTGAACGCAGTCACATCCTCTGGTGAACGCAGTCACACCCTCTGGTGAATGCAGTCACACCCTCTGGTGAACGCTGTCACACTCTCTGGTGAACGCAGTCACACTCTCTGGCGAACGCAGTCACACTCTCTGGCGAACGCAGTCACACTCTCTGGTGAAAGCAGTCACACTCTCTGGGGAACGCTGTCACATCCTCTGGGGAACGCTGTCATATCTCTGGCGAACGCAGTCACATCTCTGGGGAACGCAGTCACATCCTCTGGTGAACGCAGTCACACCCTCTGGCGAACGCAGTCACATCCTCTGGCGAACGCAGTCACACTCTCTGGCGAACGCTGTCACACTCTCTGGTGAACGCTGTCACACTCTCTTGTGAACGCAGTCACATCCTCTGGGGAACGCAATCACAACCTCTGGGGAACGCAGTCACACTCTCTGGTGAATGCTGTCACATCTCTGGGGAATGCAGTCACATCCTCTGGTGAACGCAGTCACATCCTCTGGTGAACAGTCACATCCTCTGGTGAACGCAGTCACAACCTCTGGCGAACGCAGTCACACCCTCTGGCGAACGCAGTCACACTCTCTGGCGAACGCAGTCACATCCTCTGGCAAACGCAGTCACACTCTCTGGTGAACGCTGTCACACTCTCTGGTGAACGCTGTCACACTCTCTGGTGAACGCAGTCACATCCTCTGGGGAACGCAATCACAACCTCTGGGGAACGCAGTCACACTCTCTGGTGAATGCTGTCACATCTCTGGGGAATGCAGTCACATCCTCTGGTGAATGCAGTCACATCCTCTGGTGAACGCAGTCACACCCTCTGGTGAACGCAGTCACACCCTCTGGTGAACGCAGTCACACCCTCTGGTGAACGCTGTCACACTTTCTTGCAAACGCAGTCACACCCTCTGGCGAACGCAGTCACACTCTCTGGTGAACGCTGTCATACTCTCTGGCGAATGCAGTCACATCCTCTGGCGAACGCAGTCACACTCTCTGGTGAACGCTGTCATACTCTCTGGTGAACGCAGTCACATCCTCTGGTGAACGCAGTCAAATCCTCTGGTGAACGCAGTCACACCCTCTGGGGAACGCAGTCACACTTTCTGGCGAATGCAGTCACATCCTCTGGCGAACGCAGTCACACTCTCTGGCGAACGCAGTCACACTCTCTGGCGAACGCAGTCACACTCTCTGGCGAACGCAGTCACACTCTCTGGTGAACGCAGTCACAACCTCTGGTGAACGCTGTCACACTCTCTGTTGAACGCAGTCACACTCTCTGGTGAATGGAGTCACACTCTCTGGTGAACGCAGTCACAACCTCTGGTGAACGCAGTCACACTCTCTGGTGAACGGAGTCACACTCTCTGGTGAACGCAGTCACAACCTCTGGTGAATGCTGTCACACTCTCTGGTGAACGCAGTCACAACCTCTGGTGAACGCTGTCACACTCTCTGTTGAACGCAGTCACACTCTCTGGTGAACGCAGTCACATCCTCTGGTGAACGCAGTCACATCCTCTGGTGAACGCAGTCACATCCTCTGGGGAACGCAGTCACACTCTCTGGTGAACGCAGTCACAATGAAATCCACAGACCTGTGTCAGCGCTCCTTTCGGGATCCGTGCCGACACGACGAGCTGCGCTCAACACACGCTGCTTGTCCGTAAAGTTATGAAACTTCATGGTGACAGGTCTGGGTCGTTGCTTAGGTCCGGTAATGGCACCAAAGAGCGATGAGCACGATCAAGCTTGATCCATCCTGCTTTCGTTGCCATCTTTAAAAAATCGGGAAGCCACTTTCTTAAATAACTGGACCGGATCACTCCGTTCCGTTCCCTGTGGCAAACCGACTAGACGCAAATTACACCTGCGTCAGCGACTGTCACACTCTCTGGTGAACGCTGTCACACTCTCTGGTGAACGCAGTCACATCCTCTGGGGAACGCAATCACAACCTCTGGGGAACGCAGTCACACTCTCTGGTGAATGCTGTCACATCTCTGGGGAATGCAGTCACATCCTCTGGTGAATGCAGTCACATCCTCTGGTGAACGCAGTCACACCCTCTGGTGAACGCAGTCACACCCTCTGGTGAACGCAGTCACACCCTCTGGTGAACGCAGTCACACCCTCTGGTGAACGCAGTCACACCCTCTGGTGAACGCAGTCACACCCTCTGGTGAACGCAGTCACACCCTCTGGTGAACGCAGTCACACCCTCTGGTGAACGCAGTCACACCCTCTGGTGAACGCAGTCACACCCTCTGGTGAACGCAGTCACAACCTCTGGTGAACGTTGTCATACTCTCTGGCGAATGCAGTCACATCCTCTGGCGAACGCAGTCACACTCTCTGGTGAACGCTGTCATACTCTCTGGTGAACGCAGTCACATCCTCTGGTGAACGCAGTCAAATCCTCTGGTGAACGCAGTCACACCCTCTGGGGAACGCAGTCACACTTTCTGGCGAATGCAGTCACACCCTCTGGGGAACGCAGTCACACTTTCTGGCGAATGCAGTCACACCCTCTGGCGATTGCAGTCACATCCTCTGGCGAACGCAGTCACACTCTTTGGCGAACGCAGTCACACTCTCTGGCGAACGCAGTCACAACCTCTGGTGAACGCTGTCACACTCTCTGTTGAACGCAGTCACACTCTCTGGTGAACGGAGTCACACTCTCTGGTGAACGCAGTCACAACCTCTGGTGAACGCAGTCACACTCTCTGGTGAACGGAGTCACACTCTCTGGTGAACGCAGTCACAACCTCTGGTGAACGCTGTCACACTCTCTGGTGAACGCAGTCACAACCTCTGGTGAACGCTGTCACACTCTCTGTTGAACGCAGTCACACTCTCTGGTGAACGCAGTCACATCCTCTGGTGAACGCAGTCACATCCTCTGGGGAACGCAGTCACACTCTCTGGTGAACGCAGTCACAATGAAATCCACAGACCTGTGTCAGCGCTCCTTTCGGGATCCGTGCCGACACGACGAGCTGCGCTCAACACACGCTGCTTGTCCGTAAAGTTATGAAACTTCATGGTGACAGGTCTGGGTCGTTGCTTAGGTCCGGTAATGGCACCAAAGAGCGATGAGCACGATCAAGCTTGATCCATCCTGCTTTCGTTGCCATCTTTAAAAAATCGGGAAGCCACTTTCTTAAATAACTGGACCGGATCACTCCGTTCCGTTCCCTGTGGCAAACCGACTAGACGCAAATTACACCTGCGTCAGCGACTCTAGATCCGTGTATCCTGCAGTGACTGAAGTCTCCGCCTGGCCCACTCGCTCTACTGAGGCCTGGAACTGAACTCTGATCGTTTATCACGGCTAGCGCATTATTCCCTTTCTCAACTATTACCTTCGTAATGTTATCAGTTAGCTTGTCTAAAGCTTGAGCAAAGTTGGAGTTTGAACTTTCCTCCTCGCGACTCTTCACGCTCACGTCGTCCGTAACATCGCACTCTTCGCCGCTGACTGTAGAACTTTCGGCACAATCTTCTTTGCTTTGGGAATTCTGTCAGATCCTTTTAAATTATTGATCTAAAGACATGGCACAATAACCATTCTAACCAAGTAGAATGATTTCACTGAGTGAAAATATAAATTGACCGAATATTTGAACTAATGTTAAGGGAGCTCGTCAAAAGACGCGTATCCTCTACGACGCCATCTTCCTTCCCCTTTTTTCTGCACTAATTAAAACTATACTGTCAGTACACCATAGTTATACAAATTAACTAAATCAATGTATTTCCATTCAAAGGAAAGGAAACTGATAGGCTTAAAAGATCCAGTGGCTCCCTCTAGTGTTCAACATTAAAGGGGACCTATTATGCCCCTTTTCACAAGATGTAAAATAAGTCTCCCCAGAGTGTGTATGTGAAGTTTTAGCTCAAAATACCCAACAGATATTTTTTTACAGCATGTTTAAATTGTCACTTTTTGGGGCTCAGAAAAACGCACCGTTTTAGTGCGTATCCCTTTAAATGCAAATGAGCAGCTGCAACCGGCCCAGAGGGCGGAGCCTCACGAGCTCGCGCTCCTTGTCAGGACAATCTCATCTCACGGAATGATCAAAACATAAACTCTCACTGTGCAGTCACACCGCTGTTCAGCTCTCGCCGCCCTGCCAGCGACGCCGTGGAAAGATTCGTGGACGCTCTGATGCTCTGACGTAGATCGAATGCTTGGTCTTTTTTAAAACTTTTTTTTTTTTTTTTAAAACAAGCGTTCTAGTGCGAAAATCTTGCCTATACATAGTTCAATTCAATTCAAATTTATTTGTATAGCGCTTTTCACAATACATATTGTTACAAAGCAGCTTTACAGAAAGTGCATTTCAGAAATGTACATAGAAAAATACAGTTAGTTAATCATGTATTAATTTAGGACATAACATATCGCCGGCGTCGAGTCGTCTCTTCACAGGCGTCAAGTCGTCTCTTTACAGGCGTTTAGTCATCTCATCGCAGGTGTTGGGGCATCTGAAGTCTCCGTGAGAGGCTGGATACAAACTGGAGCTGACGAACGCTATTTACCTCGGGACTAGCATCCCAAGATAACAGCAGAAAAGCAGATAGGAAATAATTAGCATAGCTGCTGTTCATAATATTAATGCATTCGATCTGATTCAACAGTAGTATAAAAGGTAAGCATTATGTGAATGCTTGGCTAAAGAGATGCGTCTTTAATCTAGTTTTAAACTGGGACAGCGAGTCTGAGCCTCGAACAATATCAGGAAGGCTATTCCAGAGTTTAGGAGCTAAATGCGAGAACGCCCTCCCTCCTTTAGTGGACTTAGATATCCTAGGAATGACCAGAAGCCTCGAATTTAGTGATCTTAAAGAACGCGATGGATTGTAGGGCGATAGAAGGTCCATTAAATACACAGGAGCTAAACCATTTAGGGCTTTATAGGTCAGTAATAGTACTTTGTAATTGATACGGAACCTAATAGGTAACTAGTGTAGAGATGATAAAATTGGTGTTATATGATCATATTTTCTTGACCTAGTAAGAACTCTAGCAGCTGCATTTTGCACTAACTGTAGCTTGTTTATTGAGGATGCAGGACAGCCAGCTAATAAAGCATTACACTAATCTAGTCTCGAGGTCATGAATGCATGAACTAACTTTTCTGCATCAGAAACAGATAGCATGTTACTCAGCTTAGCAATGTTTCTAAGGTGGAAAAAGGCTGTTCTTGTAACATATGAAATATGATTTTCGAAAGACAAGTTGTGGTCTAGTATAACACCCAGGTCTTTTACTGTAGTGGATAAAGTAACAGGACATCCTTCTAAATTAAAGTTGTATTGTACGAGGTTTTGTGGGTAGTTTTTTGGACCAAAAAGTAATACCTCCGTTTTATCTGAATTTAATAGCAGGAAATTACACGTCATCCAGCATTTTATATCTTTAAGACACTCTGTCAATTTAGATAAGTTAGTGTTTTCATCTGGTCGTGATGAAATATATAATTGAGTGTCATCAGCATAACAGTGGAAATTAATTCCATGTTTTCTTGTTACCAAGTGGCAGCATATATATTGAGAATAGCAGAGGGCCTAACACCGATCCTTGTGGCACTCCATAGTCTACTGACGTTATCTTCGATTTTTCCCCATTTAAACAGACAAAATGGTAACAGTCTGATAAGTACGATCTAAACCAGCTTAATGCCTGTCCCTGAACACCAGTGTAGTTTTGTAGTCGATCCAAGAGTATTTTATGACCTATAGTGTCGAACGCAGTGCTAAGATCGAGTAGAACTAGTATTGAGATACAGCCTTGGTCAGAAGCTAAAAGTAAATCATTTGTAATTTTAACTAGCGCAGTTTCTGTGCTATGATGCGGTCTGAATCCTGACTGAAATTTTTCATAGATATCATTTTCTTCCAAGAAAGAGCACAATTGAGCAGACACAACTTTTTCTAGTATTTTAGACATAAATGGAAGATTATAAGAGACATAAGAGAAGAGACATAGTGTTGCGCGCCTTCTTATCAAATTCAAATGATCAACCTCTCCTCTATTTTGCTTGGGAACTAATGTGGTCTGAACCAAAGTTTACAGGACTGCGTTCACTGGAATCCTCTCAAACGCAGCACTTCTACATTCCGATTGGTTGCCGCCGAACCGTGTCATAGCTCATTACCATAAATTTGATCAGATTTCAACTCTCCTCGCCGCTCTCACCGTCCAAGACGCGCCGCGCCACCCTCGCCGGAGTTCGCCGCCGGCTCTCATTGAAAATGAATGACTTCCGGCCACTTTGACGCTCTTGCCGGCGGCGGTGTGAACGCACAGTCAGTAGCCGTGTTCATTTCGACCCGGAGTCAGACAATAATGCCCACAGAGCCAGATAATATATGCTGTATGTAGATAAAACAAGTATAGTCTAGTTTAATTATGGTTATAACTTATTTTTCCATCTTGCTTTTATCAACTATTAGTACAAGCCTGTTGTAGCGGACCGCGTCCGAATGTTGGCCAAAAATATACTGATGAGTTCAATTAAGTTTATTGTACATCACACAAAAGATGAAGCATCAATTTTACTCCAGAAAATCACTGTAAGAGCTGAATAAACACTGTATAAGAAGTCCGCATTAAAGTCTTATCCATAAACTCTCTCCCTCTCCCTTTCATTATCATCAACATACACAGCGAAGTACAAAAAACACTCGTTACAACTAACAGTAAACAAATATATACACACCTTTTCAGGGGGTGCTTAATAAACTGGTAAACTGTATATCCGTAAAACAACTCCTATGAACTGTAATAAAGTGCGCGCTCTCATTTTCATTGCTGCCATGATCAATAACGTTAGGCCTATCGCTCCAGTAAATAAATAGAGCTATGTGGATTAATACATCCAGCTACACAACACCGACAACGCTTGGGAGACATTCTCGTCAGTGCAGCAATGGCGGATGTGTACAACTCTCTAATCACTGTGAACTCGATCAGGGCGCTTCTATGTTAAAACGGCAGTGTCTGTCAACACTCGTGGGCGGGGCCTGTGGCTTTAGTGACGTCACTAAAGCCGCATTCTGAAAACAGGTCGTTGGGAGACACTGCTTATGATTTATGGGGATTTAAAAAAAAGGAGTGGGTGGATTTTTATCACTGCAGGGTGGTTGTGTACACACACTGCCATCACACATTTATGTCCAAACACCATGCAAAAGTGAATTTTGCATAATAGGTCCCCTTTAATATCACAACTTTCATTTTTCATTTTAAATGGCTGATCGTTTATAATTTGCTGTTAACCTCCCGAGCATCATACATTTATGAATCTGAGCATGTTTGCCTGAATGGAAACCGCTACTCCAATGCACAAAGATTCTCACAGCTATTAAGACTTGAACTCAAAAAGAAAAAGTGTTCCTTTAATGTAATACAAGCAGCCAATCAAAATACGAGTTTCAGAGAAGGCCAGCAGCCGAAAGCGTTTGACACACGTGTGTCTGGACACAGACCCTGTCTAAACTCTTCTTCGTCTTGGAGATTTGTGCACAAACATATTTTTTTCTGCTGGAGTTTGGGATTTGTTATTTCTGCAGGTTTATATTTGAGCTTAGCCACTGTGCTCACCTGTGTGTGTATGTGTATGTGTGTGTGTGTGTGTGTGTGTGTGTGTGTGTGTGTGTTTATGCGCTTTCGCTGTTTCATCCACTATTTAACACCATAAAAGGCAACACTTTTGAATTTTTTGCTTGAATTAGTAAGAATGAGAAAGGTGTAAAAAATAATATAGCCCGTATTGTTGAAAATGTACAAGAAAAGTCCACCGATGAGTTACCAGTGCAAGCCTGATTACAGCAGAGCTTCTGAAGACAGTGTTGAGGTGTGTGTGTGTGTCAGTTCCTCTGATGTGTGTGTGTGTATGTGTGTCTCAGTTCCTCTGAAGAGCATCTCGGTGCAGCTGCAGGTTCGGGATCACGGGGTCTCCGTCAGCTCCAGTCTTCAGTATGTGAACGAGGAGGATCGAGCGCTGGAGGTCGTGTTCGTGTTCCCGCTGCCGGCCGACGCTGCCGTCTGCCACTTCAGCGCCCGGATCAAGGAGCAGGAGATCGTGGCGGAGCTGCGGGACAAGCAGAGCGTGAGTCTCCACACCTGAGGGGTGCCAGATTTAGATTTAAATTTAAACTGCTTAAACACATGATGAATTTCTGTTAAAATGTCATTATGTGATCATGTTAACGGGGTGTAGAGGCACAGGTGTGTAATCTCTCTGTCCGACAGACAGATGCTGTAGTTCAGTTCAAACCTGCTCAACACACACACACACACACACACACACACACACACACCTGTCGCTTTCAAACAAGCCTAGGAAATCTATGCAACGTTTTATATATTAGAATCTGTCTGTGGTTGTCTTTGATTTTTAAAATGTTTGTTCAGATCACACATTACACAACAGAAGTTTTTGTTATCTTTCTACAGCAACCCATTTAATTCCGGAGAGACTGTGCAAAAACAGAATTTTGCCATGATAATGTTTTTGAAAACTTTCCTCAGTGTCTCTCAGCCTTTGAATAACGTGTCTTTTTTTATTGATGTGCCTTTTAAGGCTTCTACATGTAAAGTACCTCTGTTATGAATAGCCTTCTCTCTGTGATTGTGAAATCAGTAATACATGCTGTAGTGTCGTATATAGTTGAGGAGGCCCTCAGGTGACCCCAGAAATTTACACCATTAGAAACATTTTTTTTCCACAGATTTGGAAAGTCAAGTCACCTTTATTTATATAGCGCTTTTTACAATACAGATTGTATCAAAGCAGCTTCACAGTGATAACATGAAAATAATATAACAGAGTTTGTTTCTAAAAGAAAATTGCGTCAACGTCCACCTTAAGTAAGGCAGATCAAAAATATTATTGAATATTAAATGTCCCCAACTAAGCAAGCCAAAAGCCAAGGCAACAGTGGCAAGGAACCAAAACTCCATCAGGTGACAGAATGGAGAAAAAACCTTGGGAGAAACCAGACTCAGTCGGAGGGCCAGTTCTCCTCTGGCCAACGAAGGAACAGTGCATGATTTATGATTCGGGCAGCATTACAAGTCAGATTGGATCGGAACATTTAGAATATTTATCCATTTCCATCTTTTGGAAGTCCAAGTAATCACGCCGGTGTTGAGACGAGTTGTTGAGGATCAGTGCCGTCCACCATAGAGGGTCCATATCGCCGGTGTTGAGTCGTCTCTTCACAGGCTTTGTGATTGGGGCATCTGAAGTCTCCGTGAAAGGCTGGATACAAACTGGAGCTGACGAACGCCGTTTTTCTCGGGACTTGCGTCCCGAGATAACAGCAGAAAAGCAAAAAGGGAAAATAATTAGCGTAGCTGCTGTTCATAATGATTTCCATAACACGGGCGTAAATGATAAAAAACATGAAGACAGTGATTCTTGCGTCCCAGAGTCACCCCCCTCCGTCCCCCACTCAACTCAGCCCTGCCTACTGACCTCTACATCCCTCCTGCTGCTGAGATCTAACCACAATCTCACAATCTCTCCGCAGCCCAACCATACGCGCCGACCCGTTTGACTAAGGCTGTCGAGCCCCACCGTCGTCGTTAAAGCAGGTTCAGTGGCAACGGTTCCGTATGGCATACCACCTACTGCAAAACACAATATCTGCCCAACCACCCGTCATTCACGCAATATACACAGGAACATAATGACTGTAAATACTATGCAACCTATACAAATAACCTACAGACTCTTCAAGTTTTATAATATTAAATGCATTTGATCTGATTCAGCAGTGGTATAAAAGGTAGGCATTATGTAAATGCTTGGCTAAAGAGATGCGTCTTTAATCTAGTTTTAAACTGGGACAGCGAGTCTGAGCCTCGAACAATATCAGGAAGGCTATTCCAGAGTTTAGGAGCTAAATGTGAGAACGCCCTCACTCCTTTAGTGGACTTAGATATCCTAGGAATGACCAGAAGCCTCGAATTTAGTGATCTTAAAGAACGCGACGGATTGTAGGGTGATAGAAGGTCCATTAAATACACAGGAGCTAAACCATTTAGGGCTTTATAGGTCAGTAACAGTACTTTGTAATTGATACGGAACTTGATAGGTAACCAGTGTAGAGATGATAAAATTGGTGTTATATGATCATATTTTCTTGACCTAGTAAGAACTCTAGCAGCTGCATTTTGCACTAACTGTAGCTTGTTTATTGAGGATGCAGGACAGCCAGCTAATAAAGCATTACACTAATCTAGTCTCGAGGTCATGAATGCATGAACTAACTTTTCTGCATCAGAAACAGATAGCATGTTACGTAGCTTAGCAATGTTTCTAAGGTGGAAAAAGGCTGTTCTTGTAACATATGAAATATGATTTTCGAAAGACAAGTTGCGGTTTAGTATAACACCCAGGTCTTTTACTGTAGTGGATAAAGTAACAGGACATCCTTCTAAATTAAAGTTGTATTGTAAGTGAGTTTGTGGGTAGTTTTTTGGACCAATAAGTAATACCTCCGTTTTATCTGAATTTAGTAGCAGGAAATTACGCGTCATCCAGCATTTTATATCTTTGAGACACTCTGTCAAATTTGATAAGTTAGTGTTTTCATCTGGCTGTGATGAAATATATAATTGAGTGTCATCAGCATAACAGTGGAAATTAATTCCATGTTTTCTTATAATATTACCAAGTGGGAGCATATATATTGAGAATAGCAGAGGGCCTAACACCGATCCTTGCGGCACTCCATAGTCTACTGACGTTATCTTTGATTTTTCCCCATTTAAACAGACAAAATGATAACGGTCTGATAAGTACGATCTAAACCAGCTTAATGCCTGTCCCTGAACACCAGTGTAGTTTTGTAGTCGATCCAGGAGTATTTTATGATCGATAGTGTCGAACGCAGCGCTAAGATCGAGTAGAACTAGTATTGAGATACAGCCTTGGTCAGAAGCTAAAAGTAAATCATTTGTAATTTTAACTAGCGCAGTTTCTGTGCTATGATGCGGTCTGAATCCTGACTGGAATTTTTCATATACCTCATTTTCTTGCAAGAAAGAGCACAATTGAGCGGACACAATTTTTTCTAGTATTTTAGACATAAATGGAAGATTTGAAATAGGTCTGTAATTTGCTAGGCTATTTGGGTCTAATTGCGGTTTCTTAATGAGAGGTTGTATTACTGCCAGCTTGAATATTCTTGGAACATGACCTAAAAATAAAGACGAGTTAATAATATTGAGAAGAGGCTCTTCCACTACAGGTAACACTTCTTTCAGTAGTTTAGTGGGTATTGGATCTAATAAACATGTTGTTGGTTTAGATGCAATGATAAGTTTATTTAGCTCTTCCTGTCCTATAGTTGTAAAGTGGTGTAGTTGTTCCAGAGGGGCGATAATTGAGGCTGAATCATAAGACACCATAAAAGATTGTACATTTACAATTGTGTTACGGATGCTTTCTATTTTCTCATTAAAGTAGTTCATAAAATCATTACTACTATACTGTAACGGAATATTTTGCTCTGGTGATGTCTGTTTATTTGTTAGTCTAGCCACGGTGTTAAATAAAAACCTTGGATTATTTTGGTGATTTTCTATTAGTTTGCGGAGATGCTCAGCCCTGGCTGCTTTTAGAGCCTTTTTATAACGTGACATACTGTCTTTCCACGCGATTCTAAAGACCTCTAAGTTAGTTTGTTTCCATTTACGCTCTAAGTTACGAGTTTCTCTCTTGATAACATGCGTAGCACTGTTGTACCAAGGTGCTTTAGTTTTCTCTCTAACCTTTTTTGATCTAATTGGTGCAACAATATCTAATGTACTAGAGAAAATGGTGCTCAAACTGCTAGTCATTTCCTCTAGTTCATCTGTTTGTTTGGGTTCACTGAGCAGCTGAGATAGATCAGGTAAGCTATTTGAGAATCTATCTATAGTGGTTGGAACGATTGTTCTGCCTGGTCTATAACGTGGCGCAACATGACAAATTTCAGCAGTACGTATTATACAAGTTACCATGTGATGATCAGTGAGATCGTCACTTTGCGGTATAATATCTATATCAGTTGGATTGGTTCCATATGATATAATTAAGTCTAATGTATGATTTAGACGATGAGTGGGACCACTGACGTTTTGCTTGACCCCAAAGGAGTTTAATAAATCTGTAAACGCAGTCCCTAACGCATCATTTGTGTTATCTACGTGTATGTTAAAATCTCCAACAATTATTGCTTTATCGGTATTGACCAATAGATCTGAGAGAAAGTCTGCAAACTCTTTTAGGAAATCACATAGGGCCCTGGAGGTCTATATACAGTAGCCAAGGCTAGAGATAATAGGGATTTCTTTCTTACATCTAAGAGCGTAATATTTAGTACAAGTACTTCAAACGAATTAAACCTGTGACCTGTTTCCTGAGTAACATTAAGAATATCTCTATAGATTGTTGCAACACCGCCGGAAAGGGCCAGTCAAAGGTCTAATGAGGCTTTTGCAGCATCATGGTTTACCTTAAATACAGCAATATTAATCAAAACATTGCATTGGCATATACTAAACACGAATGGGTGGGGCTAGGGGCGGGGCCACCAGTGACAAAGCTTGGCCACACCCCTCACCGCTGTTTCTGTCTTTATCTACATTTACATTTACATTTAGTCATTTAGCAGACGCTTTTATCCAAAGCGACTTACAACTGAGGACTACAGCAAGCAAGTCATCGTGAAGAGGGAAGAACAATGCAAGAAGTGCTCAAAATACAAAGTTCAGGCATTGCTCAGAGTAGCAAAAGCCAGACAAGGGAAGATTTAAAAGGGAAGGAAAGATTTAAAAGAGAAGGAATTAAAAAAAAAAATTTTTTTTTTTACATTTAAGTACTCACGGAAGAGATGAGTTTTCAGTTGTCCTTTGAATGATGCCAGGGATTCTGCATTACGGACGAGGGTGGGGAGATCATTCCACCAGCATGGAACCGTGAATGATAATGTTCTGGAGAGTGATTTAGTGCCTCGCTGTGATGGCACCACGAGCCATCACTCCTTGGCCGATCGTAGGCTTCTGGAAGGGATGTAGACTTGTAGTAGGGAGTAAAAGTAGGATGGAGCTGAGTCTGTGGTAGATCTGTAAGCAAGCGTCAAAGCTTTGAATTTGATGCGAGCAGCGAGTGGTAGCCAATGCAGTGAGATGAACAGAGGAGTGACGTGAGCCCTTTTGGGCTCGTTGAAGACAAGGCGGGCTGCAGCATTCTGGATCATTTGTAGAGGTTTAGTAACACATGATGGAAGTCCAGCCAGAAGAGCATTGCAGTAATCAAGCCTAGAAATAACCAGGGCCTGGACGAGAAGTTGTGTTGCATGCTCAGTTAGGAAAGGCCTGATCTTCCTGATGTTATACATTGCAAACCTGCATGATCGAGCTGTCTTTGTAATGTGGTCTGTGAAGGTCAGCTGGTCGTCAAATATTACTCCAAGATTTCTGACCGACCTTGATGGGGTGATTGAGGATGACTCTAGCTGGATAGTGAAGTCGTGCTGTAGAGATGGATTGGCAGGGAGAATGAGAAGCTCAGTCTTTGCCAGGTTGAGCTGCAGGTGATGTTCCTTCATCCATGCCGAGATGTCCGCCAGACAGCTTGAGATACATGCAGCTACTGTGGGATCATCTATCATCTATCTTCACCAGAAATTAGTTTATTTAGGCGTAGAACTGTTTGTTTTCGACCAACACAAGGGAGACTTTCCAGCGCAGATCAAACAGGAGCGGGAGCCGAGGAGCCTCAGTTTCCCTCGACGAACCGTGGCTATGCAAATCTCTGAACAGTTGCAACTTAAAAAAAATATGCATGTATTTGTTACATTAATGAACTGCCCTCAAATGTATTTGTTGCTATCTGAGCTCACAACATAAGGCACAAATTAAATGTAATTTTTTAATCTGTAATTTATCTGTAAAATCCTGTTAATTTGTACAATTAGTTGGCAAGTACAAATGGAAATGGATCGCATTTAACTGTGTATAAAATTACAGATTTTACATTCTGGATTTGTTTTATGTGCTGCCGGATCCAAAAGAAAACATTTTTCCTTTTGTAATGAGTTTAAGTATGATAGAATTATTGCAGTTTGTTTATTTTGGCAATAAATGTAATGTTAAACATTTAGTGTTCAATTTTTCATGTGAAAGTTTTTGAAAAAGATCTTACAGTTAAAGGAGCATTTCAGCCATGGGAACATTAATCTTTATTGAAAGTGGGTCATATATGTAGTCGAAATGTGAAATAAATTTAGAAATTGGTGCCTTCTTGACTGAAAGACAGAAAGTAACTTTAGGGCGCATTTGTATGAAAGACAACAACTCCCACAATGCACCACATTGCACAGCTCCGTAAGCCACTCCCACTAATCCAGAACAGCGCCTATGAGGTATCGGCCTATCCGAGAAATCACTCTTCCGTCTACAAGGCTAGCTGCCACCAGAGCTTGAAATTCATTTCACACAAAATTTCTAATTGCAAACTCATTATGCATTAGTGAATTACTCCTCGTTTGTATTTCTTTCGAAATGGTGAATTATTGCATGATACTGGGATGTTCAGTCAGAACATATGCGGTGTGAAACTAGGATGGTTCACATCACAACACAAACGTCCGTGTCCTCGTCTGATTCAGAGATTTCGTCCAGGAGAAATTGCCATCGTTGAGATTCTCTGCAGCAGACGAACTCTCTCACAGTGAGCGCACAGTGAGCGCACAGACACCAGTGTCCGGCCCAGCTCGAGCCAGTCCGGGCTCCTAATAGGTCTGTAGTGTGAGTGGGTCCCAGCCCCTGATCTGTAATAGGTCTGTAGTGTGAGTGGGTCCCACCCCCTGATCTGTAATAGGTCTGTAGTGTGAGTGGGTCCCAGCCCCTGATCTGTAATAGGTCTGTAGTGTGAGTGGGTCCCACCCCCTGATCTGTAATAGGTCTGTAGTGTGAGTGGGTCCCACCCCCTGATCTGTAATAGGTCTGTAGTGTGAGTGGGTCCAACCCCCTGATCTGTAATAGGTCTGTAGTGTGAGTGGGTCCAACCCCCTGATCTGTAATAGGTCTGTAGTGTGAGTGGGTCCCCCCCCCCCTGATCTGTAATAGGTCTGTAGTGTGAGTGGGTCCCACCCCCTGATCTGTAATAGGTCTGTAGTGTGAGTGGGTCCCAGCCCCCCTGATCTGTAATAGGTCTGTAGTGTGAGTGGGTCCCACCCCCTGATCTGTAATAGGTCTGTAGTGTGAGTGGGTCCCACCTCCTGATCTGTAATAGGTCTGTAGTGTGAGTGGGTCCCACCCCCCCTGATCTGTAATAGGTCTGTAGTGTGAGTGGGTCCCCCCCCCTGATCTGTAATAGGTCTGTAGTGTGAGTGGGTCCCACCCCCTGATCTGTAATAGGTCTGTAGTGTGAGTGGGTCCCACCCCCTGATCTGTAATAGGTCTGTAGTGTGAGTGGGTCCCACCCCCCCTGATCTGTAATAGGTCTGTAGTGTGAGTGGGTCCCACCCCCTGATCTGTAATAGGTCTGTAGTGTGAGTGGGTCCCACCCCTTGGAGAAATGAGGAATGAGTGTTTGTAGTCTCAACCCCTCTACAAAGATATGGGACTTCCTGCTTAGAATTATGATTTTTACATCATTATAAGCAGGAACTGTAACACTGAAATCCTTATTTCTCCCGTCTCAGGGGAAAATGAGGGAATAATGGACGACCATTAAAAAATATGACTGGGTTTCTAATGATACAATGTATGAATATGTATTTATATGTATGAATAATGAAGATTTCTGTGGAAAGGATAAGTTTGGAAATTTCTGCCTCTGAGAGTGGAGAGAGGGAGGAGAGAGAGTGTGTATTTGTTATGATGCGTTTGTCAATTTGTGGTAAGGAGAATTGGCCACTGATTGTTGTTTTGTTTATGAAGAATGTTGCAAATTCGTCAGCTGTAAGAGTAGGAAAAGAAGGAAGAAAGGAGAGATTGATACAAACTAAGGTCAGTAGAATATTCTGATTTGTGCCACTTCCTCTCTGCAACCCTGAGTCTAGAGCGATGTTCATGAAGTACATCAGACAGCCAGGGGGCAGAGGGGGTGGCGCGGGCTGGTCTGGATGAAAGGGGGCAAAAGTTGTCTGAACAAGATGTTAGAGTGGAGCAAAGAGTGTCAGTAGCACTGTTAGTGTCCAGTGCGGAAAACCGAGCGGGTGGAGGAAGTGAGGATGAAATCATAGAGGATAGGCGAGAGGGAGAAAGTGAGCGTAGGGTTGCCTAAAGGTGACCTGTGGAGGAGTGTGTGTGTCAGGAGTCAGTTTGAGGTTAAAAGGGATGAGTAAGTGGTCTGATGTGTGCAGTGGAGTAACTAAAGTGTTGTCCGTGCAGCAGTAGCGTGTGTAGACAAGGTCCAATTGGTTACCTGATTTGTGAGTAGCCGTATTAGACACTCGCTTGAGGTCAAATGAGGCCAGTAGAGTGTTGAAGTCAGCAACCTGGGTTTTATCAAGGTGGATGTTGAAGTCACAGAGTAGTACCAGAGTAGTACCAGAGGAGTACTGTCCTCAGAGGAGTTTAAGAGTAACACATCTAACTCCTCTAAGAAGTTACCCAGTTGACCTGGGGGACGATAAACAACTACAAGGTGGATTTTAATAGGGTGAGCAATAGTAATTGCATGTGATTCAAACGAACTGTTGCCAGTTAGAGATGGTAAAGGATCAGACCAGTACCAGTTGGGAGATGGGTGTGTGAGAAAGTGAAGTTAGTGGAGAGAGCTGCAGGAGTGGCATTGTCCTCGGGTTTGATCCAGGCCTCAGTTAGGGCCGTGAGGTTGAGACTTTAATGAGTAGCAATAGGTGAAATAAAGTCTGCAAGTTCCAGAGACCAATTGGAATAGAGAGTAAAGTAGTAGAGGACATAGCGATAGTACGCAGACTGTAAGGTTTTATGCTGCCTCCAATGTACAGAGCGCGATTTACGGGTGTTAGCAGTAATAGTAGAGATTTGAAAGCACATAGTGAATTCAGTTCACTAAAACAAACAAATGAGAACAAGCTGAACAGAAAGGAAAGAAATGGGGGAAAAAAGCAATACTCAGGTGCCTTGTCTGTGTCTTTGCTCGGTCGAGTCGCTGATCTTTACACTCTTCGCTCTTCATATGATGAGGGCTTCACACAAGGGCTGCTGCTGTACACTAACCAATTATATACATGCCTTATACCTCGTTATTGAATACAGCAGGCCACGCCCTACTACTTAGAAAAGCCAAACTCAAAAAAGCCACGCGAGATGCATGACAAACAAACAGTCAAGACTTCAGCACACGTTTTACCACGGTAAACACAATAAACAAAACAAAGTTTCCTAGCAACGAAGAACCGTGTTAAAATCTAATGAGAAAAGGAAACACTGAAAAGCTGATGTCCTCTCCTGTTGCTTGACTGCTGCTTCTCTTGCAGGCGCGGGATCAGTATGATGATGCTGTGAGTTCGGGTCAGCAAGCGTTTTTGCTGGAAGAGAGCGATGAGAGTTCGGATGTCTTCAAACTGAGTGTCGGGTGTTTGTCTCCGGGTCAGAATGCTGTCATCAACATTGTCTATGTGATGGAGCTCAGCGTTCAGGCTGACCACGCACTGCGCTTCTGTCTGCCGGCCGTACTCAACCCCAGATACACACCCGCAGGTGCAGTTTAACCCCAGATACACACCCGCAGGTGCAGTTTAACCCCAGATACAAACCCACAGGTGTGGTTTAACCCCAGATACACACCCGTAAGTGCAGTTTAACGCCAGATACACACCTACAGGTGTGGATTAATGCCAGATACAGACCTACAGGTGTGGATTAACCCCAGATACACAACCGCAGGTGCAGTTTAACCCCAGATACACACCTTCAGGTGCAGTTTAACCCCAGATACACACCCGCAGGTGCAGTTTAAGCCCAGATACACACTCGCAGGTGCAGTTTAACCCCAGATACACTCCCGTAGGTCCAGTTTAACGCCAGATACACACCTACAGGTGTGGATTAACCCCAGATACACACCCGCAGGTGCAGTTTAACCCCAGATACACACCCTCAGGTGCAGTTTAACCCCAGATACACACTCGCAGGTGCAGTTTAACCCCAGATACACACTCGCAGGTGCAGTTTAACCCCAGATACACACCCGCAGGTGCGGTTTAACCCCAGATACACACACGCAGGTGCAGTTTAAGCCCAGATACACACTCGCAGGTGCAGTTTAACCCCAGATACACACCCACAGGTGCAGTTTAACGCCAGATACACACCCGCAGGTGCAGTTTAACCCCAGATAAACACACACAGGTGCGGTTAAACCCCAGATACACACCCACAGGTGCGGTTTAACCCCAGATACACACCCACAGGTGCGGTTTAACCCCAGATACACACCCGCAGGTGCAGTTTAACCCCAGATACACACCCGCATGTGCGGTTTAACCCCAGATACACACCCTCAGGTGCGGATTAACCCCAGATACACACCCGCAGGTGCAGTTTAACACCAGATACACACCCACAGGTGTGGATTAACCCCAGATACACACCCGCAGGTGCAGTTTAACCCCAGATACACACCCTCAGGTGCAGTTTAACCCCAGATACACACCCGCAGGTGCAGTTTAACCCCAGATACACACCCGCAGGTGTGGTTTAACCCCAGATACACACCTTAGGTGCAGTTTAACGCCAGATACACACCTACAGGTGTGGATTAACCCCAGATACACACCCGCAGGTGCAGTTTAACCCCAGATACACACCTTTAGGTGCAGTTTAAGCCCAGATACACACCTTTAGGTGCAGTTTAAGCCCAGATACACAATCGCAGGTGCAGTTTAACCCCAGATACACACTCACAGGTGCAGTTTAACCCCAGATACACACCCTCAGGTGCAGTTTAACGCCAGATACACACCCGCAGGTGCAGTTTAACGCCAGATACACACCCACAGGTGTGGATTAACCCCAGATACACACCCACAGGTGCAGTTTAACCCCAGATACACACTCAGGTGCAGTTTAACCCCAGATACACACCCACAGCGGCAGTTTAAGCCCAGATACACACCCGCAGGTGCAGTTTAACCCCAGATACACACCCGCAGGTGTGGTTTAACCCCAGATACACACCCGTAGTTGCAGTTTAACGCCAGATACACACCTACAGGTGTGGATTAACCCCAGATACACACCCACAGGTGCAGTTTAACGCCAGATACACACCCACAGGTGCAGTTTAACGCCAGATACACACCCACAGGTGCAGTTTAACCCCAGATACACACCCTCAGGTGCAGTTTAACGCCAGATACACACCCGCAGGTGCAGTATAACGCCAGATACACACCCACAGGTGTGGATTAACCCCAGATACACACCCACAGGTGCAGTTTAACCCCAGATACACACTCAGGTGCAGTTTAACCCCAGATACACACCCACAGCGGCAGTTTAAGCCCAGATACACACCCGCAGGTGCAGTTTAACCCCAGATACACACCCGCAGGTGTGGTTTAACCCCAGATACACACCCGCAGGTGTGGTTTAACCCCAGACACACACCCACAGGTGTGGATTAACCCCAGATACATACCCACAGGTGCAGTTTAACCCCAGATACACACTCAGGTGCAGTTTAACCCCAGATACACACCCACAGCGGCAGTTTAAGCCCAGATACACACCCGCAGGTGCAGTTTAACCCCAGATACACACCCGCAGGTGTGGTTTAACCCCAGATACACACCCGTAGTTGCAGTTTAACGCCAGATACACACCTACAGGTGTGGATTAACCCCAGATACACACCCACAGGTGCAGTTTAACGCCAGATACACACCCACAGGTGCAGTTTAACGCCAGATACACACCCACAGGTGCAGTTTAACCCCAGATACACACCCTCAGGTGCAGTTTAACGCCAGATACACACCCGCAGGTGCAGTTTAACGCCAGATACACACCCACAGGTGTGGATTAACCCCAGACACACACCCACAGGTGCAGTTTAATGCCAGATACACACCCGCAGGTGCAGTTTAACGCCAGATACACACCCACAGGTGCAGTTTAACCCCAGATACACACCCTCAGATGCAGTTTAACGCCAGATACACACCCGCAGGTGCAGTTTAACACCAGATACACACCCACAGGTGTGGATTAACCCCAGATACACACCCGCAGGTGCAGTTTAACCCCAGATACACACCCTCAGGTGCAGTTTAACCCCAGATACACACCCGCAGGTGCAGTTTAACCCCAGATACACACCCGCAGGTGTGGTTTAACCCCAGATACACACCTTAGGTGCAGTTTAACGCCAGATACACACCTACAGGTGTGGATTAACCCCAGATACACACCCGCAGGTGCAGTTTAACCCCAGATACACACCTTTAGGTGCAGTTTAACCCCAGATACACACCCGCAGGTGCAGTTTAAGCCCAGATACACAATCGCAGGTGCAGTTTAACCCCAGATACACACCCACAGGTGCAGTTTAACCCCAGATACACACCCTCAGGTGCAGTTTAACGCCAGATACACACCCGCAGGTGCAGTTTAACGCCAGATACACACCCACAGGTGTGGATTAACCCCAGATACACACCCACAGGTGCAGTTTAACCCCAGATACACACTCAGGTGCAGTTTAACCCCAGATACACACCCACAGCGGCAGTTTAAGCCCAGATACACACCTGCAGGTGCAGTTTAACCCCAGATACACACCCGCAGGTGTGGTTTAACCCCAGATACACACCCGTAGTTGCAGTTTAACGCCAGATACACACCTACAGGTGTGGATTAACCCCAAATACACACCCACAGGTGCAGTTTAACGCCAGATACACACCCACAGGTGCAGTTTAACGCCAGATACACACCCACAGGTGCAGTTTAACCCCAGATACACAGCCTCAGGTGCAGTTTAACGCCAGATACACACCCGCAGGTGCAATTTAACGCCAGATACACACCCACAGGTGTGGATTAACCCCAGACACACACCCACAGGTGCAGTTTAACCCCAGATACACACCCTCAGGTGCGGATTAACCCCAGATACACACCCGCAGGTGCAGTTTAACACCAGATACACACCCACAGGTGTGGATTAACCCCAGATACACACCCGCAGGTGCAGTTTAACCCCAGATACACACCCTCAGGTGCAGTTTAACCCCAGATACACACCCGCAGGTGCAGTTTAACCCCAGATACACACCCGCAGGTGTGGTTTAACCCCAGATACACACCTTAGGTGCAGTTTAACGCCAGATACACACCTACAGGTGTGGATTAACCCCAGATACACACCCGCAGGTGCAGTTTAACCCCAGATACACACCTTTAGGTGCAGTTTAACCCCAGATACACACCTTTAGGTGCAGTTTAAGCCCAGATACACAATCGCAGGTGCAGTTTAACCCCAGATACACACTCACAGGTGCAGTTTAACCCCAGATACACACCCTCAGGTGCAGTTTAACGCCAGATACACACCCGCAGGTGCAGTTTAACGCCAGATACACACCCACAGGTGTGGATTAACCCCAGATACACACCCACAGGTGCAGTTTAACCCCAGATACACACTCAGGTGCAGTTTAACCCCAGATACACACCCACAGCGGCAGTTTAAGCCCAGATACACACCCGCAGGTGCAGTTTAACCCCAGATACACACCCGCAGGTGTGGTTTAACCCCAGATACACACCCGTAGTTGCAGTTTAACGCCAGATACACACCTACAGGTGTGGATTAACCCCAGATACACACCCACAGGTGCAGTTTAACGCCAGATACACACCCACAGGTGCAGTTTAACGCCAGATACACACCCACAGGTGCAGTTTAACCCCAGATACACACCCTCAGGTGCAGTTTAACGCCAGATACACACCCGCAGGTGCAGTATAACGCCAGATACACACCCACAGGTGTGGATTAACCCCAGATACACACCCACAGGTGCAGTTTAACCCCAGATACACACTCAGGTGCAGTTTAACCCCAGATACACACCCACAGCGGCAGTTTAAGCCCAGATACACACCCGCAGGTGCAGTTTAACCCCAGATACACACCCGCAGGTGTGGTTTAACCCCAGATACACACCCGCAGGTGTGGTTTAACCCCAGACACACACCCACAGGTGTGGATTAACCCCAGATACATACCCACAGGTGCAGTTTAACCCCAGATACACACTCAGGTGCAGTTTAACCCCAGATACACACCCACAGCGGCAGTTTAAGCCCAGATACACACCCGCAGGTGCAGTTTAACCCCAGATACACACCCGCAGGTGTGGTTTAACCCCAGATACACACCCGTAGTTGCAGTTTAACGCCAGATACACACCTACAGGTGTGGATTAACCCCAGATACACACCCACAGGTGCAGTTTAACGCCAGATACACACCCACAGGTGCAGTTTAACGCCAGATACACACCCACAGGTGCAGTTTAACCCCAGATACACACCCTCAGGTGCAGTTTAACGCCAGATACACACCCGCAGGTGCAGTTTAACGCCAGATACACACCCACAGGTGTGGATTAACCCCAGACACACACCCACAGGTGCAGTTTAATGCCAGATACACACCCGCAGGTGCAGTTTAACGCCAGATACACACCCACAGGTGCAGTTTAACCCCAGATACACACCCTCAGATGCAGTTTAACGCCAGATACACACCCGCAGGTGCAGTTTAACACCAGATACACACCCACAGGTGTGGATTAACCCCAGATACACACCCGCAGGTGCAGTTTAACCCCAGATACACACCCTCAGGTGCAGTTTAACCCCAGATACACACCCGCAGGTGCAGTTTAACCCCAGATACACACCCGCAGGTGTGGTTTAACCCCAGATACACACCTTAGGTGCAGTTTAACGCCAGATACACACCTACAGGTGTGGATTAACCCCAGATACACACCCGCAGGTGCAGTTTAACCCCAGATACACACCTTTAGGTGCAGTTTAACCCCAGATACACACCCGCAGGTGCAGTTTAAGCCCAGATACACAATCGCAGGTGCAGTTTAACCCCAGATACACACCCACAGGTGCAGTTTAACCCCAGATACACACCCTCAGGTGCAGTTTAACGCCAGATACACACCCGCAGGTGCAGTTTAACGCCAGATACACACCCACAGGTGTGGATTAACCCCAGATACACACCCACAGGTGCAGTTTAACCCCAGATACACACTCAGGTGCAGTTTAACCCCAGATACACACCCACAGCGGCAGTTTAAGCCCAGATACACACCTGCAGGTGCAGTTTAACCCCAGATACACACCCGCAGGTGTGGTTTAACCCCAGATACACACCCGTAGTTGCAGTTTAACGCCAGATACACACCTACAGGTGTGGATTAACCCCAAATACACACCCACAGGTGCAGTTTAACGCCAGATACACACCCACAGGTGCAGTTTAACGCCAGATACACACCCACAGGTGCAGTTTAACCCCAGATACACAGCCTCAGGTGCAGTTTAACGCCAGATACACACCCGCAGGTGCAATTTAACGCCAGATACACACCCACAGGTGTGGATTAACCCCAGACACACACCCACAGGTGCAGTTTAACCCCAGATACACACCCGCAGGTGCAGTTTAAGCCCAGATACACAATCGCAGGTGCAGTTTAACCCCAGATACACACCCACAGGTGCAGTTTAACCCCAGATACACACCCTCAGGTGCAGTTTAACGCCAGATACACACCCGCAGGTGCAGTTTAACGCCAGACACACACCCACAGGTGTGGATTAACCCCAGATACACACCCACAGGTGCAGTTTAACCCCACATACACACTCAGGTGCAGTTTAACCCCAGATACACACCCACAGCGGCAGTTTAAGCCCAGATACACACCCGCAGGTGCAGTTTAACCCCAGATACACACCCGCAGGTGTGGTTTAACCCCAGATACACACCCGCAGGTGTGGTTTAACCCCAGATACACACCCGCAGGTGCAGTTTAAGCCCAGATACACAATCGCAGGTGCAGTTTAACCCCAGATACACACCCACAGGTGCAGTTTAACCCCAGATACACACCCTCAGGTGCAGTTTAACGCCAGATACACACCCGCAGGTGCAGTTTAACGCCAGACACACACCCACAGGTGTGGATTAACCCCAGATACACACCCACAGGTGCAGTTTAACCCCACATACACACCCACAGCGGCAGTTTAAGCCCAGATACACACCCGCAGGTGCAGTTTAACCCCAGATACACACCCGCAGGTGTGGTTTAACCCCAGATACACACCCGCAGGTGTGGTTTAACCCCAGACACACACCCACAGGTGTGGATTAACCCCAGAAACACACCCACAGGTGCAGTTTAACCCCAGATACACACTCAGGTGCAGTTTAACCCCAGATACACACCCACAGCGGCAGTTTAAGCCCAGATACACACCCGCAGGTGCAGTTTACCCCCAGATACACACCCGCAGGTGTGGTTTAACCCCAGATACACACCCGTAGTTGCAGTTTAACGCCAGATACACACCTACAGGTGTGGATTAACCCCAGATACACACCCACAGGTGCAGTTTAACGCCAGATACACACCCACAGGTGCAGTTTAACGCCAGATACACACCCACAGGTGCAGTTTAACCCCAGATACACACCCTCAGGTGCAGTTTAACGCCAGATACACACCCGCAGGTGCAGTTTAACGCCAGATACACACCCACAGGTGTGGATTAACCCCAGACACACACCCACAGGTGCAGTTTAATGCCAGATACACACCCGCAGGTGCAGTTTAACGCCAGATACACACCCACAGGTGCAGTTTAACCCCAGATACACACCCTCAGGTGCAGTTTAACGCCAGATACACACCCGCAGGTGCAGTTTAACGCCAGATACACACCCACAGGTGTGGATTAACCCCAGACACACACCCACAGGTGCAGTTTAACCCCAGATACACACTCAGGTGCAGTTTAACCCCAGATACACACCCCTAGGTGCAGTTCACCTGATTCATCAAACACACACTGAGATCACGCATGAACACGCGTAAAGAACTCATGATCATATTTACATACAGGCTGCAACACTGACTGTCCACATCTACACAAGTGTTTTACCACTGTGTATTTCTGTGTATATTTATGGTTTTAAAAAATCAGTTATGTTTGATTTAAAGAAACAAAGATTTTGAAAACAAAACAAAAATAAAGACAACACATCTTTTTTTTAATAAAACTATTCTTCCCAGAAAGCATAGTGAATGATGTAGTCAAACCTTTTCCTTCCCCAGTCACATACACTACCAGTCAAATGTTTCTAAAAGAGTCTCTTCTGCATCACAAAGGCTGCTTCTATTTGATTAAAAATACAGTAAAAACAGATAAATGTTATTACAATGTAAAACAGCTGTTTTCTATGTGAATATAAAGTAAAGTGTAATTTAAAGAAATCATTCTGACATAATGATTTGATACTCAAAAAATATTAATGATTTTTATCATTGAAAACATTGCAGTGTTTTACTGTTCAGCAGTCGAATCCGCTGTGTGATAAACCAACCAGATGCACAGGTCAGTTCTGGTTGGCGGTTCGGCCCTATACTGATGCTGGTGTTATATATTATCTCTGTTTGTCTGTGTGATTCTCTCAGCTTCAGCCGCTTGTGTTCCAGAAGTTTCCTCAGCATCTGTTATTCCGTACACACTGTCTCTGAGTGTCGATATGAGATCTTCAGACCGTATCTCCAGACTGGAGTCCAGCTGCCCTCTGGATCCTCTGGTGTTCCTCGACACACACCACACTCACGCCACGGTACTCTGTGTGTGTGTGTGTGTGTGTGTGTGTGTGTGTGAGAGTGTGTGTGTGTGTGTGAGTGTGTGTGTGTGAGTGTGTACAGTTTTTATGCACTTAACGTCTGTAATGTGTGTGTGTAGGTGAGTCTGAGTGCTGGTCACCGGTTCGATAAGGATGTTGAGCTGCTTCTGTACTATGAGAATACCCATCAGCCCAGTGCTGTCGTGGAGGCCGGAGCAGCCACGGCTCAGCCAGGTACAGGCTTTAGTTTTTACATGAATTCAGTTAGGAATTCACTAATGTGTGAATTAAGGGGTTACTTCACCCTAAAATAAAAAATAAAAATGAAGTCAATTTTAGGCAAGAAGTTCATCTTGTAATAATATCCGACATTGTCAGAAGTTCTTGAAGGCAATTATTTGGCCATTGGTGTTCATGTCTCACAAGAGATTAAAGATGGCGGAATTTGCCCTAGTCAATGGCCAAACTTCCCTGTATCTAAAATTGATAATTATAAGGAGGATAAATAAATATTTTTGATGGTGTTTGTAGTTCTAAACATAATTATCATGTTCTCGCACTGATCTTTGATGTTTAGGGTGGGTCGTATGTGAGTTGGGACACAGGACTTGATTAGTTCAGGGAGTTTGATTCTCTCTGCAGGATAGAGACTGTCATACAGTGTAACACAATTCATACAGAACAGAATTCAGGCCATTTACACCCTTTTACCCTGTTTACACTGTCTCTGTTTCAGGGTCTCTGATGGGTGACCCAGTGCTCATGATCAGTTTGTACCCAGAGTTCCCTGCAGACGTGATGTCATTGCTGGCATCTCAAGGCGAGTTTGTGTTTGTGGTTGACAGATCGGGGAGTATGGACTGCAGGATGCATAATGGGAAAGACGCACAGATGCGCATCGAAAGTGCAAGAGTAAGATTTCGGATTTCAGAAAGTACACATATATTGAGATTTACTGAGTCACTGTACAAGAGTCTCTACTGGACTCACTGTGCATGTGTCTCTACTGCACTCACTGTACATGCGTCTCTACTGCACTCAATGTACATGCGTCTCTACTGTACTCACTGTACATGCGTCTCTACTGTAATCACTATGCATGTGTCTCTACTGTACTCACTGTACATGTGTCTCTACTGTACTCGCTGTACATGTGTCTCTACTGTACTCGCTGTACATGCGTCTCTCTACTGTAATCACTATGCATGTGTCTCTACTGTACTCACTGTACATGTGTCTCTACTGTACTCGCTGTACATGTGTCTCTACTGTACTCACTGTACATGCGTCTCTCTACTCGCTGTGCGTCTCGCTGTGCACGAGTCTCTACTGTACTCGCTGTGCATGAGTCTCTACTGTACCCACTGCGCATGTGTCTCTACTGTACCCACTGCGCATGTGTCTCTACTGTACTCGCTGTACATGTGTCTCTACTGTACTCGCTGTACATGCGTCTCTCTACTGTAATCGCTGTACATGCGTCTCTACTGTACTCGCTGTACATGCGTCTCTACTGTACATGTGTCTCTACTGTACTCGCTGTACATGCGTCTCTCTACTGTAATCACTGTACATGTGTCTCTACTGTACTCACTGTACATGCGTCTCTACTGTACTCACTGTACATGCGTCTCTACTGTACTCACTGTACATGCGTCTCTACTGTACTCGCTGTACATGCGTCTCTACTGTACTCGCTGTACATGCGTCTCTACTGTACTCGCTGTGCATGAGTCTCTACTGTACTCGCTGTGCATGAGTCTCTAACTGTACTCGCTGTACATGTGTCTCTACTGTACTCACTGTACATGTGTCTCTACTGTACTCACTGCGCATGTCTCTCTACTGTACTCACTGTACATGTGTCTCTACTGTACCCACTGCGCATGTCTCTCTACTGTACTCACTGTACATGTGTCTCTACTGTACTCACTGCGCATGCCTCTCTACTGTACTCACTGTACATGTGTCTCTACTGTACTCACTGTACATGCGTCTCTCTACTGTACTCACTGTACATTCGTCTCTACTGTACTCACTGTACATGCGTCTCTACTGTACTCGCTGTGCATGTCTCTCTACTGTACTCACTATGCATGTGTCTCTACTGTACTCACTGTACAGGAAGTCGCTCCACTGTACTCACTGTACAGGAGTCTCTCTACTGTACTCACTGTACATGCGTCTCTCTACTGTACTCATTGTACATGGGTCTCTACTGTACTCACTGTGCATGTGTCTCTACTGTACTCAATGTTCATGTGTCTCTACTGTACTCATTGTGCATGTGTCTCTACTGCACTCACTATGCATGTCTCTCTACTAGGGGTGTTGAAATTAATCGTTTCTACAATGCATCGCGATGCAGACAAGGACGATTCGGTATCGGTTCAGTAATAGACCATAACCGATTATAATGTACTGACGCTTTTCTGACGTCATTTATCGCGTATGTGCTTTGTCGCGGTGGCATACTATGGCAGAGGAAGGCGAGACGCGAGTGCGAGTAATTAAAATGCTCCAACTAAAAAGCCTACACATCTGGGAACATTTCGGCTCTTATGAACACTGGTGCACGACCTGGAGAAGACGCGCTGTGTGCGCTCATGTCACGCACAATTAGAATATGCAGGAGGTAATACACTAACTTAAGAAACCATGTTAGCCGTGTTCACCGTGAGCTGTTAATGCCTGGCAGAGTCTGACTGCTTTAGAGTCAGCGGATGAGCTCCAACGTCACCCGAATCTGCAGCCAAAAACAAATCATCCACCCGCCCCAATAAGTATCCGCACCCGATGGTCAAATTACAATTATTCTGTGTTGTTACGCGTGATTATAAATGTATGATCGTCACCTTAAACAGCGGACTCGGCGTCGGTTGATGCGAACATCTCTAGGGTAACATTATACACTGATGAATGAGCGCTGCTTTTAAATGAACATTTCTTTAAAACAAAATTTATTTGACATAATTTCATTTTCTTAATGGCATAAACAGGCTTTACTCCCTTGAAACTTAAACTGTAATGTCACTGTTTCTATCACTGCGACTTCCCGAACAGGCGAACGCGCGCACGCACACGAAAAAAGTGAGGATGCAGTGCATCGTAATGCATCGCTATATCGAATTGAACTGAATCGATGACATGATAATCTTAATCGAACCGAACCGTGAGACCAGTGTAGGTTCACACCCCTAGTCTCTACTGTACTCACTGTACAGGAGTCTCTCTACCGTACTCACTGTGCATGTGTCTCTACTGTAATCACTGCATGTGTCTCTACTGTAATCACTGCATGTGTCTCTACTGTACTCACTGTGCATGTGTCTCTACTGTAATCACTGCATGTGTCTCTACTGTAATCACTGCATGTGTCTCTACTGTACTCACTGTGCATGTGTCTCTACTGTAATCACTGCATGTGTCTCTACTGTACTCACTGCACAGGAGTCTCTCTACCGTACTCACTGTACATGTGTCTCTACTGTAATCACTGCACAGGAGTATCTCTACCGTACTCGCTGTGCATGTGTCTCTACTGTAATCACTGCATGTGTCTCTACTGTACTCACTGTGCATGTCTCTACTGTACTCACTGTACATGCGTCTCTCTACTGTACTCACTGTACATGCGTCTCTCTACTGTACTCACTGTACATGCGTCTCTCTACTGTACTCACTGTACATGCGTCTCTCTACTGTAATCACTGTACAGGAGTCTCTACTATACTCACTGTACATGTCTCTACTGTAATCACTGCACAGGAGTCTCTCTACCGTACTCACTGTACATGTGTCTCTACTGTAATCACTGCATGCGTCTCTACTGTACTCACTGTACATGCGTCTCTACTGTACTCACTGTACATGCGTCTCTCTACTGTACTCACTGTACATGCGTCTCTCTACTGTACTCACTGTACATGCGTCTCTCTACTGTACTCACTGTGCATGTGTCTCTACTGTACTCACTGTACATGCGTCTCTCTACTGTAATCACTGTACAGGAGTCTCTACTATACTCACTGTACAAGAATCTCTACTGTACTCACTGTACAAGAGTCGCTCTACTGTACTCACTGTGCATGTGTCTCTACTAGGGTTGGGTATCGGTTGGGCACCTACCAGTACCTACTCGGTATTTTTTAAACGGTTCCGGTGCTTAAACGGTTCTTGAAACGGTACTTAAGAAAACGAAACCGCACACACTTTGTCAAAAAATAATACCCTTTTATTTACAGGGCCAAACTGGACACAATATTAACTTAAATCTTTAAACAATATAAATACAAGTGACATATGGTAATAATAAATAAACCAATATAAAATAAAAATTCACATTTACATAATATCAAATAAAACAATATTGTATCAAACAATGTAATAATACTGGAGATTAATAGAGATTACTACCAGGGTAATATAATCTCGACATGGCTACAGGTTCCCATGTTTTTTCTGCTTGAACCAGTCATGTAAGTTATCTGGTCATTGTACTAGTTACGGCAGCGCTTAGCTTGGCGAGTTTGGTATTTCGTTCCCACTGCGTCTTAGCTACGCAGTGTTGAGTGAACCTATGAAAGAGAACGTCTCTGGTTACTGGTGTAACGTATGTTCTTTGAATAGGGAATGAGACGCTACGTTCACAGCCAAGCTCCTCGCGCTGCCAACAAGCTTCCTTTTTCGGCAGAGAAATCTGAGGAGCAGATGATGGCGCGCGCCAATATAATAAGAAGACGTAAGAGCGTTGAGGCGGTGCCCGCGCCATCAGCCAATGGTTTGGCGTGATTCTATATGGGCTTCAGACAATCGGCACACCCAGAGGGCGTTCTGACACGTAATTTTACACGTGAAATGCAGCCAAACCTTAGAGCGTTTTGTCTTCGGCATCTTCATTAATCCCCTCGCTATCAGCAGACGTTCCGGGAGTCTCCCGCATATTGATAACGGCTCCCTGATGCCCGCAAATTAGTTAAAATCTCCCGGAATCTAGAGCGAGTGAGCAAGAGCGTGCATGCGAGACAGAGCAGACTGTGCTTCAAACAGTATAGTGCGCGCACGGCAGAGAGGAAGAGAGAGAGCGAGCGCGAGAGACCTTGCGTGTGTGCGCCTCATGACACAGAGAGTCAGGCACCGAAATCAGGCACCGAAATTTTCATTCTTATTCGGTCCGGTTACTACCGTTTACGTCGGAACCGGTTCCCTATTGGCACCGCGTTTCGTTACCCAACCCTAGTCTCTACTGTACTCACTGCACAGGAGTCTCTCTACCGTACTCTCTGTGCATGTGTCTCTACTGTACTCACTGTACAGGAGTCTCTACTGTACTCACTGCACAGGAGTCTCTCTACCGTACTCTCTGTGCATGTGTTTCTACTGTACTCACTGTACAGGAGTCTCTACTGTACTCACTGCACAGGAGTCTCTCTACCGTACTCTCTGTGCATGTGTCTCTACTGTAATCACTGTACAGGAGTATCTACTGTACTCACTGTAAATGAGTCTCTACTGTACTCACTGTACAAGAGTCTCTCTACCGTACTCACTGTGCATGTGTGTCTACTGTACTCTCTGTACAGGAGTCTCTACTGTACTCACTGCATGTGTCTCTGCTGTATTCACTGTACATGTTTTTCTCTACTGTACTCACACACACACATTGTCTCTCTCTAGGACACGCTGCTGCTTCTGCTGAAGAGTCTTCCCATGGGATGCTACTTCAACATCTATGGATTCGGCTCTCACTTCGAGTCCTTCTTCCCGTCAGTAACCAGATGTTAGATGTTCTTCAGGAATGATCTCATGCTGGGTAGCGGTGGTTTAGTGAGAGACTGTGGTGTGTGTCGTTGCAGTCAGAGTGTTGTATACAGTGAGGACACGATGGAAGAGGCTCTGAAGAGAGTAAAGAACATGCAGGCAGACATGGGCGGCACAGAGATCCTTCAGGCTCTGAAACACATCTACAGTCAGAGCTGTTACCCGGATCACCCCCGACAGGTACACACACACTCACTCATCATTCACCACGCTCTCTGAACACTGCTGAGGTGTGTTTCTGAGCCTGATTCTCTCTCAGCTGTTCATCTTCACTGATGGAGAGGTGTGGAACACTAAAGAGGTGCTGGACCTGGTGAAAAGTAACGTTTACTCTCACAGGTAGGCGCTCACGCCTCACTCCTCCTCCTTTATTGATATTACCTGCTTCACTTCAGGTTCACTTCATGTCAGACGGTCATGTGTTCAGGTGTTTCTCCTTCGGGATTGGTGAGGGTGCGAGTACGGCTCTCATCACAGGAATGGCCAGAGAAGGTTCTGGTCACGCTCAGTTCATCACAGGCACTGACCGCATGCAGCCCAAAGTAAGATCTGCTCTGGATAGAATCAGTACGAGATGTTCAGGGTTTTTATTCACCTCTCTCGTTCTTCTCTGTCAGGTGATGCAGTCGCTCCGGTTTGCTCTCCAGCCAGCCGTGGATAATATCTCTGTGGACTGGACCGTTCCTGAGGGTGTCATGGTGGACATGCTGTCTCCACCCATCAGTGCCCTGTTCCAGGGCCAAAGGGCGCTCATCTACGCTCAGCTGAAAGGACAGGTCAAATATGCTTTCTTGCTTGATTGTTCAAAAAAACATTATTTTTCACATATTTTACATTATTACAACTCCTCTCTCCCCAGTCTGTCCCGAACGCGTTGTTTAGTTCCGGTTTCGATGAAGTCTCTCCTTCCCAAATACAAGATGTGCTGTGATTGGTTAGCTGGCCCAGTGCGTTGTGATTGGTAGCGCTTGGCGTGTGTTCGGAAAATATCCCGCCCCCCATAACTGAGAGTTCATTGTGGTTCTGGAAGCTGTTCTTCATAAAATGTGCAGCACACAGATAAACATCGGGATTATAATTTTCAGGAACAGTGTTTAAAATTAAGATCTAACAAATGATGTTTTATTAACAAATTTCGGGAGGAGCACGTTCAAATGATCTATCCGATCAATTTGTCATCAGCAATTATCACGTCTATCCTATCAGCATGAGAGGAGGCCTATATACAGTTGCAATCGAAATTATTCAACCCCCATTGCAAATCTTTAGGGTTAGGGCAAAATTTACAGACTTTCAGCTGTTTGCAATGAACAAATCAAACAAAAGTAATGTAAATAGCTCAACACAACAAATGTTTCAAGTGGTTTCCTCAAATTCAACTGAAAGTGTCACTTTTAATGACTTCTGTAGTTTCAAAATTATTCACCCCCTTCATGGCAAGCATCTTTAACTCTTGGTAGAACAGAATTTTGCTACGAGCTGCTGCAAACGAGATGTATAATCGACAGCAGCTTCTGGCAGCGTTTCTGAGGAATCTGAGCCTGTTCCTCATGAGCAATGGCCTCCAGTTCAGGAATATTCTTGGGTTTGTGTGCTGCAACCGCCTTCTTCAAATCAAACCAGAGATTTTCTATACTGTTCAATTGAGGTGACTGTGATGCCACTGTATCTCCCAGGACTTCTTCTTGGTGGAATGTGAGGAACACTTGGGATCATTGTCCTGTTGAAGATCCAAGCTTCAGCTTCCTCACTGATGAGATGTTTTCTCCTAGGATCTCCTGATACTTCAGTGTATCATCTCTCCTTCCACACGCTGCAGGTTTCCAGTTCTGGAGGATATAAATCAGCCGCAGAGCATCACTGATCCACATGCTGAACTGTAGACAGAGCTCTTATCAGCTTATGCTTCATTCTTCTTCCTCAGACACACTGCTGATCTAGAGGGACGAGAAGCTCCAGTTTTGTTTCATCTCCCCACAGAACAGAAACTAAAAACTTCTGTGGCTTATTTATATGATTTTGAGCTTGTGCTTTTGGGTCAGTAGTGGTGTTTGTCTTGGAGTACTGGTATGCGTTTAGTACGAGCCCTTACTGTGCAACTGAAACCTCAGTGCCTGTCGCCACCAAGTCTTGCTGTAGGTCTTTTACAGTCACTCAAGGGTTTTTCTGAACCTGCCTTCTCAGAAATCTGGTTTCAGCCATTGATATCTTCCTTTTTCTTCCCGTCCAGGTAGTGTAACCACTGTTCCTTTAACTTTGAACTTGTGAACTATGCGTCCAACGGTGTCTCTAGGAACATTTAGTGCCTTCGCTATCTTTTTGTATCCTGTTCCTTGTTTGTGAAGGGCAATGATATCTTCTCTTAACTCTTTGGACCATTCTACCAACTCACATAGCCATATATCTAACATGCAGTCAAATGTGACACTCGACAAACCTAGCCAGTTCAGATATTTCATGTGTTCTAGCTCAAGCACACCTGGAACAACTAAGGAAGCCCTTGATTAGTTGCATCAGGTGTAGTGATGTCCGGTTTGTGTACGAATCGTTCTTTTGAACTGATTCTTTTTAGTAAACTGGTCGAACCAGTACACTAAATTGGACTGAATCATTCAAAACAGTTCGCATCTTGCGTCAGCGCTGATCCACATGTTACTAAAGTTACTCACTTTTGGACATGCCTGACAGTCCCTCTGACTCGAAATAAACAATATCCTAGAGTATATGTTACTCCAGTAACTCCAACAGTTCACTGAACTGAGACATGTTGTTCTGAGAGATGTGATGAGCAGCTGATACTGAGCATGCGTGTACTACTGAAGTACAGGTACAGCGGTTCTAGTACAGAACCGAGAACTGTTTCTTTCGGATACGTTCGACACAGAGAACCGATGAGCTGGAGATACTGAGCATGCGTGAGAGCACCATCTCTGAACCGAACTGAGCCGCAGCGGCAGTTGGTGATGAGACTGGACAGACCAGGAGAGTCAACAACCAGGGTGCGGGGCAGGAACCAACAAGAGACAAGACTGAACAGGCCAAGACAACAAGTCATAAGAGCAAAATAAAACTGATAATGAGACTAGAGAAAAATATAGAAACAAAATACTGTAATAACAGGATCTAGCAAAATAAATAAAACAAGACAGCAACCTTGTAGGGAACTAAAGAGAAAAGAAATAAAAGATTAGTTAATAATCAAATAAAAAAACAAGCGAGAAACCAAAAATAAAACTTGGAAGAACTAGATAAAGTTAAAGACTAGAACCTGACTAGACTTAAATCAGGAACAAACTAAAAACTGGATAAAAATCAAAACAAACACTAAATCTAGCACTGACTGACAAGACGCGAGAATGCGACAACACATAAAACGAACCAGCAAAGACATGAGGGAAAGAGGCACATTATAAAGGGACCAGAGCACATGAGGATCAGGTGAGCACAATTATATCTCTTTTCCACCCGCTTCACACGTGGGGACTTCCGACTAGGTTTGGTGTTTGGACAGGGTTCGGGAAGAGTCTCTTGATTAGGGCAATGTTTGGGAACAGATTCAGGGGCCATAACTGCACTGGCAGGTAATGAGGACAGCTTTGACGATCCCTGGATCATGTCATGCACAGCCTCAGATTTTGAAGATATAGACCATGCTGAACGCTTCAGAGCTGATGCAGACTTCTTGACCGTGTCGTGACTGGCAGGAGCAACCTCAGAGGACATGGTAAGACTGGCAGGAATCCTTTCATGGAGTGAGTCATGGCTAGTGAGCAGCTCAGGGATGGCCTCCGTGGCCCCAGCCGATGAGTTGAGATGCTCAGGAAGGGCCTCCGTGGCCCCAGCCGATGAGTTGAGATGCTCAGGAAGGGCCTCCGTGGCCCCAGCCGATGAGTTGAGATGCTCAGGGATGGCCTCCGTGGCCCCAACCGATGAGTTGAGATGCTCAGGGATGGCCTCCGTGGCCCCAGCCGATGAGTTGAGATGCTCAGGAAGGGCCTCCGTGGCCCCAGCCGATGAGTTGAGATGCTCAGGAAGGGCCTCCGTGGCCAAAACAGGAACGGCTTCTGAATGACGTGACGAGCAGGATTGGTTTCTGTGGCCTCGACAGGACTGGCAGGCTGTTCTGGGGTAGCCTCCATGATCTGGTCAAAAACAGTCTCTGTGGAAGTAGGGTTCATTTGCAAAACGTAAATGTAAGAAACTTATCCAAGATGATTATGATGCTGATTACTATTATTTAACTGAAGTTATGATTAAAAATGCCTTTATTTGAATGTATTTTTTTCCACCGGGATGATAGAATTGACGTCATTACGTGAGGATGTAAAAGAACTGGTGTGTGTGTTTTTTGAACCTGTTCATTGAAACTAAGTGTCCGAAAGAACTGGTTCTCTGAAAAGAAACGGACTTCCCATCACTAATCAGGTGTGCTTAAGACACCAGCTTTTTTTGCAGATGTGTGCTGTTGTGAGGGATTCTGTTCAGGGGGTTGAATAATTTTGAAACCGCAGAAATTATTAAAAGTTGCATTTTCAGTTAAATTTGGGGAAACCATTTGAAACATTTGTTGTGTTGAGCTATTTCAATTACTTTTGTTTGATTTGTTTATTGTAAACTACTGAAAGTCTGTAAATTTTGCCAATAAACCTGATTTGCAACTGTATGTACACAGTCGACTCACTGATATTCCTCCACAGTTTTCAGTATCCCTCCATCACCGTCTCCTCACTCTTGGCTTGTTCCACCACAGCCAGAGATACGGGGACTCTGGATCGGGCCGAACACCGAGAGCTCAGAGCCTCTCCTCGGGCAGACGCCAGATACTCTTCTCTTTGACAGCAGCAGCTCATCCAGGCCTCGTCCGCTTTCTGCGTATTGCAGAGGCGATTATTTAAATGAGGAACATTATGACTTCATAAAGGCAGGGAAAATCGCGGTGGAGTACAAACGAGCCGCTCGATGTAGATCTTGGAAAGTGGATTCTGATAAATAAAATATCTCTCTTTGGAGTGGACTTTGACCTTTGAAACCTTGCGGAACTTTTTTATGCTCAAACAGCAACATTACACACTAGCTAAGGTTGAAAAAGTGAAAAAGCATATTAGGACCCCTTTAATGGTTTAATTTAAAGTGCTTTTGCAGACCAGCACCACACTATTTAAACCAAGGGTTCCTTTAAACAAGGGTAAAATACACGTTAATCAGTTGTGTGGTTCTGTGATTAAGAGAAATTGCAGCATTGTTTGTGACGCAACACTGGCCCTTGTAAGGAAGTAGTTGAAGAGTGTAAAATCTTCAGATGCTCACGTTATTTTCTGTGTGTCCCTCGTCACAGAGTTCAGGAAAGACAGATGGAGCAGTAACTGTGAAATACAGGCTTAAAGATCAACCAGTGACCAACCAGCTCCAGTTTACTCTGAAACCAACAGAAGACACAGGGTAACACACACACAAACACACACAGACAAACACACACACACAAGGACACGCACACACACTCTCTCTCTCTCTCTCTCACACACACACACACACACACACGGACACGCACACACACTCTCTCTCTCTCTCTCTCACACACACACACACACACACACAAGGACACGCACACACTCTCACACACACAACACACACACACACTTACTCTCACACACACACACTCACACACTTTCACTCTCACAGACATGCGCACACACACACACACACACTTACTCACTCTCACACACACACTCACACTTTCACTCTCACAGACATGCACACACACACACACACACACACACACTCTCTCTCTCTCACTCACTCACACACACACACACGGACACGCACACACACTCTCTCTCTCTCTCATAGGTGTGTGTGTGTGTTGCAGAGGCTGTCTTCACAGGTGTGCGTGCGTGCGTGTCTTCACAGGTGTGTGTGTGTGTGTGTTTTAGCGAGTGTCTTCACAGGTGTGTGTGTGTGTGTGTGTTTTAGCGAGTGTCTTCACAGGTGTGTGTGTGTGTGTGTGTGTGTGTGTGTGTTTTAGCGAGTGTCTTCACAGGTGTGTGTGTGTGTGTGTTTTAGCGAGTGTCTTCACAGGTGTGTGTGTGTGTGTGTGTGTGTGTTTTAGGGACTGTCCTCACAGGTGTGTGTGTGTGTGTGTTTATGTGTGTGTGTGTGTGTGTGTGTTTTAGCGACTGTCCTCACAGGTGTGTGTGTGTATGTGTGTGTGTTTTAGGGACTGTCCTCACAGGTGTGTGTGTTTGTGTGTTTGTGTGTGTGTGTGTGTGTGTGTGTTTTAGGGACTGTCCTCACAGGTGTGTGTGTGTGTGTGTGTATGTGTGTGTGTTTTAGCGACTGTCCTCACAGGTGTGTGTGTGTGTGTGTATGTGGGTGTGTGTGTGTTTTAGCGACTGTCCTCACAGGTGTGTGTGTGTGTATGTGTGTGTGTTGCAGAGACTGTCCTCACAGGTGTGTGTGTGTGTTGCAGAGACTGTCCTCACAGGTGTGTGTGTGTGTGTTTCAGACAGGTAGTCTTCCCATGGGAAGGGTAGGTACGCGAACCGAAAAATTCCACTAGGCTTTATCTGTAGAGTGGTATAGGGATCCTCCATAGGGAGAGGCTAGTTGGTACTTCAGCACTGCATTGTCATCGGGTCCAGGCGAAGGTCCTTCATCAGCCTGGATCCGGCAGGCTGCGGGAAAACCTCGGGATAAACAAAGACACTAAAATTAGCGTAGATGCCATTCTTCTTATGATGTAACGAGTACATCAGGATTTATGGGAAGTGTTCCCAGTTCCGGCTGACCTAATCTAAGCAGCCTAATATTGAATTATAGAAGTCTATAGAGTGTTATGTGAATGCTAGGTCAAAGAGATGTGTTTTTAGTCTAGCTTTGAACTGACAGACTGTGTCTGCTTCCCGGACAATGTTAGGAAGATTGTTCCAAAGTTTTGGTGCTAAATAGGAAAAGGATCTACCGCCAGCAGTCGATTTAGATATTCTAGGTATTATCAACTGGCCAGAATTTTGAGATCGCAATAGACGTGAAGGACTATAATGCGTTAAGAGCTCGCTCAAGTACTCGGGAGCTAAACCATTTAGTGCTTTGTAAGTAATCAGCAATATTTAAAAATTTATACGATGTTTAATAGGGAGCCAATGCAGTGTTGACCGAACCGGGCTAATATGGTCATACTTCCTGGTTCTGGTAAGAACTCTAGCGGCTGCATTTTGAACTAGTTGTAGTTTGTTTATTAAGCGTGCAGGGCAACCACCCAGTAGAGCATTACAATAATCTAGCCTTGATGTCATGAACGCATGAACTAATTGTTCCGCATTTGCCAATGAGAGCATATGACGTAATTTAGATATATTTTTAAGATGGAAAAATGCGGTTTTACAGACACTAGACACGTGACTTTCAAATGAAAGATTGGTATCAAAGAGCACACCCAGGTTCCTAACTGACGAAGAAGACTTGACAGAGCAGCCATCAAGTGTTAGACAGTATTCTAGGTTATTACGTGTGGAAGTTTTTTGTCCAATAATTAGAATCTCTGTTTTTTCAGAATTTAGTAGTAGGAAATTACTAGTCATCCAATTTTTCATATCAACTATGCATTCCGATAATTTTGTGAATTGGTGAGTTTCGTTAGGTTTGGAAGAAATATAGAGCTGGACCCATGTAGAAATTTTGGAGTATTGTGTTCAGAACACTAGGTTCAAAGTTGTCTTTGTAGTCTCGCACAATTCTCAGCAGTGCATAATTCGCACAACTGGGCCAAGACACGGCGCCAAAGAGGTGAACTCTCATCCTGGATTGCACAGAAGCTTGTCTTGTATCGCCATCAGGATACCACAAGAAGCGTGTAAAAAGTCTGTGTGCTCCGGAGTCACCCTCACCTGATGGAACATGGCTTGGATGTCTGCCATCAGCGCTACACGTTCCTGTCTAAACCTGGTAAGTACGCCAAGTAAGGTGCTTGTGAGGTAAGGCCCCTGCAACAGATGTGAATTCAATGAAATTCCTTTAAACACAGCAGCACAGTCAAAGACAACTCTAAGGGTTTTCTTTTTCGGATGGTATACCCCATGATGGGGAATATACCACACCTTGCCGTCATCTCGCTTCAACTGCTGCTGTGGTACAAGCTCAGCATAACCCTTTTCAATAACTTCGGAGAGGAAAGCTGTGTACTCTCTTGATGGTAATCTTTGTTCCTCTTGAACTTCCTGTGAAGACTTAAGAGACGCTGCTCTGCGATGCTGTGGTTATTTGGCAAGACGACATCTTCAGCCTTAAAAGGCAAATCCAAGCAGTAGTGTCCTTCATCAAGCTGAATTGAAGACTCCATTATTTGCATGAACCTTTGATCCTCTCTAGAAAGGCAAACATCGTCTGATTTTTCATCGAAATCCCGATTGTATTGGGCAACCAATAAGTCTTGTAGCTTGGCAACTGAGATCCTATTGGCAGTGACAGCAGTGACGATTCCACCTCTGCCTCAAAACTGGGAACTGTAATGACTTCGAGGTATTTCCATCCCTCTAGGTCCTGTTGAGTGAGAAGGTTATTTCTACTCACAGGCATGGTCCTCTGAGTGTAGACTTCAGGTAAGTCCAGGAAGTTTTCTTCATTCAAGCCAGAAACCTCGAGACCACTAAGCAAGAATGTGTCTACAGACCTCTCTTGGCCAAGAGTACGAAGAACAATCCTAGTCTTGACTCCTGAAAGATTCAGTTTTCTCATGAGATGTTGGGTACAGAAAGAAGCTCCCAGGGTCTAGAAAGGCATAGGTGTTCTTAATTGTACTCCCGGACTTGGCCTTCACCTGTACAGGCACAATAGAGAGAACACATTCATCACTTCCGGCCCCAGTATGGCCACATGTCTCCAATGACACAGATGCATTATTGACGGACACTTCCTGTGTTTTAGATTCAATGTGTAGGACAGTTGGATGTTTGCGTTTACACATATCACATGTCAAAGGCTTGTCACATTCCCTGCTCATATGACCTCTTCTCAGACAGCTGAAACACACTCTGCCTACTTTCAAAGCCTCCAATTTCTCCCTGTGTGTCATCTCATCAAGCTGTGAACACTTCTCCACTGAATGCTGGCTCTTACACACACAGCATGACTCTTCGTCATTCTTTTGTGAAGCTGGCCCTCTGTGCTGTTGGTGCCAAGCTGCTGATGCGGTTGATCCTGAGGCAGTATTGATGGCAGCAACAGTAGCTTGGCCTCTTCCGGTATGTCTACTCTTGGGTTTAGAGGAAGGGTCTGGTGGCGTACCCCATGTAGGTCACCAAAGAGAGGATCAGACAGAATCTTTACCTGGCACTCAATGAAGGCCACAAAGTCTGGGAACATAGCTCTGTAACCACGGTGCTCCTGTAGCTCCCAGGCGACAGACCTCCATTTTTCCCTCAGTTTATATGGCAACTTCATCATTATCAGGCAAAGATTGGATGGCACGTTCAACTCCTCCATATGCTGTAAATCTTCCATGACATTGCAACAGTGCCTTAAAAAGATTGAAAAAGACTGCAGAGCATTAATGTCATCAACCCTCATCGTAGGCCATGTCATAGCCTTCTCCATATAAGCTACAGCAATTTTTATTTAATTTCCAAAGTATTCTTTCAATAGATTCTTTGCTCTCTCATAGCCCTGCCCAGGAGCCATGTTATAGCAACTCCGAACCAGTTCTCTTGGCTGCCCTCTGGTATGTTGCTCAAGGTAATAAAGACATTCTTGTTTATCTGTAGTTTTCCTTTCAATAGCTTGCTCGAAAGCTCTAATGAAGGCAGCATACTTAAGTGGATCACCATCAAACTCTGGGATAGCTCGTGGCGGAAGAGAGGCTATGGCTTGGTTTTGAACCAGCTGAACGATGATGTTAGTTTGCTGTTGCATAAGGTCATACAAAGTAGGGTGTTGAACATTGTCAAGAGAGGAATGATGATGAGACTGTGATTGCATACATATACTCTCTTGTGAGGTCAGTGGCTGAAATCCTGCTGTTAACCCTCTGGGGTCTGAGGCGTTTTCTGGGTCCTGGAGGTGTTCTGACATGCTCTGACATTTGTGCTTTTTTCAGTTATTTATAAACATGTTAATGGCAAAGGTGTAAATTCACTCTATATAGCACAAACGGGGCTACCGTAATATGTGAGCAACATGTATGTACATGTTTGTATTTTTGAGAGAATATTGTTTATGCGTGGTTATTGAAAAAACTAAAACTTAAAGTGTCTGAAATAAGGCCACAAAACACATACTAAATATGTGTCCACAAGACTTTTGACTAATGGGTGTTGTTGCCTAGAGTTTTTGCTTCAAAATGATCTGAAAATCATCCTGCCTAATTTTTTACACAAAACAATACATTGATTTAAATTTTATAAGACACCTTTTGTTTGGAAAGGCAATATGCGTGGAGGCGTGTTCACACCTGAGGAGACAAAGGCCGGATAATGTGCCACATACATAATGAGCTACATATTAATTAGCCTTTCACACAGGTGTGTCACAGGGTCCCAAAGAATGCAAGGACAAAAGAAATTATCTATATATACATATTTTACAATTAGAAATTGTTACCAATTACAAATAGGTTACAATTACAACAACAATTAAAATTTTAACAATATTTCAAGTGTATTCTTTCTTTGTAAAAAGTATACATTTTATCATACGTATTAAAAAAGGTAAGGATTCATTAGTTTAAATATTGGAGCAAACACTATAATAACATCTTAGTTGATAATTCAATATACCTACTTTATTTTTGCGAGAGTGAATGAACGGCACAGACACGCGCTGTATAACTGTAGTAAACAAAGCGCATGCGCCTGTGCCGTTCATTGATCATTTAGCCTACACACAGACACGCAATTCATATTTAAACAGTCTTTTTGCAGTTTACACAGACACTATTCAATATCGCGATTAGAACAAAGCACTTGGATGTGTTCATGTGAAAATAACGTTTAATGTAGGTGCGAGTGTGAATGAACGGCACAGACACGCGCTGTATAACTGTAGTAAACAAAGCACGCGCCTGTGCCGTTCATTCATCATTTAGCCTACACACAGACACGCAATTCATATTTAAACAGTCTTTTTGCGGTTTACACAGACACTATTCAATATCGCGATTAGAATAAATGACTTACTACATCAGCTGGATCCGTTGCTCCTCGAAAATGAAACTATACCAGCACTTCTGGTACATTTTCCAGGGTTATTAGATAGTATTATTCCTCACAGCGTAGGGATACGCTGTGTATACAGCTGTAGTAAGATACTACTGAACACAATGTGTTTTATAATCCAGCTGGTGGGCGTTGGCATGTTTGAATGGCTTGCCTTAGATCATTTGCGTTTGAATACCGCGCGCTCTCCGTGGGCGTGGCACATTAACGCGTAATCAGGTATAATGAGCTGGAAAGAAAAAGACTGACATCCCTCTCTTTTCATACAGATTACATAAACTGAGAATATTTGTTTTTTTATATTAATTCATTCATTTAAAAGAAGAGAGTTCAAGCTTCATTATGGAAAAACACTCGTGCCTGTATGACAAGTATTCGCGGAATTACCGTTAATTTTCGGACGCGTTTCAGAATGGACTTAACTGACAGAGAGAAGGCAGAACGCGCATCATGTTTGTTTTTCTTTATTTGGCGAAAAGCACAACACTTTGTTTTTATTGTGAGTATCCACAAAAAAATAGACACTTATCAGGATCTAATGATGTACAACACTTAATATGTAAGATCAAAATCAACAGAGTATTTTGAGTTTCTTTTGCACTGATAAGAAAAAAAGCGAGACTATCGGGCCCGCGCGATAGTCGACCTCAGAGGGTTAAAGCGTTGGAGAGTCTGGATCCGTGTCCCTGCACTTCAGACTCATGCATGTGGGTAGGCCGACTCCCTTGTGAGATCAACGGCTGAAGTCCTGTTGGTGGAACGTTGGTGGGTCTGGTTTCAAGGACATTCCCCCGCGCTTCAGACCTGTGAGAAGATGGTGTATATGACACTGAAGACAAAGGGTTATCAGACCTTACTGAAGACTGGGCTTGTGAAATGTGCGGCCTTCTCTTAGGCCGTACAGCCAATGGCAGAGAATGGTCCTGTTGGAAAGAGACAGTTTTAGGAAGTTGCAAGACAGGAGCTGTGTTAGAATAACTTGATGCTTGTGATTTCAAATGAGCATGAAGATAGGCATTCATGGCATCCTCTCCATTATCCCCTTCATACTCGTCCACATCTTCACCACCACGCACATTTTCAAACACAGACAATCTAGCTGTAGCAGCAGCCAACTTGGCCTCAACCTCTAGCTGTTCCTTTTTCCTTTTCAGCTTTGCCTTTTCCATTTGAAGGGCTTCTTCTTCAGCATCAATGTCATGTATTTTTCTCAAAGCAGCTGCAGACTGTAAAAGTGCAGCCCTTTCAGCCTTTGCCTTTAAACGTACAGAAATAATACTGGAAGCCTTTGAATGGACAGAAGAGTTATCTTTATGTTTTGACCCTTTACTTGAAACATTGGATATACTATCTTCAGGCCTTATGTCAGAATTTATTTTAGACAGCACATCAAGATTCTCGTCATCATTTTTTGCATCAGCATCGGCCAACCAGTTC